>JAJEJO010053056.1:76414-224888 GCA_020662805.1 Glaucomys volans | reverse complement strand
TTTTTCCCAACCTTTCACCTTTAGTCTGTGGGCATGTTTTTCTATGAGATGAGTCTCTTGAAGGCAGCATATTGTTGGGTCTTTCTTTTTAATCCAGTCTTCCAGTCTATGTCTTTTGATTGATGAGTTTAGGCCGTTTACATTCAGGGTTATTATTGAGATATGACTTGTATTCCCTGTCATTTTAGCTTTTTGGGGGTTTTTAGCTTAACTTTGTTTCTCCTTTGATTGACTATTTTTTTAGGGTAGCTCCTCCCCATGGTGACTGAGACTGTCATTTTTCATTTCTTCCTCTTTGAATATTTTGTTGAGAATGTTCTGTAGGGCAGGCTTTCTCTTTGTGAATTCTTTAAGCTTTTGTTTATCATGGAAGGATTTTATTTCATCATCAAATCTGAAGGTAAGTTTTGCTGGGTATAAGATTCTTGGTTGGCATCCATTTTCTTTCAGAGCTTGAAATATGTTGTTCCAGGCCCTTCTTGCTTTTAGGGTCTGGGCTGAGAAATCTGCTGATATCCGTATTGGTTTCCCCCTGTATGTAATCTGCTGCTTTTCTCTCGCAGCCTTTAAAATTCTGTCTTTGTTTTGTATGTTAGGTATTTTCATTATAATGTGCCTTGGTGTGGATCTGTTGAAATTCTGTGCGTTTGGTGTCCTGTAGGCCTCTTGTAATTGATTTTCCATCTCATTCATCATATTTGGGAAATTTTCTGATATTATTTCATTGAACAGATTGTTCATATCCTTGGTTTGTATCTCTGTGCCTTCCTCAATCCCAGTAACTCTTAAATTTGGTCTTTTCATGATGTCTCATATTTCTTGGAGGTTTCGTTCACGATTCCTAACCATCTTCTCTGTTTGTTTGACTTTGTTTTCAAGATTAAATATTTTGTCTTCATTATCTGAGGTTCTGTCTTCCAAGTGATCTATTCTGTTAATTATGCTTTCTATTGAGTTTTTAACTTGGTTGATTGTTTCCTTCATTTCCTTGTTTCCTTCAAGGATTTCTGTTTGTTTTTTTCTCAGAACTTCTATCTCTTTATTGAAATGATTTTTTGCTTCCTGAAATTGCTCTATTAGCTGATTATTCATAGCCTGATTCTGCTCTCTCGTCACCTCATTCTCTTCTCGGATCATTTTAATTATGAACATTCTAAACTCCATTTCTGTCATTCCTTCTACCGTGCTGTCCTTGGGATCTCCTGATGCACCATCCAGGTTTGTTTGGGACACTTTCTTCCCGTGTCTTCCCATGCTGCTCATATATCCTCCCCTCTAGCAGTGCAAATCAGAGGGATTGCAACTTCCCTGTAAAGACACAGGGCGTCCCTGCAGATTTCCAGCAACTCACCAGATGTTTGAGAGGTGCTTGATCAAGTGGTGACCCAAGATAGCTGCTGTCTCACAACCTCCAGGTTGGGAATGTTCAATGCTTCTGGGCAGGGTCAACCAGGAGATGCAGCACTGTGGCCCAGGAGCCGCAGCGCCGTGTCCCAGCGGGAAGGGCTGAGCCTAGGTCCTAGGGCTCAGACAGCTCAAGATGGAGTCTCTCCGCCAGGGAAGCTGTAGAATGGTGCTGACCGGGCCCAAATTCCCCGCTGGAGCCGGCAAGCAGCTCCGCTCCCGGCTAAATCTCACCCCTCATATTTCCTTTTTTCTTACATAAAATTACTTTTTTTCTTACAGAAAATTTTCTTTCTCTTGATGACTTACTATATATTTTTCTATATAAATTTGGACCATTAGCTCCTATTTCTAATTTTGTAAGTAACTACCAGTAAGTGCAACCATGATTTAATCTATATTTTCTAATTTTGATCACAGATAATCACTATCTCTTTAGCTTCCTCTCACTGCAAACACAGAATCAGTTTTTCCTAACTCCTAGTTGTACCTGATTTAATCTCTTTTCCATGAGTATTTCTGTAAAATAATTTTGCCATTTTAAAACTAAATTTACATTTGCATATATTATTACAAATGCCCAAATCTTTGTACTAATACTTTTTTGTTATTTATATATATATTTATTTCTAAAAAACAAAATTTTGTTGTCATTGCAGCTTCTATATTTTTTGTAGGTGTCCTTTAGCCTTTTGCATATATTTAAAACAACTTTGTATTAGTACATAAATGATGAGTTAGGCAGATGTAAAATGCTTTGATCATTAATCTTTTTCCTTAAATTCTTGGAATCTTTTTTGTTTCATATTATGTGCTGTCATTTCAGGTTTGCAGGGGAGAAAGCTGATAGTTCCTACATTTTTCTTCCTTTGTATATATGACCTTTTTTATGGGGCTATTTCTTTTTTCTTGAAGTTGATACATCTGTACGAGTAATTGCCACATATATCATTTTCAGTAACTGAGACTATGTGGCTATTGGCTAAGCATTCATGTACCTTTGTTAATGTCAAATGTAGTATTTTTTATGTAGAGTAGAACAAGAGGTGATTTGCTTAAAATTGGGTAATCAATTGGTCAACTCGAGCTCACATTTAGCCAAGAGATATGGCTGAAAGTCCAAAAGGCATATCAAAAGTAAAAGGAGTTAAGCATACCAAAATACTACACACTCGCTGAGAATTTCATAGCCACTTTAGAATTACTTGATTTACTTTTATAAAATGTTTCATTTATTCTATAAACTATCATGAGATAAAAAACAAAAGAACTTTATTTAATTGATGTATGCAAAATTCAAGCTCACATTATTCTCTTATTTATAGAGTTCTAATGTAATTTAGTATTCATTTTCAATCTTTAACCAACAATTTTCAAAACTGAATAGTTTACAAAAATAGCATCACTATGTTACTTGTTAATTTCATCATTGTTCAGAATGGAAGAGAGATTCAAATTCACAAAAAATGCCTCAAATTATGACTAAATTCTATAAGATATGTTTAATTATTATATACAAAGGAATAAAAAATTTTAATAATATGAAATAAGGAATAAAGATGCAAGGAAAGAAGGAAGGAAGGAAAAAGTTTTAGTAAATTCTTTTCTGTAAACTTTTACATAATTTCCTAGTAGAGGGTCATTTGTCATTGCAATTTTGTTACTAGAGTCCTAGGCCAGGGGGTCCTAACTCTGGTGGGTGGTTGATGGGGTGGGGGTCTTACCCAAAAAAAAAAAAAAAAAGTGGAAAAATGTTTTAATCCATTGAATTAATTAGGAAAAGAATTTATTTGTTATAGTCATACTGGGAAGGATCAACACTCAGCCCTGTTTTTGAGGACTACCAAGAGATAATACAGATAATAAAACAGGCAGGAAGTTAGAGTAATGGGCTCAAAAAAAAGCTTTTTTAAAATGTAAAGGTCACTCAGAAATTAACCTGTGGAAGCATTCCAAACATTCTAGCCAACCCTTTGTCCTAAGGATATTGAAAAGGGTCATCTGTCCTGGAGTGGAGGGAAAAATGAGTTGGGACAGACCTGAGTGAAAGCTACAGACTCAAGGGTTAACCAATCAAAAGGTCACAGGTCAAGCCAATAGCCTTAACACTTTTCCAGTACCTGTTAAACACATTTTGACCGAGGACTCAACTTGGAAGCTAAATTAACCCTTAGATTAGCACACACCTAAATAGAAAACCTGCTATCAGGGCACTTCTCACTCACAGTGAGGACACTCTTCCTTTTCTTCTCACTGGAATAAATTCTTCTCTTTTACATTCAACCTTCCATGTCCAAATATTTCATTCTCTGAATTCAGGAGATAAGACCCTAGAAAGAAATTGGCTGTGAGCTGCTGCAATACTGGGAGATAGAGACCACCACTGAGAGTGGCAACAAGCCCCTGTGGTAGCAGTAGAGAAGAATCCGGTTTGGCTGGCTCTGGGAAGCCATTCTTAACTAGCAGAATCAGACGTGGTTCAGCCATGGTTGGAACACAGAGGCCTGACTCCCAGGAACTGGCAGCCATGAGGGACTGTTCCAGATCACAGGGGAGTAGGTGGCCCCCGTGTGGGAGTGGTTCACCCTCTGGTTATATGCTCATTTCCCTGAGCAAATGGTTCCCCTAACTGCACCCCCATCCTGTCCATCACAGAAGAGCCCCTCCTGGTCTTGGCCCCTTTACCTATGTGATTATAAGATAAAGGAGAAGTGGGCTATCCATCTTGTTAGAGGCCAGATCTGGTATGGCCTGATCTGTTATGCCCCCTCCCATTTGAAAAGAGTATTGGTTCTTGCGTGTGTATTGATAAATTTATGGATAATTAATTGATTTATTGCCAGAACACAGTCCTCTGGCAATTAACCCTTCCCTCATCCACGTGGGACATGACTGAAACCTGGCAGCTGGCTGCAACTGATGGAGTTGACACCAGCAGGAATTTCCCTACTGTGATTACCTGCTAAAACCAGGTTTTCTCAGCTATATTGGGTTATAATTTACACAGACCCTATCCTCTGGCAGAAGTGAAGAATCTGTTTTTCTCTCAAACTCCACTTTCAATTGGGAAGGAAGAAAAGTAAGGGACAAGAAGAATGCATAGTCAAGCAATCATGGTCAAACTGTGGTCTGGTTGGTGGATCATTACTTCAGGATTGCCCCTGGGGAGCCTTATAAGTAAAAAGAAAGTTGTTGCTGCCTGGAGGTATTTTTTACACTTATCACAAGATGTTTATTGATTAGACTTGTTATTCTTGGAATTCATGGTGACCACAGGAGAGAATGACTCAGAAGAAGAACAAGTCAGAAAGGCAAGATGGAATTAGAAAAATGACCGAGTCCTCCTTCAGGTTTAGGGCAATGACTGGAGACTTCAGGGTGCCACTCTTGGGCTGGAACAGGATGTTATAAAAGCTGGCAGCTAATAATTTGGCAAAGATTATGTCCCTGAAAATATTTTAGTTGCTCTTATCCTGTTTTTTTTTTCAAATTTAGAAGGGGAAATTGCCAGTTTGAGATGAATACTCCTTAAATGATTAACATGTCTAAATGCAGATTTAAGCAGGAAGCTCACCAAAAGTTTAAAGTAGCAAAGGAGAAAGAGGCAAAAATGAAGGCAGAGATATCAAGTATTTATCCTGATTTTATTTACCCATTAGACATATAGAGACCCAAGAGTCAGTACTTTGTTAACAAAAGTAGCCCCTAAGTCCCTATTATAGCATGAGGACCTCTGCTTACTCAATCCACAATGAAACTTATGAAAATTACCCTTTTTATAAAGCATTCAAAGATTTTGAAATTGGTCCTCTGCACCTATGCAAAATCAACAAATAAATATCTATTGAAAAACATCTAATAGAATTTGGTAAAAAAAAAAAAGTGACATCCTAGTATTTGAACCAGCAGGTTTTTTCCCACATACTCCCAGATCAATGAGATGGAAGCTTCAGTCTAGATTTATTCAGACAAGAACAGAGTTCTCTCTGTTCCTGCTCTCCCCCAACATTTCCCAAGCTCCCAAATTGAGGGTTTTCCTCATAGAAGGAGCAGAACTTCAGTTTCTCTCCAGCTGCCTATCTTCAGGGCCATTGTAGTTGAGAAGTGGAAGCTCCTTTCTTCTACCAAACATTACTTATGGAATGGAGGTTCTGCTTATCATGGACTGCAGTTTACTGGAATCCATACAGTCCTTCCCCTGATTCTTGAGGTAGTTCCTTTTTCATACAGAGGCAGCCTGAGAGAGCCTTGGGTTATTCCTCCACAGTTCCTAGAGTGAGACGTTCCTTAGAAGATTTCCATTGTCTGCACCCACAGATCCAGAACTCTGGTTCATAGATTAATTTTTTGGATTAATTGTTTTTGGTGTAGTAGAGAAATAATAAAACACAGTCTGATATTTTCCTAAAGGAACTGACTTCATTATTAGCAGTGCATGGATAAGTTTAAACCTCACAGCACAAATAGAGTCAATGGAGGTTTTAGTGAAGAGAGTTGGGAGAATTTGTACTGATGTAATAAAAATACAGACTACTTATAAGCCTGCTGGTTTTCAGGAGGGGAACCATCTAGGAGAAGTCCTCCTGACTCAGAGATTGTCGTCTATAGGTACATACAATTTAACTACATTACATTGTGGAGAGCTTTATGCCCCAGAGCACTGTTTTAAACAATAGAACAATGAGCCAGCAATTAGTGAAGCTTAACAGCTGAGTGTGTTCAGAAAAAGAGCTTGAGAGAGCTGACAAAACTGCTATCATCTCAGGTGACTGGGGGCCTACCCACACCTGTACCTCTCCAAGGAGCAAAATTATAGACTTAAGGAAAAATGGAGGAGGAAAAAAATTTACTAAAATAATGCAGCTAGTCAATTAAAAAACAAAAAACAAACCAAAAAAAAAAAAAAAAAAAGAAAAAAACCTCAGGTGGGTGAGACAGTAACCAAAGTTACTGCAATATATTATTAAAAATTAACATTTTATACCCTAAAAGTGCTATAAATGTAAAGAAACAGAAAAAGTATAGTCAATAAACTAGAAAGAAATAAAGCAAAAGAAACTGCATTTGAGAATGCCCAGATGTTGGATTTAATAGGAAAATGTTTCAAAGAAACAACTAGAAATATATTCACAAAACTTAAAAAAAAAGGTGGGGGAGGGTAAAGAAGTAAGCAAAGGCACAATGATATTGCATCAAACAGAAAATGTCATTAGAGGTAAAAAATTTGAAAAAGATCCAAATAGAAACACAGCATTAAAAATACAATAATGAAAACAAACAAAGTAGAGAGCTAAATAATAGATTGAAATGGGAGAAGAAAAAATGAATGAATTTGAAGATTCAGAGTAATTATGCAAGCCAAATAACAGAGAGAAAAGGAATGAAGAAAATGGACAATTTTGGAGAAATTTGGATGCCATGAAGTGAACTAACATGTAGGTAATGTGATTATTAGAAAGATATAAGAGACAGAAGAGAAATGAAAAAACAATAACTGAAAACCTCATAAATTTATTTTAAAATAATACCTACATATTCAAGAAGTCGAACAAACTACATGTAGGAAAAATGCAAAGAGACTCACAAACAGATAGATCATAGTAAAACTACTGAAAGTTACAGAGAAGGTGAAAATCTTGAAAGCAGCAAGAGAAAAATGATAGTCACTCACAAGGGAACCCAGGAATATTAAGAGCAGACCTCTCAGAGAAACAATGGAGGCCAAAAACAGAGGCATAATGTATTAGAGGATTTCAAAAAACAATACTGTCACCAAAGAATTTTATAGCCATTATAGCTATCCTTCAAAAATGAAATTAAATATAGATTTTCCCAGATAAACATAAGCAGAGAATTTGTTAGTAACAAAAAACACTTTACAAAGAATCCTATAGGACTTTCTTCAGGAGGAAATAAGGGTACCCCAGGTGATAATCTGAATCCACATAGAGAAACAGTAATGGTAATTATGAATGGTCATTGAAATAGTCAATATTAATGTATGTGCTCTTCCTTTCCTTAATGGACTGATTTAAAAACCGATTATGTTTGGTTGTGTGAGTTTATAACCTATATAAAATAAATTAACAGTACAAAGTGGTTAGGATCAAAGTTCTAATGAAATAAGAAAATTATAACACATCATAAAGTAATTATATCAGAGTATCATTTTGTAACATTAAATTTAATGTAAGAATATTTCAAAAACTGGGGGAAAAAGCTATCTAAGAGAAACACTTCTATATAATATTGGAAATAAGTCAATATGAATCTGAAACTCTAATAAGTTAATATATGATAAACCATGTATATAATACAGATATAGATGTAATACATTGATATATCTGTGTAATATAAAATATAGATGTCGATATATACACATACGTACATATCTGTCTTCATCAGGGTTCTCCAGAGAAACAGAAGCAACAGTGTGTATGTGTGTATACCCAAAGATAACCAGTTCTCACACACACACACACACACACACACACACATATACACATATACACAATACATATAACCAGTATATATATGTATGTATATATATATACTACCTTGTAATAAGAAAAGTGCTACCTCTTCTACAAAGTGAACCAGTATATAAATATGCTTGTATATAATATACTTATCTATATCTGATTAAATACACAACTTTAAAGACTGCAAAGTTCCAAGATATGCTTTCAGCAAGCTGGATGCTTAGGAAAACAGATCATATGGTTTTAATTCAAGTCAAAAGCCCTGATAAGCAAGAGAGTTGATGGTTTAAGTTCCACTTGAGTCTGAGTACAAAGACATGAGATTACCAATATTGGAGCTCTAAGGCAGTCAGCCAAAGAAAGAAAGAGGGCACCCGTATATGTCTCAAATTATACTTGACCTCCAAATAAAGAAAAAAAACAAGGTCATAATTTTGCAACTATTTTGCCTACAATGAAATTCTACAATTTTGATACAACTATCCTGAGTACTACTGACAATACATCCCACCCCAAAGAGAAGAAGCAAAGTCCTTGAATGACATTTGATCATTTTATTGATGTTATATAACTTAAGTACAACAGTGAAAAATTAAAACTACTCAAATCCTGTAATATAAACTCAATAATATGATGTCACATGATAATGAAATAAGCAGGAAAACAACGATATTTGATACATTCATATTCATCAAAATAAGTAAGAAATACTCATGACAAGTAATCTTTTCTGTTGCTGGTCACATGGCTATCATAGGTACTTAAAAATCCCTTCTACCACTATTCATTCTGCATACATTTTGCCTTCAATAAGCACCATAACTATTCATTGTCATTACTCAGTGGAGTGACTCAAACTTCCATTTCTGGATTGTCTGGACCATTAGCTGTCCTGCCTGGATTTGGTTGCTTCATTTCTCCACTGATCTTAATTATAGGTCATGAGAATATGAAAATACATCCTAAGAAATTGCCTGTATTTCAGCCATTCCCTTCCTCACCTCCTTTCTTACCTATAGAATTGCAGTTCAATTTCCCCCTTGGTAATCAAAATAATTCATACCAGACAACACAGAAATTCCCTTTTTGCCAATTAATGCAGAGGCATGAGGAGCCTAAAGTGGCAGTCTTAACTTCCAGTTCAATGGCATCATTGTTTTGTGTCTAAAAACACACTGATTTAGTTGAAATGGAAATTAAGAAGCATTACTCTGGAATAATGCTAAGCCCCCAGGCTAGTAGAGCATGAAATCCTGAAAACAGGAAACAAACTTTTGCTAGTGAGTCACCAGGAGTCAGAGTAAGTGGCATCACTCCCAATTTTACCCCTTGAATCCTGAATCAGTGGATTCTGGTTGTGGAAGAATAGCATTATATGTTGAATATTGATCAGACCTATACACTCTTCTGGAGAATTGTGCCCCAAACTTGAAAGATATTGCCACTTCTCTGGCTTTGTAATTGAATTTTCAAAAAACATTCCATTCATCTATAAAGCAACTGCTTCAGGATGTGGGGAAACATTGTAGGACCACACTTTTATTTTTTTTCCGGCAATGTTAGTACCTTGCAATACTGTGTGCAATACCAAGATGAGAAAAAATATATATATTTAAAAGTTTATTAATGGTAGTTTTGACAAAATAATTGCATGCAGAGAAATTAAATAAGTAACAAATAATACCCTTCACATGATTAGAGGAGTCCATTATAGTCAATATCCCACCAAGTAGCTGACAAGGCACCAAAGGAATGCTGAAATATCAGAACATAGAGGTTCTGATATTTCTGCTTCTGGAAAATTGGGTATTTGGCAGTGACTTTGGCAAGGTTAACCTTGGTGAGTTACCAGATTTCCATGTTGTTGTGCCCATGTATAACCTTCATACCTGCCAAATCAGTACTTCGTTCACAAGCCCACTGCGAAATGACAGGGTGGCTGGGGAAAGAATATTCTATTTATAGAATGGGCCATTCTATCCATTTTATGATTAAAATCTACCTCTGATGAATTTACCTTTCAGTAAGCACTCACAAAGTACAAACATATCTTTGTGTACTTTGTCCATTTAGAAATTTAGCTATGTACCTCTTCCCCCAATTTCCTTGTCACAAATTTCCATTCATTTCATCCTAAACCTTGACTATCCAGACAAATCACTGACCAGTCCAACAGTCAGTATGTAAGTGAATGTCTTGCTATTTCTCCTTCTTAGTAAAGTGGGCAACCAGATTCACTGCTCTAAGTTCTACCTACTAGAAGGATTTCTCTTAACCAGTGTCCTTCATGGATGTCTCAGAGAGGTTGTGGGGCTACAGCTGTCCTATTTCCACAAACCAGGACCGAGTTTTCTTTCTCTGTCAGCTAATCTCATGGAGGGAACCCTCCATGAGGCCATAATAATAAGCTTGAAGAGAAAGAGAAAAGGGAATGTAGCTGGAGTGGTAACTATGGTCTGTGGACCACTTCTTCATGTGTCTTATTTGTGCCCTCTGGACCCACTTATGCCAATCAGATATATACCACTTGCATTTGACAATACAGTACTGCTTGGATGCTCCAATTTAAGACTTGGTGAGGAGCAGCTCAGAGAAGAGAATAGGAATTAAGACAGGCATCAGACTGGGAACCCAGTATAGGTTGATGAAACCCTGTGCTGAGAAGAGATAGCAGCTTCTGTCCCAAGTCCAGTGCTGATAGAGACAGTCCTTTAATCTACACTAACCTGGGAACCAAAGGATTTTCCCCCAATATACTACCTTGAAATCAGGCAGCATGGTTCAAATAAAGTCTCCATCTGCTGGAAAATGGGACAAGGAGTAAGTACAGGACATTTCCTTAAACTCAGTGCCAGGCTGATAATTCTAAACCTGGAGAGATACTTTAGCCACTGTCCTAAGGCCAGTGCTTGCAGAGAGAATCTTTGGACTCACCCCAGTGCCAGGTGGGGACCCATGGTCTTAACCAAGCAAGATTTTACTCTAGCCAGAATCCTCTGTGACTGGCTGCAATGGTCATGGGCTATTAGTACACAGCAGCAGGCCCTTACTCCCACCTCTGTTCTGTGTGTTCCTCCATGAGATGTGGGTTTGATGTATGACCAAGTGTTACGATACCAGTGGCCATGGAACTGCCCACCTTGTTCCTTCTCTAACTCCATGTGACAATGCAGGAGGACAGTCATTGTCAGCTTGGGGAAAGAAAAGGAAGACAGGTGGATTAGTGGGATTCAGTGTTGAAGAGAATGCACCTGTTCCTAACCACAGGCTAGTGACTGTGAACCAGGAAACTGGATTCACTGCATGTCCAGGTGGAGGCTTATGGTGATGAACTACACATTTTAGGCATTCCTGTGGTCCATTAGAACAATATACCAAATGCAGGTTTTAGATAAATTTGGACATCCAAATTTATGGATACTTGATGGTACCCTCTAGTGCTAAAGCTGACAATATACCAACTGCATATTTGCAGCAAACCTGGAATTAGGGTACCATCAAGTACTGAAATAGTGACAGTGACCATAGGCTAAGAAAGAATAAACAGGAAGAATTTCAGGAAGAGCACATACAAATAAAGCCAGATTACAAACACTGGAATAAATACCTAATCTTCCAATTCAACTTCTTATACCAATAAACATCAAAACTTTCAGAGAATCATGATCTCACCTAATGACCAATACAAGGTGGCAGAACCAGATCATATCGTAACCAGTATGTACAAATATAAGAGAATTTGTAATATGTTTTTCAAGTAAACTCAACAAACTTCAAGAAACATAAATTAAAAAATCAGTACTTTGTAAGAAAACAGAGAATGAAGACATTTATTAAAAGAGATAATAACAGAAAACATCCCAAATCCATAAGAGAATATAAATACCCTGGTACAGAATGATAAAAAGGGATCAGTCAAATTCAACTCAACCAAAACTACCCCACAAAGTTACATATTTTCACCAAGCTCTGAAGGGTTTAAAACAAAGAGAGGATTCTCAAAGCAGAAAGAGAAAAGGAACAAATAACACATTAGTATGTTCCAATTTGCCTCACAGAAGACTTCTCAGCAGAAACCTTATAGGTCAGTTGGGAGAAGTATAAAAAGTGCTGAAGAAAAAAACAAACAAACCCAAGTATGCTGTACCCAGTAAAGTGAACATTTAGAAAGGAAGGAGAAATAAAGACATTGCCAGACAAATGAAAGCTGAGAGAATTTATCACCACAGACCAGTCTTATAAGAAATACTAAAGGGAGTTCTTTAAACTGAAAGAACAAGATGCTTAGGAATAAGAAGAAATATTGGAAATTACAAACTTTATTGGTAAAAGTAATTATGTAGAAAAACCCAAAATAAGCTACTATTACTAATATAAACCATATCTATCTTTGGTATGAAGAGTGAAAACTAAAGCAATTTGAAATAACTATATTAACATGTTAAAACAAAGGCAAAACAAAAATACATAAAAAGGAAAATTTTAAAAATTCAAAATAAGAGGAGGAATAGCATGTTTTTTTCAATCTTTTATTCCTGTTTTTTCCCTGTCTTTATGAACAATGCTAAGTTATTATCACTTCAACATAGTTTGTTATCATCATAACATTTTGTTTGTAAGCTACAAAGTAAAAGCCTTTAATAGATACAATAAGTAAGTATATAAATAAGGAATCAAAATACACATTCCCCTCAAAAAAGCTGAGAGAATCACTTTGTTACAAAGGAAGACAATAGGATTAGAAGAAAAAAACTACAGAAAAATAAGAAAGCAGTAACAATATACCTTGCTTCTGATAATTACCTTAAATATACATGGATTAAAGGCTCTAATTAAAAGACAGAGTGAATGGATTATATTAAAAAACTCAAAAATGTCCTGCTTATGAGAAACTCATTTCACCTCTATGTACATGCATAGAACGAAAAAGAAAGAGATGGAAAAATATATTCTATGCAAATGGACTCCAAAAGAAAGCAGGAGTTACCATACTTATAACTATATGTTATAAAATAGACATGAAAAAAAAATGCCACGAGAAGAGAAAAAGAAGGTCATTACATAATGATAAAGGGGCCAATTCTGCAAGGGAAAATAACAACTATAAATATATATTCAACCAATATTGGAACACCCAAATATATAAAGAAAATGTTAATAGATCTAAAGGAAAGTAGAGACTGTTACGATACTATTAGGTATCTTTAATATCCCACTTTCAGCATCTAGACAGAAATCAATGAAGAAAGAGCAGAGGTAAAAAGCTCCCTAGACTAAACAGGCCTAACACACATCTACAGAACATTCCAACCAACAGCTGCAGAATACAAAAGATTCTCAACAGTACATGGAACATTCTCCAGAATAGATCCTATGGCAGAAGACAAACACAATTCTTTTAAAATTGAAATCACATTGAGTATATTTTCTGACCACAGTGGAATGAAACTAATAGCCAATACCAAGAAAAATTTTGAGAATTAGACAAATAAATGGGAATTAACATATTCTTTAAAAACCAGTGTTTCAAAGAAGAAACTAGGAAGGAAACTGAGAAATTTTCTTGAAATAAAATGAAAATAAAATAAATTTAAAAATTCAGAAGGCACATAACCTTCCAAATTTATGGGACATAGAAAAAGCAATACTAATAGGGAAGTTCATAAAAATCAATACCTACAATAAAAACCAGAAAGATCACCAATAAATATTCTGTAATAGTGCATCAAGAAAACTAGAAAAACAAGAACAAACCAAACTCAAAATTAGAAGGAAAGAAACAATAACAGAAATAAATGAAATTGATATTGAAAAAATTAAGAAATAAAACATGGTAATCAAAATGAAGAGTTTTTAAAAGACAATGTTTACAGGGATTCATTCTAGGGATGCAAGGATGATTCAACCTATGTAAATAATAAACATGCTATACCACATAACACAATGATAAACTCAGAAAGGTTATTTGATAAAATTCAACATCCCTTTATAATTAAAAATTCTGAACAAATTCAGTATAAACGGAACATACCTCAACATAGTAAAGACCATATAAAAGAAGCCAACAGTTAATATCATATTAAATAGAGAAAAGCTGAAAATGTCTGAAGATCTGGAACAACAAAAGTATCTACCACTTCTCTTCATCATAATACTGAAAGTCCTAACCGAAGCCATTAGATAGGAGTAGAAATAAAGGGTATCCAAACTTGAAAGGAGGAAGACAAACTATCACTGGTTGTAGATGATATGATCTTTTTATATGTGTGTATATATGTGTATGTATATGTATGTGTGTATATACACACACACCCTCTGAAATACTGCACTGTAAAATGTATAGAACTAATGAACAAACTCAGCCAATTTTCAGGATACAAAATCAAATAGAGAAATCAGTAGTGCCACTGTACATCTATAACAAATTATCTGGAAATAGATTTCAAGAAACCAATTCCATTTATAATAACTACAACATAAAAAGCAAAATACCTGGAAAAACTTTTACCCAAAGAGGTTGAAAACTATAAAGTATTGATGGGAGAAACTGAAGCAGATACAAAAAAATGGAAAGACATCTATATTCATAGATTGGAAGAATTAATATTGTAAAAAGTCTACACTACCCAAATCAAGGGTCAGATTCAATACAATTCCTAGTAAAATATTGATGACATTCTTCACAGAACTAAGTAAAAATCCTAAAATGTATATGGAATCACACACACACACCAAAAGCCAAAGCAGGAGGTGTTGTATTGTCTGACTTGTGAATATACTATAAAGCCACCATAATCAAAATAGCACAATACTGGCATAAAAACAGACACACAGACCAATGTCATAAAATACATAGTCAGGAAGTAAACCTATGTATGTATAGTCGAAAGATTTTTGAGAAAAGTTCTAAGAACATGCCTTGGGGAAAGGACAATCTCTTTGCTACAAGGTGCTGGGAAATTTGGATAGTCACATGCACGAGAATGAAACTATGCTGCGCCCTCTTCAATTCCCCTCAGTGCTTGACAAGGATTCCACTGAGTAATAAAGATGTTTGCAAGGTCTCATCTTCCTGGGAATTGGGGCCACTGTTTCCTGTTGTCTTGTTTAATTTGCCTATGCTTGGGAATAATATTATATTGGATTTGGGGGAATTTTAAGGTCTTAGGGGATTTAGAACACAAGAATCAAATAGCTAATCATACTGGATATAACCAAGAAAGGTCCTTGTTCTGGGGTGATAAAAGTATAACTTGGAAAGAATGCTAAACCCTAAATGTCACTGCGGATGGTGACTACTCCTAGATAACCTAGGGCAGAAAGACACGTCGTTTCCACCTTAACTCCAGACAAACAAGTCACAAACAAAGTTGTTAAGGCTAGAAAATTAGTCCCAACAATTCAGACATCATTTGGTAATGCTTACTTGGTTAATGGAAAACTATGGTACCCTCCTAGGAAACCAGCTTCTGGTCCCTTAGATTTAGACCCCATTTATCTCCCACTGGCAGTATATACCTTGGTTGGCATCAAGTATATCATAATGAAAAATGTACAGGGAAGGCTCATCTCCCCTTTTGAGAATATTTAAAATATGTAAAGCGCTAGTGTTTGCTTAGTTGCTCTGAACAGCTTTCTTGGGCAGGACAGGCTAATGCTTACTGGGCAAAAGCAAGAGGTGTAACCTAGCAAGAGCTATTGTTCCTATTAAACTAATTATTAACCACATAGTGTAAGCTTATATGTTGTTCATAGAAATGACTTCAGTGCACGATGTTACCAGTAATATAGAAAGTAGAACTAGTTAAAGATTATATAGAAGAATACTTAAAAATATTATGAAGAGTTGATAATATTTAATCTGCTAACATGTTTTGCCTGTTGTCTTGTAATTTGCGTCAGTTTCCTTTTGTGTGGCCTCAAGATATTGTACTCATGCCAGAAGCTAACATATAAAAATGGTGTGTGGAAAAAATAAAGCTAGAACACAACTTAGCCTCAGATCACTGAGTCTGTGTTGCCTTGTTCTCCACCTCGCCGACGCCATCCCAATCACCAGAGAGCACCACGACCCTTTGTGCTAGGGCTGGACCCCGGCAAAACTAGACACCCAACTCGTATCACTTCTAAAAATAAGTTCTAAATGGATTAAATACTTAAATGTAAGACCTCAGGCTTTAAAACTACCAGAAGAAAACATAGGAGAAACACTTTGGGACATTGTAATGGGCAATGATTTTTTTTAAAAAACTCCAAAACACAAGCAACAAAAGAAAAGATATACATGTGGTATTATATCACTTATAAGCTTCAGCTTATAAAATTGTTTCCAAAGAAACAATCATCAGAGTGAAGAGACAATAGAGTGGGAGATAATATTTGCCAACTACACATCCACCAAGGAATTAATATCCACAATATCTAAGGACCTCAAACAATTCAACAATAAGAAACAGTCAATTTAAAAATAGGCAATAAACTTAAAAAGACATCTCTCAAAAGAAACATACAAAAGGCCAACAGATACATAAAAAATGTTCACCATCTGTTATGGTTTGGATCTGAGATGTCCACCGGAAGCTCATGTGTGAGACAATGCAAGGAAGTATAGAGGTGAAATGACTGGGTTTTGAGAGCCTTAACCTAATCAATGCATTAATCCAGTCGAATAGATTATGAGTGGTAAGTGTGGGCAACTAAAGGAGGAGGGTTACTGGGGCATGACTTTGGGGGTTAGAGGTTTTCCCTGGTGAATGGAGCTCACTCTCTCTCTCTCTCTGCTTCCTGGTGCCTTGTCCACAGCTGCTTTCCTTCGCCAAACCCTTCTGCCATGATGTTCTACCTTACCTCAGGCAAACAGCAATGAAGTTGGCTGTCTGTGGACTGAGACCTCTGAAACTATAAGTACCAAATAAAATTTTCTTTCTATAAAATTGTTCTTATCTGGTCATTTGGTTGCAGCAGCAAAAAAGCTATTGCAACATCCCTAATCATCAGGTAAATGCAAATCAAAAACATGATAAGTTTTTCCTCAATGCAGTGAGAAAGGCAACTAAAGATAAATTACCAGTGAAAATGTGGAGGAAACTTACACACTGTTGAATGTAAAATAGTGTGGCTATTATGGAAAATAATATGGAGGTTCTTCCAAAATTTAAAATAAGAATACTATACAATCCAATAACTTCAAAGGAAATGAAATCATGTTTATTACAGCATTATTTCCAATAACTCAGAAATACAATCAACTCATGTCCATCAACTCATGAATGGATAAGAAAATATGGCAGTTGTACCAATGGAGTATTATTCAATTACATTAAAGCATGAGGTCCCATCATTTGTTACAATCTGGATGTAATTGAAGAACATTTGTTAAGTGATATATTCCAAGCATAGAAAGACAAACACTGTATTATCTCACTCATGTGGAATCAAAAAGTTGATCACACAGAAACTGAGAGTAAAATGGTTGTTACCAGAAGCTGGGGAATATAAGGGAGGATGGTAGGGGGAAATGCTGATCAATGGTACCCAGTTAGAGTTAGAGAGGAGTAAGATGTTCTAGTGTGCTACTGCACAAAAGGTTAACTATAGATGACAATAATGTAAAATATGAATTGAATTGTACAACTGAAATTACAATAATATATATTCAAACAGAAGGATGACTATGGATAACAATAATGTACAATAATGTATATTCCAAACAGCTAGAATAAAGGATTTTAAATCAAATGATAAATGTTTAAAGAGATGTGTATCATCACTTGAAATATTACAGTGTATACATATATCAAAACACCACATGATACCACCTGAATTTGTACAATTTTATGTTTTTATGTATCAGTTAACAATAAGTTTTTAAAATATTTTCAAAGAAGTAAATTAACTGTGGTGATAGTTGCATATATTTTTAATATACTGAAAATCATTGTATTGTACATTTTAAATGAGTAAATACTGTGGTATATGAATTATGTCTCAACAAAGCTGTTAAAAAATGTCTTCTTTTAAAGGAAAGAATGCACTATAGTAGTAAAATATTTAACCCTTCTTTAACATAAATATTGTATCTAAAGAAGACAAATCTAAAGTGACATTTGCTATTCTTTTCCATGTTTCATCTCCTGCTGTGATACTGTCCTTCCTTCACTCCTGAAACAAAAAAAAAAGAAGCTAATCCTCATCTTTCTTAAATAGTTTCAATGTCAATTCACACAACCCTCCCTGGCAATATAGTCACTAGTGCAATTTATGTTTTTATAACACTGTGTTCACTCCACAATTGTGAATGCTATACCTGATCATAATGGCATATTATCATGTTAGTTTTCTTCAATAAACCATTGGATGCTTTAAACACAAGACTTTAGTCACATTTTTTTTTTAATATTCAACATTCAACACAGTACAATGATTCATGGTGATAATGAAAAATATATGAGTTAGAAATAACCTTTCTCTTTCCATGTTTATATGCTTTTGATTATCACATGGATTTCACTTGAAAAAACACATACTAAATTCACTTTTGTGCAATACCCATTCCATGGCACAGGAGAATAGCACTACATGAGATGAGAAAACTGTTTCTGTCATTGTTATAATTTGTCTTTATAGTCAAGGACAAAGCATATACCCATGTAAATTTGAATGAAAATAAACTTTCCCCAGGTAGTTCAAAATGGGGAAAATAAACATTTGTAAAGGTTAATTTGAATTAACTTGATTAGATTAAGAGATGTCAATGATTACGAGGCTTCTGGGTGTGTCATTGAGGATGTGTCTAGGAATGATTGGAATGTGGGATAATGAACTGAACTGGAGACCCTACCTAAGTGTGGGCAGCACAGCCCAATAGGATGGTGGCTTGGATGGAATAAAAGTCAGAAGAATAAGGAAGCAGATGCAGTTGCAAGCTCAGCTCTTCTTGAACTGGTTCTTGATTGCTGCATCAATCCTTTGAGAATTTCGGACTCTCACTTCTTCACTCTTCCAAAGCAGACTCTGCCAGTGATTCTCCAGGTAGTTTTTGGAAATCTTGGTGTCAGGCTAGGGTAGCGCTGTTGATCCCTCTTGTTCTGGGGCTTCTGCCTCTTGGACTGCAATTACTGGTCCTTCCAGCTCTCTAGCCTACAGACAGGTGGCCATTGTGGACTATCCAGCTTCTGGTCTGTAAGTCATTCTAATAAATGCCCTTTTTATAATCATACTTCCTGTTGATTCTGTTCCTCTAGAGAACCCTGACTAATACAGCATTGCAACTATGACATACTAGTTGCATTAATTCAACTTAATTATTTCAGGGGGAAATTTCTGCTTTTTTGCAAAATTATGTCATTTTTATGGGAATGACTATTTTGTCTTATAAATCCATCCATAAGATGAACATAATTTCATATATTCTTTTTTTCATATTTGAGAGATAAGTACCTTTTGGCTTTATGGTTATTCCCCTTAGGTTGAAAGATTTTCCTCTCAAAAGATATAAATGATTCAACAATGTCAGTGTTAAACAAGATATTTTGAGAAGTGACATGTTCAGGAAATTCTATACCTTCTAATGTTATCCAGTATTAAAATTAAAATAAATATTTTCCTTTTTTTTTTTTCCCAGTGCTTCTGATGAAACTCAGGGCTTCATACATGGTAGGGAGGTATTCTACCCAGACCTGCAACACCCCCAGAATATATGCACATCTTTAAAGGTTAATGTAAAAATTTATATCTGATGTTCTTGCAAACTTTGAAACTGAGGGAAACTTCATTCTCTCGATGCCCTGAGCATTGCCAGGATTACTTTGATGATGTCTATCTTTCAGAAGCATCTTCAAATGGAAAAGCAGAAGAAAAATGAAGATTGTAGGATAAAACTTGAGGCTTCTTTAAGCTGTCAATTTGTCATTTTTTTGAGTTATGCTTAGTTTGAAATGGTTTTACATTACTTTAAAAGGTACTTTCAATTCTACTTCTCATGCAGTAATTTCACTCTATATACCAGAGGTAAAATATTCTTATAAGGCTTATTTTCCCAGGGTGTTAAATATGATATATATTTATCCTCTTTAAATTTTTTAGAGTTTAAGGGAGTGTTTACCTATGGTGGCACTTGCTTTTAAGGGTTAATCGAGAATCTTTTTTGCATCATAAAATTACCTTGTTGGAATTCACTGCATCAGCTTGAAAAACTAAGAACTGTCCTTGGTAAACCCATGAAAATCTGTGTCTAATCATAGAGTGTACTGCCTTAAGTAATTTTCACATCGTGATGGGAAAGTTAAAGCAGAGAAAAATATATTTTCCTTTCTTGCTCCTTTTGTGGTAAATCCTATAATTGCCATATAGATAGATACTTTTGCAACATCAAAGCAGCAAATCTACTAGGAATGAAGCAGCATGATTTTCATATTGAAATGAGAAATGCAGAAAGCTTTGCTTTATTTTACCATTCTATTTTGGAAATCCTAAAGAAGCCTTTTAAAATAAATGGTATTTATGCATAAAGAGACATCAAGGAATTTATCCATGATCTAGTGAGCTGTTAATGAAGTCAATATAGTCAGCATAGATCAATATGAGTTATATTATCTGACTTGGAGAGAAAATGCTTGAGTTCAAATCTCAACTCTTCTTCATACTAGTTGTGTGATCTTGAGCATGTGCTTTGGACTTTTTGGATCTCAAATGAAGTAGCATACTTCTTTAGGATTATTTTAAAATTTAAGATATGCTTTGGAAAATGCTCAGTACTTTGGTTCAAAACTGGTGTTGAATAATATGCTAGGTGGCTTTTATTTGCCATGATAAAGTCTTGAATAGATGAGACAATGCTGCGTTCTCGCCTGATATTCACCATTAGCCCTGTGCTTCTCTCTTCCTCACTTTCTTTACTCCCCACTCCCTGATTTATGAGCATCTCAAACTTCAACATCCATTAGCTCAGAGGAAAGATGATGTAGTGAAATATAGAAATAGATTCTTAGCTTTTAAGTTGAAAAACATTCCTTTGGGGAATGATTTAGAAGAATAAATGAAATAACAGAAGACCCAGACTAATTTCCAGATAAGAGAGAGGAAAAAAAAAAAAAAAACTTCAGATGAAATTAAGGCAAACCATAATCCTATCTTCACATATCAAATCCAATCTGGAGGGTCAGCTCTGCATTAGAGTGGACTACAGAGCTCCATATAGATTTTCAGTCTGCAGGAACAGAAATGCAGCACATTTCTCTTCCAGGAAAATCTGGGTGTGAGGCAAGATCCCAAAGTTGTCTGTAATTAGCACAGGTAAAAAAGGAATCATGTTTATATACTTTTGTCTCAAGCAAAATTCAGAGATGGTCTCAGAATGCACAGCACTTAGCTGTGTCACATCTGTGCAGCTATAACCAAACACCTGAGACTGGGTAATTTATAGACAAAAGAAGTTCATTTCTTAGCATTTTTAAGGCTGTAGAGTACAAGATCAAGGTGCCGACAGATTCAGTTTCTGGTGAATGTTACTCTCTGTTTCCATGATGGTGTCCTTCAACTTCTTCCTCAAGTGGCATAAGATCAAAGGGAAAAAGGCACCAGAACACTTCCTCCAATCTCTTTTTTTTTCATTTTTAAATCCTTCTTTATTATTCAGCATTAAATTTCCAGTTCATTATTACATATAACATTGTTAAGCACGTACATATTCAAAAGTTTTTGAGCATACCTAACATTATTTATCTGGTATAAATTCCTAGATATGAAATTCCTCTGTCAAGGTAGATGAAAACTTTTGAAGTTTCTGGTATATGGTATCCAATCTCTTTTATTAGAGCACTAACTTTTTGTGAGGGTGCAGCACTCAAAAGATGAGGAAACTCTGAACTGATAGTGCTTACATGGTAGAAAAGGATCATATTTGACATAGATTAATTATAGAAAGATTAAATTTCATTTCTTATACAACTGAGTTACTAGACTGAGATTTATGTATCTTAAAAATAATTCAAATCATTGAAATTTTTATTCTTGGGATTTGTTATCAGTGAAATTAGCTATCAGGAACACTAATAAATCCGTAAAATCAGTGAAAAGTTCTGGAAATACAAGGCTCCCTAATTTTAAAAATAATATTTGAGGAGTAGTTTCATTGGAAAGGTATATGGATTACCAATACTTTGAAATTAAATGTCAAAGTGGAATAAAAAATTGACTGAATTTGTTTCTTCTCTGATCAGGAAGAAAAAGGACACAGAGAGATAGAAATACAGTTAAGTTTCTGCCAGTAGGGATTACTCTTGTCTACTGAAGTAATTACATATACTGTAATTGAGAGATAATGAATTAATTATATTTTTAGGCATTTTGTCTTTGTTCAAACACACAAAAGTAATAACATTACAACCCTCCAGAGATTTTTCTATGAAATCTCCAAGCACTCACTTTCTAAATCTTTTTTTTCTCAAGATTAAAAAATATATAAATAGGAACATCACATAATATTTTTGTGAAGGTATAGAACTGAACTGAACTGAATTGAAATCTAATCATCCAATAAATGTTTGATACTGTTTGAAGTATATGGTACCTGATGCAAAAAAATACAAATATAAAGTTTTTTAGTCTTTTGGGGAAATAAGACATGTACACAAATATCTTTAATTCAAGATAGGAAGTGATAAATGACCAATGGGGGAAGTAAATGGTGAAAACTGAGAATTAAAACAGCACTTCTGGACATAGAAATCAGGGAAAATATCATGGTGAAGAAAGCAATATCTGAACTTTGAAGAATGAATGTCATTTAAACAAGAAGAGAGTGAAATAAAAGTATTCCGATAAGAGGAAAAATCAGAGTGGGAATAATACAAGAGTGAATAAGTTAGCTTATTTTGTACACATGTTATCAAATATGATAGCAACCCACCATATACAGCTGTTGAACCCTTGAAATGTAGCTGGTGTGACTAAGAAATTAAATACATAATTATAGGTCATGTTAATTACTTTAAATTGAAGTTGAAATATAGGTGCTTCTCTACTTATGATGAGATTACATTCTGTAAGTCCATTGTAAATTGAAAATATCATGAGCTGAAAATGCAGTTAATACACCAAACATCATAACGTAACTGAGTCTTGAAGACACTCAGAATACTACTTAACCTTCAGTTGGACAAAACCACATAACATTAAGTGTAATTTATGATAAAGCATTGAAAATCTCATATAATGTCCTGAATACTGTATTGAAAGTGAAAAACAGAGAGTTGTATGGATACATTTTTACATCAGTGTGAACTTGAAAAATTGTTAAGTAGAATCAACGTAAGTCAAGGACCATTGCTAGCCACATGAGTCTACTGACTACCATACTGAACATCACAATCTCGGGTTGTGTAAATTAGACTTTAGTAACTAAGGCTGAGTCTGAATTGAGAAACAGACTTGTAAACAATAGAAAATATTTAAAGCTTTCTAGAAATGAATATTAAGAGCACAAATGTAGAAAAAAGCAAGATGGGCCTGGTGGTATACACAGTGGCAGAGAGATACCTAGCTTTTATGAGGCCCTAAGTTAGATTTCCAGCATTGTAAGAGAAAAAGAAGAAGAAAAAGAAATGAAAAAGAGGAAAAAGAAAATACTTAGAGGAACAACAAGTGATACTCTTATGAAAAAGTAGACAGGAACAGAACAAGGGGAAAGTGGTATTTGATGGTCACAATTGCAGCAGTGTATTGCACAAGAAATAAGAACCTCTGTTAGAATTATCTGAAGTAAACAGTGGAATGCAGAAAGCAGCCATGGATCTTACAGAGATGCAGTTGCCAGGTACTTAGCACCACCTTTTGCAGGAAGTTTTCTCTGACTTCTGATCAATTCCTTCTTGCCTTTTTTCACTTCCCAATTAGAGGTTTTTGGGTTTCTGGCACTATGAAACCATATGTTCTCTCCACCCACCACATTGAAAACTACAAGTTGACAGACTCTGGTTTAAAAGTCAGGACATCTTGCAGTATTCTGGAAAGCCACTCACTGCATGTTAACTGAATGGATATGAAGGGGAATCATAATAACACACTGGTTTTCACGTCTGGATTTCTAGAAGGATGGTGATGCCCTGAGCAAAAATAGAGAATGCAGAAAAAAAAAATATGTGTCTGAAAGGAGAAACTGGTGAATTAATTCAAGCATGCTGAATTTATAGTTTCTGGCAACATTCAAGTAGTCTGACGATAGAAAAGAATTTAGTTGGGGAGAGAGATGCAATTGTAGAAACAACCCACAGAAGTGTTAACTAAAGTGATAAGTGTCCAGGACACCACAAGGAATATACGCATATGGAGATAAAGAAAAGAATGAAAAGGGGAATAATTAGGAGGCACTTATTTAATAAAAGTAATATTAAAAACAATTGTGGAATTTGTTCTCTATGTACTGTTATCTGTTCTCTCAAACAAGAGCAGCTACCTTAGATCGATGTGGGTGCCAATCTACCAAGTTTTGAGACCAGGGAAATGGATGAGGCACCAGAAAGTCAATATTCACAGCCTAGATCATGGATATAAATGCACATAAGAGTTTGTTTCCAGGGTAAGGTAAAACTTATTAAGATATGAATTAGCTCTATTTTTCTAAGGTTAATTAATTGCATGATTATATTCTTTCATGAATATATCCTAATATTTTCATTTAAAATTTTTCATTAAAAAATTTTCATTTAAGAAAGTCAGAAGTCTCAATTCTAGAATTGACTTGCAAAACAAGTGACTATGTGAATGTTGGCAAATCACTAAACGTTGTCAGCATCGTCTTTCCCAATTGATGCATAAAATGAAATATGTGAATTTTAATTTCTATGCTGTGGAAATATATGAATTCAGAGCAAGAATTGGCTTTTGAGAAATAATCCATTAATCATGAAAATAAAACTTCAGTCCAAATACCTTTCTTTTTCTGTAAACATTGTCAAAGATTGTTGATTATGTTATCAAAACATTGCACATCATATTTTTGTGTATTATTGGTACTACAACTTGGAAGACAATATCTACTGAAATGTAGATAGAGGCACACCACCAACACTAGTTCTATTATAATGTTGATTTATTATGTAAAGGATGAATGTGCCATAATTAGAAATCTTTAAACATGAAGAGAAGCACATCTGTGATATTTCAGTACTTCTAATCCACATTCCAGTAAAAATAGTTGGTCTCTATTCAAATGTCTTAGAAAAAAACAAAGTGTGCTATTTGCTAAAAATTTATATCCATCAATTTTTCTATTACTTATATTTAATGATTCAAGGCAAACACCAAAGAAGATATGATTTATTTCAATTTAAAATATGTGGTGATAACTGATGATCAGTGATAATTAAAACTAGGAAATCTATTAAATTAAAAAATAAATTTTAAGAAATGAGTTTCATCTTTGTGATAATTTTTTTCTGCCAATACACAGTATCTTTGCCACAACTGAATCATGTATGTCATCCCTAAAAGGACTAATATATTAAAAAATGAAAGTGAAACATATTTGTAAAAGTGTTTTTAATGGAAATTAAGATTTTGATTCTGAAAATTTTATATTTGTACATATTAGACATGAGTGTGTCTTAGTCCATTCAGACTGATACAACAAAATACCCTAAACTGAATAGTTTATAAACAACAGGGATTGCTTCTCATAGTCCAGGAGTCTGAGAAGTCCAAGACCAAGATGCAGCAGATTCTGTGTCTGGTAAGGCCCCACTTTTCAGCACATAAATGGCAGTTTCCTGCGTCTTTACATGGTGGAGAGAAGAAAGCAGCTTCCTAGGACCTTCTTTTATAAGGGCAGTAATCCTTTTCATGGTCCTGGCATGGATTAGGCCACTTTCAAAATTGCGACTTATTTTTACCTCTTTGTACATTTTTATGGGGTACAAGATTGACAATGCAATCCATGTTTTAATCTGTAAAGGTCAAATTAGGGTAATAAGCACTTGCAGATTTTCAAACATTAATTATTTTCTCTATTGGGAATTTCATATTATTCTTTTCCAGTTATTTTGAAACAGCATAGACTTTTGTAACCACTGGTTGCCTTACTAGGCTTCAGGAAGCCAGAACTGATTCCTCCTCTCCAAGGGTGTTTGGGTATCTCATAGCTAACTTCTTTTTGTCCCCTCTCTTAGACCATTTAATAATCATAAATATTTGGTTCTTTTCTTTTTTAATTATTTCAAAGTTGTGCTGGATGTACCTGTTCTTGAAGCAATGTATCGGTGGGAATAATCTCTCAAGGACAGATAGTAGGAAGAGAGTTAGTGGACAAATTTTATGAAATTTTCCTAAATTCTACAAAATTTTCTACCCCAAAAGTATGTAGCAGTTAACATCTCAGTAATAGTAAGTACTCAGCTTTACCAGCACTTCAAACACCAGTCAAGCTGTTAGGGAAGAATCTCCTTTTAAATTCTTCTACCTAAGAAAGGTAATAATTCATCATGGTATTTTTAGGAAGAGTCTGTTTATATTCTCTATTTGTTTAATAACTTTATATTTACTTATTTACTAACACTAAGATTATACTCATTCACTTTTTAAAATTTAAATTAAAATTATTTTAACAAATACATAAAAATTATGCATATTTATGGGGCAATGTGATATTTTAATACACATATGCACTGTGTAATATTCAAATCATGGTACACATATCTACTTCCACAACATTATTTTTTTTTTCTGTGAAACATTCAAATTCATTCTTCAGTTTGAAATATATATTAACATTATCTATAGTTGTTCTCCTTTTCAATTCATAGTTTACCAGAACTTTTTACCCCTATCTAACTATAACTAGCACCCATTGATCAACCTTGCTCTGTCCCCAGCCTCTGGTAACCACCATTGTTCTCTCATCTTCTGAAATCAATGTTTTTAGAATCCACATGTGAGTGAGATCATGCAGTATTTCACTTTCTGTGTCTGGCTTATTTCATTTAATGTAATGATCTCTGACTCCTTCTATGTTATTGCAAATGACAGGATTTCGATATTTTTTTATAGTTGAATGGTATGTCATTGTGTTTAAGTAACACACTTTTTTTATCCATTCATCAGTTGAGGGATATTTGGTTTGTTTCCATTTCTTGACTGTTGTGAATAATGCTGCAATGAACTTTAATGTACTGATTTCATATCCTGTGGTTTATACCCAGAAATGGGATTGCTGGGTCATAGGGTAGTTCTATTTTTATTTTTTGAGAAACTGCCATACTGTTTTTCATAATAGCTTTATTAATTTACATTCCCACCAATAGTGTACAAGTATTTCCTTTTCTCCACATTTGCACCAGTACTTGTTATCTTCAGTCTTTTTTGTAAGAGTCATTTTGATTGGATTGAGATATTAGCTTGGTTTTGATTTGCATTTTCCAAATGATTAGTGATGTGGAGCATCTTTTTTCTTGTATCTGTTGGCTGTCTGTATGTCTTCTTTTGAGAAATGTATTTAAGTTGATTGCCCATTTTAATTTTATTTTTTACTAGTGCAATATACTTATACATAATTTTGGGTTCATTTTGACATAATCATACAAGCATGGAATATAATTTGCTCCACTTCAGTCCCCAGTACTTCCCCTTTCCCTCTATCTTCCCTCACACTGTTCCTTTCCATCTACTCTACTGGTCTTCCTTATATATATACTTTTTTTTTTTTTAATTACTGCTTTAGAGATATACATAAAGGTGAAATTAACTGTGGTATATTTGTATATTTACATAGCACAGTTTGGTCAGTTTCACTCCACCTTTCCTCTCTTTTTCTATTCCTTCCTCCTTTTCCTGAATCCCCTTCCTCTGCTCGATGATCTCCTTTCTGTTTTCATTGGATTTCCCCACTGTCACACCACCTCCCATCCCTTGCCTTTTATTCCCTTGTTTTGGTCTAGCTTCTGCAAATGAGAGAAAACATTACATTCAACCCTGGACTTCCTGAGTCTAGCTTATTTTACTTAGAATGATGTTCTCCAGTTCCAACATTTATCAGCAAAAGCCTTAATTTCCTTCTTCTTAATGACTGAGTAAAACTTCATTGTGTATATATTCCACATTTTCTTTATACGTTCATCATTGATGGACACCTGGGCTGGATCCATGACTTGGCCACAGTGAGTTGGGCTGCTATAAAAATTGATACAGCTATATTATTATAGTATGCTGATTTTAGTTCTTTAGAATAAATACCAAGGATTTTAGTTCTTTAGAATAAATACCAAGGATTTGGGTCATTTGGTGGTTGCATTCCTAGTTTTTCAAGGAATTTCTATATTGCTTTCCAGAGGGGTTATGCTTATTTTCAGTCCCATCAACAATGCATGAGTGTAACTTTTTCCCCACATCCTCGCCAACATTTGTTATTATTTGTATGCTTGATAATTGCCATTCTGACTGGAGTAAGATAAAATCTCAATGTAATTTTGATTTATACTTCCCTGATTGCTAGGGGTGTTGAATAATTTTTCATATATTTGTGCCCATTTGTATTGCTTATTCTGAGAAATGTCGATTTAGTTATTTTGCTCATTTTTTGAGGGGGTTATTTAGTTTTGTTTTGTCATTGTTGTTTGTTTGTTGTTGTTGGGTGCTAAGATTTTCAAGTTCCTTACATATTCTGAATATTAATTCCCTGTCAGAGGAGCAGCTGGCAAATATCTTCTCCCATTCTAATTGTTTCCTTTGCTATGCAGAAGCTTTTTAAGTTTGAAGCTATCCCACTTATTGATTTCTTGTCTTTCAGAGTCTTATAAGGAAGTTGGTGCCTGTCGTAATAAGTTGGAGTGTTGAGCCTATGTTTCCTTCCAGAAGTTGCGAAGTTTCTGGTCTAATTCCTAGGTCTTTGATCTACTCTGAGTGACTTTTGTGTAGGGTGAAAGATAGGGATATAGTTTCTTTCCTAACATATGGGCATTCAGTTTTCCCAGCACTACTTGTTAAAGAGCAATCTTTTCTCCAAGATGTGTTTTGGGAACCTTTGTCAAGTATCAGAGGACTGTATTTTTAACTGGGTTATTTCGTTTTTGCTATAGAGTATTTTTTTCAATTCCTTATGTGGTCTGAATATCAACCCCTTGTCAGATATATGATTTAAAAATATTTTCTTACATTCTGTACGTTGTTCCCTTTACTGATTGTTTTCTTTGCTGTGCAATAGGTTTTTTGTTGAATGAAATCCCAATTGTCCATTTTTGCTTTTGCTTCTTGTACTTTTGGAGCCTTGTCCAAACATCCTTGCCCTTTCCAATGTACTGAAGTGTTTCCCCTGTGTTTTCTTCTGGTTTTGTTGTTGTTGGTGGTGGTGTTTTTATTCTTACATTCATGTTTTGAATCCATTTATACTTTTGAGAGAGGGAGGTTAGCTTTTTTATAGCAAATATATCAGTATGGTTAATAGTAACTATTGAACAAGCCTCCAAATTCTCATAGACTGACATAATACATGTGCCTACCATTATCACAGCACCTTGTTTTTTATTCAGACATGTAACTCATAATGTGTGTTCCAGCTGTCTTTCCAGAGAATGGAGTCCCTATCATTTCAGGACTAAAATCCTCAGGTTCTTAATGTCCTGTGTGTGAATTCAGCAGAGAAAGGATGCACCTCCCTGGTTTCTTAAAACGTCTAGACTAGAAGTGAAGATGCATGTATGCTCACCTTTCATTCATTGGGACTACTTTCATGGGATAATAGGATGAAAAAGAGACTGAGAAACACCTCCCTTGGCTGGACCAATTCCATGTTATAAAACTGAAATGTGAACTTCAATGAACATGTGACATTATCTGCTTCAGACAGAAAATCCTGTGCTCTAGTCTGTTACTGGTCTTTGAATAAATATGGAAACTTTTATTCCATAGGAGATGCTAATTAACCAATCACTATTTAATGAAGAATCTGACATTTCCCAAATATTCGTATCTTTATATTTGGGAGTCTATATATATAATTTGAATCATCACATGACCATAAAAAATCTTAGTTAAATTTTAATTTAAGCTGTTATGAACATTTTATAGTTGGTTTCTCTTTACTCTAAATTTGAAATATTGGTATATACTTACTAATTTTTACTTCTCATCAACTAATACTTATTCTGTTATTAACTTTTCTCTAAAAATTATTTAATGGTTGCAAATCATAAATGCATCATAATTTATTTTATCAGTTCCTATTAAAGGATGGGCTTCCTTTTATTGAAAATCAACATCAAAATGCTATGTAATGAAAAATGTACTTTTATATAAATACATGTGTGCTTTTCTAACTAATACAAGACTGGTGTGTGGTATTGAATATTAGATAAAAATAGCTAAACAAATGCAAGGTCCTTGGTATTTTTTATCAAATCAACTTCAAATCTCTCAATCAATTTAAATTTCCCTTTAGGAATAAAGAAAAAAATTTTTTTACAAACTTTTTCAAACTGGGTGGTATTTTTATTTTAATGTGGCAAATGAAAAGTGAAAAATATATGTATATTGTTGACGATACAGCCTGGCTCTTTGCCCTCAATTTCTATTGTTTATTTTAAGCCAGGATTTTTTTAAAGTTATTCAGGAGATTAAACTTTTTAAAAATATTATTTTGACTCTAGGCCTATTTTACTTATTATTTAGGAAGAATGACTTCTATGTGAAAGATAATGATTTTCTTGTCAAATATGTTGCAAAGATTTTACTTGTAATTTTTCATTAATTTTTCTTCTAATATTTTTGACATGAGAATTTTTTCTTGTCAATATAGTGAAATCCGTCAATTTGTGTTTACCATATCTTTTTTGTTTAAAAATATTTCTTCTATTTAAATATCAGATAAATATTCCTGTATCTCATATCATTATATCGTACTTGGATTAAAATATTTTTTAGTTCTGTTCATTCAGTTTAAGTAACATAATTAAATCCCTTTGCTTTTAGTTGTTTTTTTTCCTTGACAGAGATGCATAATTTTCTCCATGAGAAATTGTTTTTTTAACTATTGTTTTTTAAATAAGTACAACATTTAGAATAATTCTTAGTAGATCAGTAAAGTTTGTCTGTTCTTGATTACTCTATTAGCATGTTTATTTGAATTGTCCCTTTTTTGCATACCTTCTGCTTATGGTCATTTATAAGGATGGCAATTTCATCCTTCTTTCCTCATTTGTTTTCCTACATCTGGTCACCTTTGCTGTTTTCATCAGAGAGGAGAGTCTAACTAGGAAATATGCAATTGAAATTATTACATGATTAGAACATATGCTGCAAATACAACTATTATATTAAAATAGACATTTATTTTTAAATGTATACTTGTTTTATATCTTTTATAATACAATTACATTTTGGAATTTTTCTTTTTAATAAATATGTGTGCTACTTTAGGTTGTGCTGGGTACTATAGGCTGAACTCACCTGCTAAATTTATGTATTGAAGCCTTTTCCAATGTGAGTATGCTTGGAGATAGGGCTTTAAGGGCAGGGCTCTAATCCAATAGAACTGGTGGATTTATAAGAAGAGGAAGACAGAAGGAACTGTGCCAGTGCATGGATGAAGGAAAGGCTACAATGAGGGCACAGCACAGTGAGGGGACGACCATCTTCAAGCCAGGAAGGAGTCTTCCCTAAAAACTAAATCAATGGGCACCTTCATCTTGGACTGAGCCTTCAGAGTTGTAAGAAAATAGACATCCAAGTAAATGATATTTTGTTCTGGATCTCAGTGAATTCAATACACTGAAGATTACTTAGTTTTCTTGATATTTTATCATCATAATTGAAAACAAGTCAATAGTACATGTATATATATTTCAAAACCTCAAAGATTCAGATGAATAATAGCAATTTAGGGCTACCCCTTCTTCAATCCTATTCCTCTTCCAATAGATCACTGAAAACTCTTTAAGCTATTTTCCCTGATATTTATATCTTTATTTCTATTAGCATGGTTATTCAAATTGTCCCTTTTTTTTGCAAGCCTTCTGCTTGTGACCATTTATAAGCATGGCAATTTCATCCTTCTTTCTTCATTTGTTCACCTATGCCTGGTCACCTGTAGAATTTCCCCTCAGCATACTTGTTTAATATATTCTATTAACTAGCCCCCAATATATTTCCTTCCTTTAATAAAACAAATATTCATTTTGATTAACGCTGTCCTATATCATGCATTATGCTATTTCCTTTAGATTACTCAACATAATCTTTACTAAAAATGTTAAGGATTTTATATTTCTTTCAGAGAATAACAACTAAGGCAATCCTAGCAACCTTGTTAAATGATTTACATAAAAACCAATGTGCTGCATGAACCACTAATTAAAAACACAAATGTTTGGATTTGAAACAAATTATGTTTCAAAAAGTCAAATTATGTTTCAAAAGTGTAATATGGTCATATAACAAAAAACATGAGGCACTCCATGATGAGCCTCTGAAGACTTTCTGCTTGTGAAAGCTTCCTCACTACAGTATCCTCATAAATTGTCTTCAGTATCAAAGTGGAGGTTTGTTTATATCTTCTGACTTTAACATATCTTCCAAAACCATCTTTTACTCCTTGAAGCTCTGCTTAAAAAAAAAGAAAAACAAAATCGCTGCCATTCTATAGATGAGGTACCATTTTTTTTATTTATTTATTTTTATTTAATTTTGATTCATTGAACCCAAATGGAGTACAGCTATTGTTTCTCTGGTTGTACACAAAATAGAGTCACACCATCTGTGCATTCATACATGTACACAGGGCAATGATGTCCGTCACACATTCTATTATTATTACCCCCCCTACTCCGACCCCATTCCTCCCTTCCCTCTATGCTATCTATCCTTCCTCCATTCTTGCCCCCCCTCCACCCCACATTATGCATCATCATTCACTTATCAGAGAGACCATTCAGCCCTTGGATTTTGGGGATTGGCTAATCTCACTTAGCATAACAGTCTCCAACATCATCCATTTACCTACAAATGCCATAATTTTATTCTTCTTTATGGCTGAGTAATATTCCATTGTGTATATATACCATAGTTTCTTTATCCATTCATCTATTAAAGGGCATCTAGGTTGGTTCCACAATCTAGCTATTGTGAATTGGGCAGCTATGAACATTGATGTGGCTGCATCACTGTAGTAATCTGATTTTAAGTCCTTTGGATGAGGTACCATTTACATATGCCACCTTCTGTGTCCACATTGCAAAATCATTCTCAACTGCCACTTTTCTTTCCTTATCTTAATAAAAATCATCTTTCATAATCCAGTTTTTCCAAACATCTATATGAGTCTATGTTTATGTACATTTTCATCCCAGCACACTGATTGCTCACTTTATGACCAGTTCATCTTTAAGAAAAAAATTTTAGTTTCTTCAACTTTACCTGCATCCATGGCCATATCTTAGACAGTATCCTGACCCACTGAACTGCTGCATCTATTTCAACCATCTTAGTTCTCCAATTATGTTTGCTCCACCTCTTCATTAATATAATGAAGACTCAATCTCTACATTGTCCTCTCTACCCTTGACTCCTCTTTCCTATCCAACTTTGTGAATCTTCATCTCAAATATACATTTGCCAGTATCCATAATCCTATTAGGTATTCAAAATGCAAGGAGATTAATTAGGAAGTTTTATAGCAATCTAAAAATAATTATAAGATAAAAAACATTAGATGGTTGAACAAATGTTCTGAGTGGTATCACTTTCTCAAAAAAGTAAAATGTCAAGAGAACTTCACTTTTGCATCTTTCCTTCTAACCATGTGAGATTTTGGATTTCATTAGCCTGTTAATTGCTACCCCTCCGTTGATCCATCAATAAAATAAGCCATGGCTAAATTCTACTCATATTTAAAGTTCCAGGTGAAAGATATTTTTCTGACTCTGCAAAAATGCTCTTAGACATGCCTTCATTGAATCCTACAATTCTCATCACTTCAATGATAATCTCTATTGTAATCTTTGGGGCTTCTGCTTTACTTGTCCTACTTTTACTTTAAATTCCCTAAAGGCAAAAACTTTGCACAATTGTGTTTATTTGTTGGTCACTCAAGCAGTAACGGTATATAGTGTTAAGCACACTGAAGTCATGAAATAAATGACTTTTCTAAGTGAATAATGAATAAACAGATTAAATGGTTAGTCAGCATTATCTCAGCATTAGATTAATAAATATAAAGACCACAAATCCATTTGAAAGGAGGCCACTAAAATTAACATTTCAAGAGTCAGAAATTATTGAAAGTTTAAGCTAATGATCTAAAAATAAGAGATCAAGCCTTAGAAGATTTGGGCAGATTGCTTTGAAATTCTACTGACTGAACTGGCTCAGCATGTGACAGATCCCATGCTACTATGCTCAAATGCTGCCATCCCAGAGGGTTTGGTAAAGCACCCTGTTCTTTTGCCATCTCCAGCACAGTTTTTCTTGGTTTACCTCTGCTTACCTGAAAACCTAAGGCCTCCCACATATATATGGCTTAAATTATATGAAATTCTTACAAGGTCTTTTAACTTTAAAATATAATTTAAAATGCTCTTTCAGTTACATGAAATGTTTAAAATTGACTTACACTGAATATCTGGGAATAAAACTTAAATAACTTAAACATGTTTCACTTTATTTCGTTAAATTCTGATAATGAAAGGGATCTCAAATTGTTCCAAAGTTACCAGATTAATTTGCTCTTCTTTAATGATACAAATCTAAATTATGGCATCAGATTTGGTAGGGTAGGTTTTATTTTTATCAAATTGGAAAAACAAATTTATCTTAAGGTACCTTGATTTTTACATTAAAATAGAATGTCCTAATTTGACTATCATCAAGTGTTTGTTTCTAATATTGCTTAAGTTAAGGTTTCAGAACAGCAAATGTTTATAGTGATATGATTGCTTTAGAAATATAAATGATAGAATGTAAAATAATAATGCACTCAACTTTATATAACAATGTTCATGGAGACAAAAATAAGCTGAGTTTTATGTAAAAGAAAAATACATAATTAATGTAAATTAGATAAAAATGAATTTATTTCTTGCAAGACTTAACTAGACATAAATTTAAGGCAACTACAAACAATGGAAGAATTATTTCACAAGATACTATGAAAATAGTATCCACCAAAATTCACATGTTGGAAACTTAATCCATAATGTAGGATAAGTAGAACCTAATGGAAGGATTTTAGGTTATATGAGCAGAGTCTTCATGAATAGATTTATACCACCATAAAAAAGTATTATGAGAGTAGGTCACCCCTTCCATTTTCTGCCCCTGTGAGGACCAGTATTGCTCCTCTCCAGGGAATGTGGCAAATGTGGAAATGGAATAAAACCTGCCAGTACCTTGATCTTTGTGGCCCTCAAAACTATGAGAAATCACTTTCTGTTCTTTATACATGACCCCATCTCTGATAGTCCATACAGAAGCACAAAATGGACTAGGACACAAAGCAAAACTTATTGTCATAGAAATAATACTGACTAAAGGTCCCTAATCTGTGAATTCATATAAATTGTGTGTACTAGCTTCTTTAAACCGGGTTTTCTCAGGACAGGCTGTGAGCTGAAGATTTAAGCCCAAATAGTTTAGAAACCAGAAAAGGGAGTTGGAGAAGCAGGGCCTGAATTAGAGGGAGGCAAGTGAGACACTCATGTGAGGAGCCACATATTAAGGGGATATAGAAAACTCAGATCAAAATAAGTCGTTTTAACACTATATTACATACAAACCAAACTAAGCAGAAAAAAAGTCATGAGGAGCAAAATGTCAACTTTAAAAATGAAGGAGATTTCTGTGTGGTTCTTTGTTTTATAAGTCTGTTATTATGCAACAAGAGAAACAGTTTTCAATCAGCCTACTTTTCCCCACCCACCTGCCAAGTACGTTTACAAGAGATGAGAATGGTGTATGGTGTGCAGAGATGAAACGGCATGGGATTTTATGTTGCCATTGTTTATTATAATGTTTACCTTAGCTTTTCATACTTGGTTTAAAATACAGGAGAATATTTTGATAAATATATGTATGGGTACACAATTTTCCTTTTGCTTCAGGTTCCAATGTTGTTCAGTATACTATAGCCAGATTAAAAAAAAAAAAAAAGCTAAAGAAAGGTGTGATTTGAGGCAAAATCGCAGATCCAGAATAATCTTTTTAGAAACACTGGAATATGAATGACTCATAAAGATTGTTCGTCTTGAGACAAAGGGACTGGGCTTCCTACCCACATATCCAGCAGAGCATTGGCAATGGCCCACCTCCAGGGAAGGTAGGACAAAAACTCCCAGACACTTCAGTTTTTCCATAAAAATGCACAAGGACGTGGACTCAAGAAGGTAGCAGGTGCAAGTCTTTACAGCAAAACTCACAGGCACTGTGGTGAAAAACAACTGGCTAGGACAATAATTAACTTGGCTTGAGTGTCCGCTACATTTGTTTTATGACCTTGAGCAAACAACTTAACCTTCATAAAGATAAGTCCTATCTTGAGAATCCAACAGATTGGTATACATAGCAAATATAAGGTAGTACATTACCTTACCATGTCAAATTCAGTTATCAAACAATGTCGATTAATAGGATACATAAACAGAGGAGCCAATGAGTGAGCCTAAATGGGTTCCAAGTAACTAAATATTCCAAATTATACTCATTGAATCATGTGCTGTATTTGTAGTCATGTTTGTCCTCTTCTAAAACTGTATTACTTATTATATTGAGTCCATACTACAGAATGTAGTTGTGAGGTTTTCAAGATCTTGCAGAATTAGAATAAACAAATAAGAAAATAAATAATAAATAAATACTCAAAAATAAATATTGGAAATAAACTATTCAGACAGATATGCAGGGAAATAGCTTGAAGGGACAGAAAAAAGAAGTGATCATTTTTCATAAAAGTGTGAATCATAAAAATGTTAAAAATCATAGCTAATTGACTCCAACTATCAACTTAATTTGTCTGTATATGTGTTCATGCCCAAGTTCACAGCAGCATTATTCACAATAGCCAAGAGATGGAAACAACCAAAGTCCCATCAGCAGATGAATGAATAAAAATATATGTGTGGATACAGGAGAGAATGCTACTCAGACTTTAAAAGGAAATAAATTCTGTCATTTTCACCAACATAGATGAAGCTGGAGGATTTTATGATAACTGAAATAAACCAGAGAGAGAAAGATAACTACTGAATAATCTCAGTTTTACACGGAATCTAAAAACGTCAAACCCACAGAAGTAGAGAGTAGAATGATGGTTACAGAGGCTGGGATGGGGGAGAGCAGAAGGGTAGGTAATGGGAGGGGGAAAGGGAGATGCTGATCAAAGACTACAAAGTTTCACTTAGGAGGGCAGCATTCTGCTCAGTTATTACACAGCATGTTGGCTGTAATTCATATATGTTTCAAAATTGCTAAAAGAGTGGAGGTTAAAAATTATCACCACAAAGAGCTGATAGGTATGTGAAGTGAAACTACCTTAATTACCTTGATTTGATCATTCCACAGGGCATATAATTGAAACATCACATTGTACCCCACACACACATACAACTACTTAGCAGTTTAAAATAAATTAAAATTCTTTTAAAAACATTTCTAATAAATAAGCCACGAGATGTTGAAAGGGTTTATTTGTTCTGCTTTCAAAGGCTTTCAGCGCACCCATTTCTTAACACATTAAAAAACAGTTTTATGAACCTCAAAATAAATTATTTTATTTATTTATTTATTTTATTTTTATTTTTTTAATTTATCTAATTTTGATTCGTTGAACACAAATGGAGTACAACTATTGTTTCTCTGGTTGTACACAAAGAGTCACACCATCTGTGCATTCATACATGTACACAGGGCAATGATGTCTGTCATATTCTGTTATTATTCTTACCCCCCCACCCTGACTTCACCCCTCCCTTTCCTCTAGGCTATCTATCTTTCCTCCATTCTTGCCATCCTTCTACCCTGCATTATGCATCATCATTCACTTATCAGAGAGACAATTTGGTCTTTGGATTTGTGGGATTGGCTAATTTCACTTAGCATAACAGTCTCCAACATCATCCACTTACCTGCAAATGCCATAATTTTATTCTTCTTTATGGCTAAGTAATATTCCATTGTGTATATACACCACAGTTTATTTATCCATTCATCTATTGAAGAGCACCTAGGTTGGTTCCACAATCTAGCTATTGTGAATTGGGCAGCGATGAACATTGATGTGGCTGCATCACTGTAGTAATCTGATTTTAAGTCCTTTGGGTATAGGCCAAGGAGTGGGATAGCTGGGTCAAATGGTGGGTACATTCCAAGTTTTCTAAGGAATCTCCACACTGCTTTCCAGTGTAGCTGTACCAACTTGCAATCCCACCAGCAATGTATGATTGTACCCTTTTTCCCACATCCTCGCCAACACCTGTTGTTGCCTGTATTCTTAATAAAAGACATTCTAATTGGGGTAAGATGAAATCTTAAGGTAGTTTTGATTTGCATTTCTCTTATAACTAGGGATGTTGAACATTTTTTCATAAAGTCTGTTGATTGATAGAGTCAAACTAAAAAGCTTTTTCTCAGCAAAGGAAACAATCAGCAATGTGAAGAGAGAGCCTTCAGAGTGGGAGAAAATCTTTGCCACACACACTTCAGATAGAGCACTAATATCCAGAATCTACAAAGTACTCAAAAATCTTTACACCAAGGACACTAATAACCCAATCAATAAATGGGCCAACGAAATGAACAGACACTTTACAGTGGAAGATCTACAAGTAATCAAAATAAATTATTTTAAATGACATAGAAACTTCCAAAGAAAGAAAGAGGAACAAAACCATCTAGTCACCTGGGATAAGAGGTTGTGATGGCCAGAAAATGGGGTTTGTATAGTGGAGTTGGAACAGGGATTCTGCCCATCAGCATCGGTGGACACTCATGACAGCACCTGGCTCCTGCCCTCCTCACAAAGCCTACCTGGATATAAACTTCTGAGACTTATCTGGAGAATGCATACTACATCCACACCAATGGAGGGGAATTTCTGATGGAAAGGCAATAGAAGCTATAGATTGTGGTTGCTACAGTATGCTCAGGCGGTAACCAGGAACCATAAGACTGGTATTGGACCATGGTTCTGATATCCCTTATTGAGCAAAATAGCACATTACCAGAGAAAGAAAACTGCTTTCCTGAGGCCCAGATTTTTTCATCTATTTAAGACTTCTAGGGAGTATATAACTGGAAATGGGTCTGAAAATTAGTCCCAAATTCAATTGGAAAACTCCTCCAATACTAAGCTTTTTTTCCATCCATCTTGACCTGACAGACATTATCAGACTGTTACTATTTTGAGGAGTAAATAATAGAAATAAATACTGGCCAGCAGATTAAAAAATGGGAATTCTTTAAAGGGACCTAGAGATCCTGGAGTAAGTCACAATTTTAAAAATAGAAAGAAAAACAAACAAGCAAAAAGACTTGTAAAAGTCTGCCAGGTAAAATTGCTAATAAGAGGTAATTTACAGAATTATTTGGTTTCTTCTACTAGAATACAATCACTTCTAATCACTTTACAGCCTTTGTGACACTCTGCTTAAGATTCTTGAGTAAATTAACAAATCAACAAAGTTACTGAATGAATGAACACAATGAGCAAATGTAGGTATGTGTTTGTGTATGGCTAAAGATGCTCAAAATTCTCGACAGACAGTTCCATAAAGACCACAAACGGTGCTGGGATGTTGCTCAGTGGCAAAGCGTTTACCTTGTGTTCACAAAGCCCTGGGTTCAATACCCAGTTCCAAGAAAGAAAAAAAGATTACAAACAATAAGAATGAAGTAATAGCTAAAAAAAGAAATCAAGGTGTGATAACCAGAAAAAGGAACAGCTGAGATTATGTTATAAAAACAAAACAAACCTGAAAAACAAAAAATAAGATAAATTTAAAAACTTTAAAATAAGTCTCTCAAAAGCTATTAAATATACATTGCTTAGACAAGAGTCATTTACAACAGAGAAGTTATATGTCTACTGGTAACATCAGATAGAACCAGGGATAAAATGAGAGTGAAAAATAAGCAAGTCAGAAGCCCCTAAACTGTTCAGAAGAGTTAAGCTGCAAATGGGATTCAATTTTTTTGGCAACCAGAGCAGGAGAGTCAAATCAAAGATCCATAATCACTTTACAGAAATTGATTGTAATGCCTACTATCTAAATTATCATAATGATTGTAAACATAGGAAGTACATGATGCATTTTGGAGCAATTCCTATTCATGATATTTATTTTAAATGTCATTTAATATTTTGAATGATACTTAAATCTACACCTTCAGCTATTTGGAGTTAGGACCTAAAACAATAAATTACTGTAATTTTGGCATGATATTTGTATAATACTGAAAACTTATCATGTCAAAATGATATGTATGCATCACCTATAAAAATATTAGGAATTGATAGTTATCCAGCTATACAACATTTAAATGCAATGTTTAGAACTCAGTAAACACTTAGAATAGTACATTCGTTAATTTTTCTAGAAAAATTAATACATGCAAATATTTCCAATTAATGTAAATTTCAAAGGCTTCTGATTGTATATTACTCCTGAAATAAAAACTGGTTTGTTCTGCAAAGGGTAAAGGAAATCAAAGCTTACAGTTGCATTAAACATTTGGCTGTGCTATGTGTATGAAGATTGTCTGTCAATTTCAGGCTTCTTCTGCATGTACATTTTCTAGGCAGAGCCAAATAATTGATTTAAACCTGTTAATTTGAACAGTTGCTTAACTATCAATTGCTTAGCAGTCTGTTCCTTTCTCTATTCCTTTCTGCCCTTACTCACCCAGGGTTTGTATATCATGCTAGCTGCTAAGATGATTTCCAGTATTATAACAGCATGTCAAGAATCTGGTTTTATAATTTGTATTTTAAAAATAAGTTATTTTTATCTATGTGACACAGTTAATTATAACAAAAGGTACGTTTTTCTTAGATTTTTGTCTTTTTTACACCTGTTTTGTCCTTCATTAAGTAGCTCATATTACCTAGATATTTCCTTGTGTGGATTTCTTTTCCAAAAAACTGACCCAAGTGAAATTCAGTTTCTTCTTTATAAAGAAGCATGTTAAAAATATAGAGGTCTTGCTCCCTTCCTCTGGATTCAGAAGTCTTGGGATGTGGCCTGGTATAAGGTAATAAACTCATCAGGTCATTTTTGTGGACACCAGAATCTTAGTTTACTTCTTTATGGGAGAGAAAAAAAATCCAGTTATTACTTTTAGAGAGAAAAGCACTGAGCATTAGCAGAATTTGACTAAAACAAAATATTAATAATCTGCCAGAAAACAGTGATACTGTCATAGTATCCTTTCTAGTATTTTTTAGAATGACTGGCAGGAGTCTCAACACACCATAAATAGGAAAGCTTTCAACATGATTTATACAATAATGGAAAATTGGCTATGTTTTCTTGCATAGTTTATTCTTACATCTTCTATCTTCTCAAATAGTCTGAAGAGAAAATAATACATTTGGTTTCCCTAACCAACACTCCCCATATATTTTTTTCTGCACTTAAGAACACTCTAGACATAATATATCCTATCCATGACAGATGAGACAAATGTCAGACAAAAGGAAAAACCAGCCACTTGCCTCTGTGTATAGTAGCAACTCAAGAGAACAAACCAGCATGAGTTCTGTCAATACTAAACTAAATTTAGAAATAAGCACCTCCCCTATCTGCCTTGGCAGCCCTTATTTTCACTGATTGAAGGGGTGGAAGACCTTTAATTGATTGGGGTCAAATTACTTGGGAATAATTTCAAAATAAAATGAGAAAAGAAAGTTACTTTTTTCTGTTACAAGATATAAAAATATTTTTTTGCCTTCATTTACAAGAAAGTGTCTACTTACACACTATGCATTGAAAACTTTCCTGCCATTTTCACTATAAATCTAGTTTTCAATTCATTCGTTCACAAGATTATGTACATGTTCTTACAGGAATATAGAAAGTCATTTTGCTCAGAACTAGAAGAATAAGAAATAAGTTCTCCAAAAAAAAAAAAAGAGGTCACCTGAAATTTGATTTGAAAGCTGTTCTTAGGCAAAATTTTGATTTGAAACCTATTCAGCAGAAATAAGGCTACAACTGCCAGGAAAAAGGAGCAGCGACATTTTGTAGCAATGCACTGCTTTTTCCCAAATATTTTGAGGGAAGTCTTAAATAAAAACTTTGGGCAACTTTAAGTAGGAAGATAAAATGATCAGAACTATGTTTGAGAAAGATCACTTCTTAGTAGAGGGTGCATTGAGTTGGGGTAGGGGTGAAAAGATTGAGAGTTGTCCAAAGCCAGTGATCACAAGATTCATAAGAAGGCACTGACTTGCAAGATATTGAGAAAATGGGAATAGGAGGAAGTAGGGGAAAGTGAAGCACAAGGAATTGCATCTTGGGTTCTGGCTTTACACCTGGCTGGGAAACCATAACTCAAATATTTAGGACTTGTATATTGTAAAATAAATGAAGAAAAGAAATAAAAGTGACAAAATACAGGAGAAATATTTCAAAAGCTCTTGTTATCACAATACATAATCTTCAGAAGATTCTGTTTAACTATTCAAAACTAATCTTGGTTTTGGTTCAAGGACCCAGTATGGTCATCCATAACACTGGACAGACACTTAGTCAATATTAATAAACCAGAGTCTACCATGATTTGCTTGTCTGAGAACTAGCAATGCATCCATTAAATAATGCGAAGAACTGGATAGGTCTTCCTCATCCTCCATAAATGAATTATGAATAAGACAAAACCAAAAGCTGTTTAAGAGATAACAAGAATTAAAGAATTTGCAGCAGATGGTACCAGCTGTGCACATTTAATTCCAGCTCAAACAATCTGCCAAACAGTTAGACAGAATTGCTTTTGCATGTGAAATTGGAGCGTCTCAGAGCCAAGGAAGAAATGAGAGAAGTCTTTCTGGCATTAGTTGTCAAACCTTTTATTATAATTAATGTTAGTGGACACAAACCTTTCCTTTCACTTCTTTCTTTGCACCAACATTTTCTCTCTCTGTCTCTTTCTCTCTCATACACATAAACACACACACCTTTTTCTATTTCAATGCACACACTACATGCATATACACATACACACAAGAATGTTGCATAGATTAAATAAAAATAAAGAATTGGTTTGTCAAAATGCAGTATACTAGCCATTCAATAAATATACACTAAGTATTTAGGATAAAAAGAGCTTATTGTGGGTATTTTTAAGATAAAATTTTAAAAGACTTAGATACTTCAATCTATTTACAAAGGCATTATCTGTAAATAATAAAGCAAAAGTAAAGCAAAGTAGTATAAATGCCATTAGATAATCTATAAACTTAAAAAGAAGAATGCTTAAAGTTCATTAGAAGGCATAAATACATCAAATCTGGAAAAAATGATATCTGAATACAGAGTTGAAATTTGGACTGTGGACAAGTCAATAAAAAGATAAGCAAATATAACAAGTTAAGAGAGCAATATTAACAAGTGTTTCAATGAGGAAATGCCAACCCAGAGTGCACACTTAGCAGAATGGACTTACCAGATGAAGGAACATCCTTGAAGGGTCCTAAGTTTGAGATTTAAGACAATAAATTTATCCTGAAGATGATGGGAAACCAAGGTTGTTGGATAAGATAAAAGCCAAGGTGAAATGATTACACTCACTGTTTCATAGAATGGAGCAGCATTGGCAAGCCTGAAAGGAATCCAGGGGACAGTGAGGTCCTTGCAATAACATATGCATGAGATAACCATGCTCTGGGCTCAGGTCATGGCAGTAGAATAGACAGAAAGGGACACAGAAGCATTTCAAACAAAGGAGATATGTTCAAATATAAGGATAGGACACAAGCATAAATAAGGTTTGGCTCTGAGAAACTAGTAAGACAAAGGCAGAGATTACAGAGTTCAATTAGAAGCAAAGTTAGAGATGAAGAAGTACATGGAAAGAATGAATGCAATATTAGCTACACTGAGTTTGAGATGTTAGGAAATACCAAAATGGACATGGCTAGGGCTCAACCTAGGGCTTGGTAGTACTAGATCATACACAGATATTTATATCAAACTCATCCTAGCAGAAGTGATACTCATAAGAACACATAGTGTTTTGAAATAAAATATTAATGAAAACTTCAGAAGTCTCAGAATAGTACTGTGAAGATTACTCCCATTCAGTTGGAATAGGAAGGAAGCAAAAACTTCTTCAGGGGAAAAAAAATGGACCCATCAGAGATCAGATTGAAATGCAGTAGCCATGTCATAAGACCAGTGTCATTGGCAGTCCCAAGTACTATAGTAATCTACCAGGGCTACCAAAACAAATTACCAGAATTTCAGTGCCTTAAATCAATAGAAATTAATTATCTCACAGTGTAAAGAGAAAACATCAGCAGATTTAATATTTTTTTCTGGAGATGCTGAGAGTGAATCCATTCTGTGTCTCCTAGTTTCCAATGAATGCCAAAAAGTTCTTCAGTGCTCCTTGGCTCGTAGATCCATTCCTCCAATTTCTGCTTTCTTTTACACACTGCCTTCGCTTCTGTGCCTCTGTGTCTCAGGTCTCTCTCTGTCTTTCTTTTATGAGGACACTTACCATTAAATTTGGAGCACCCCCTAAATTCAGAATGATGGAATCACAACATCCTTAATATAATTACATAGGCAAAGACTTTTAACTGACAAATAATTTTAACTGAAAAATAATAACTGTATATACTTATGGGAGATAATGTGATATTTTGACACATGTATACATTGTAGGTTGATCAAGTTAGACTAATTAATATAGCCATCACATCACATATTTGTCACTTTCTAAAAACAAGATCACTTCCTTGGATTCCAGGGACTAAGACTTGGAAACATTGTTTTGGAGACTAATCTTCAACACTCTACAAAAAAGTGCTGGCGTAGTAAGGTCATAAGGAAACTTATACTACTCTTAGCCATTTGAAAGAATGAATGAGACCTCTCTGAGATTCGCAGTTTCCCCCATTTTTCAGATGAAGAAAAGGAGCTTGGAGAGGGCATGTGAGTATATTGTCCTACTGTTATTAAAAAGTGATAGCTTACCATGAAAGCATTCTCATTCCCAACTTTTTGATCCAAACCACAGTTTTTAAAGTATTTAATTTTATTATATTTTCCTTTGGAAAGGATGACTTTTGATCATGTCTCTTCATAGTCTTTCATTACCACTTAGTGTGCAAATTTTCTAAGCAGATAAAAAGTTTTGGTTGCTGAATTTGGGGGTACTTTATTTGGGGGGGTTGCTATTGCTTTGTTTACTTTGTTTTTCTTTTGATTTGGAAAGAAGGCAAAGTTAGTTGGGAAAAATAAGATTATTTTTTGTTCCAGGAAATATACACTGTTTAAAAAATTGAAGAGATTAAATGACTACTGATTACATTGTGATTGTTGGAAAATGTAACCTCCTCAGGAATACTCTCTTATGGGATAAAATGCTTATGTCATGCATTAGATTTGATCCACTCAAATTTCTCTAACATGTAAAACCTTCCAAAATTTAGATTGATATTCATATACTAAATAGGTAAATTCTGGGTACATTTATAAATACAGGGTATGTTTATTATGTCACTATGAATAACCACAGATGAAAATATATATGAGGGTAATTACTGATTTATATTTATTTAATTATTATTTAACCCTAATAATTATTGAAGTATGTTTATAATAAGTACCTGATGTCTTCAATTAATTTGAAGTGTTAAATTGATTCCTTTTTTTAAAAACCACTATATATAAAAATTTCAAAACAGCAATATGATTTGCTTATTCAGTGAAACAATTCATTGACTAAGTTGTTTAAAAAGTACTACTGGAAGATTATATGAATTGGCCAATCATTATACTCTATGAGAAACATAAAAGTAGGACATATTGCAAGGACTCTGTTTCCCAATTTTAATCTCTCCCTGACTATACTTCTTTAACTTGTCATGTTTTTTTTTAAAATTTAGTCAATCCTGACTACATTGTATTTACACATATGACTTTCCTAACTTTACTCTGAATGCATTTTGGAAAACAGTCTCCTTACTAAGACTTTTTCCTATCAAGCATCCTCACATGATTCTAGATGGCTCCAATGTTTACATATTCCATTTAGGTTTCTCAAATTCCCCAACTATAAATCATCTTTGACCATTGTGGCATTTTACAGGAACTTCTCAACATGGTTATACTACACTGACTGTTGTTGTTTGAGAATACATTCTATTCTTTCTTACACCATATGCTCCTTGAGGACAGAATAATGTGTAATTTCTGTATGCATTCCTTTGTAACAGGAGTGTAAAATGACTTCTTAAATAAAATGAATGAACACATAAATGAAAATGATACTAGCTATATAAAGAGTAAAGACAAAATTGATCCCTGTTCAGATGAGACAGATATTTGTACTTACAATCCAAATTGGATTATGCGTAACCAAACCAAAATCAGCCGCATTGATTTTCTTTCCTTTTGTAGCCAAAATGATCATTCTAAGTCAAGGTCATTGTTATTTTCCTATCTGAAAAAATGAGGCTTACATCATTTGGCTTCCAGTGCTTTTATTCTGGAAAATCAACATTTCTTAATATTAAGATACATTTGAAAAACCAGTGAAATTACAGAGTTGTTAGTGATCATGCGGGAAGTTTAAAATTAGATACAACCATACTGGAAAAATGGACAAATATTCACAATATGAATGTGGTTCAAACATAAGAACATTTGTGAATTATAGATTTCAAACTTGTGAAACAAGTTTTACTATTTAAGGGTTCCTTTCATTTAATAGTTTTAAGTATTTAGGAAAATTAGCCTCTTAATTAAAAGTCACCAAAAGGTTATAAATTCTGGTCTACCAGCAGAGCTCAGGTGAAACATACTTGCCTTCTACCTGTGGGCTGTTTTGCTTCATTGAGGCTTCTGGAAATATTATCAAACATAATTTAAAAACAAACTCACTTTGATAGAACTTTCATTGGTAAAATTGTTTATTAAAGATGTTTAAATTTCACAGCAAAAATTTTTAAAAACCTATCTTTAAGTGTACGAATGAAACAAAATATACAGAAGGCATTACACATACTACTTAAATTAGGATACACTAGAAATTTACAAAACAAAATGTATTAATGGTTTTAATATACCCTGGATAATTGAAAACATGAATGTACCTCAAGAAAATGTCATTTTTTAAAAATTAGCAGAGAATAGGTATATAAGTTCAGAGTATTAAGTTAAGAGATAATAAATTGTTGGCAGATAGTTTCAGGACATAAAATCAAAGGTGTACAACATTTTGATAGCAATTTTGATAAAACTGATAAACTGTGAAATCCACAATTCTAGTTGCATGTCTCTAAGTATGTATGTATTCTCAACTGCATTTGAAACTAATAGTACATAACTATATTAAAGAAATGATGATAAAAATAAAAAATGTCTTGTGCACTAGGAATTAAGGTTTATTCACACAATGTCAGCAAGACAATTTTATTACTGATGATTATTTAGAAAAGATACATTTTCTTAAATTTTTATGTTTAATTGTATTTTTTTACACAGAGATAAGTGATATGAGCCCCACATGATCAAGAAAGTGAGTTTATTTACTTATTTTGCAGTATTGGGGATAGAACCCAGGGGTGCAAAGCACCCCTGAACTTCATCCCCCATCATTGCTGCCTGCCCTCATTCTTTTGAAAGAGTCTCACCATGTTAGGAACTGGCCTGGAACTTGTGATCCTCCTTCCTCAGCCTCTTGGGTCACTGGGACTATAGGCCAGCACCACTGCTCCCAGCCAATAGGTCTTTACAGAATCTTATCTCTTTTCTTTCAGGATCATCACCTACAGTATGTCCCCCAACAATACACCATGATTCCCTTATATCAGTAAACAGGGCTGGTATATAGCTTATATTAAACTATGTATATATTATATATTGAATTTTCTATACTTAGGAAGACAGCAGTTGAGAAAACACAAATGTAAACGTACTAAATTATGAGTTGTGTGGTTCATGTCAAAAATATACTTTTCAGTCAGTCTAATATGCTTTGTCTCCTGTTTTCGTGCATTCTGTTCTCTCATTCTTTAAAATCCAATATTATTATCCTTATGTGACATATAAACTTCAGTGACTTTCTTAATTTGGTAAAAAGCTTTAAAAGACTGTGATGCTGGTTGCACCTCTGTATTAATGAAATTGCTCAAAGGACTTAGGTGAAAAGAGGGATGACCCCTAGGAAGACACACTTGGTAACACTTACAGTCAGCTTTTCTACATTTCTCCACAGTTTCCTGATTAGCAGCAAAAAGGGCAGATACTGTTAGACCCACCTGATTTATCTTCTTGAATGTAATTGAGTTTTTAAATTTAGTTTATCATGAATATTAGGTCTCTTCCTTGTTTTTCCTCTCACATAGGGACTGCTAGTAATCAACAAAATGCATAAACTTGAATTCCATTATTATTCTAAAGTCGACATTTACATTCAAATATTGTATTTCCTAAGAGTTGGAGAAGTCAGACATGACTGATCCAAGAATGGACATCTAAGTAAACTTGAAATCATTTCCCTATTCCACCCCCCTGCTCCCCCCAACCCCCGCAGTGAATTCTATTAAAAAAAAAAATGAAGGAACAGGGAAATGCCTGCTTGGTCATATGAAAATCATGAGCATTCTTATTTTACTCTTAGTTGTTAGATTTTTTTTTTCCCCACACACTCACAGGTTTGAAATTGAACCTTTTAATTGATCAATGCATACATACAATCAGTGAGCATTCAGCTTTAATAAGCTGGCATATTTCTATAGTAATATAAAGACTGCATTTGTACAATAAGCCTTATATAAACCTATATATCTATAACATGAATGAGGAAAACATTCTAAATTTCAGTCATAACACATTCTAAGTTTCATTCAAAAGTATAAATACAAAAAGAAAGTATAAATACACCTTTCCAAATTTAAAGGTAATCTCCTTGACAAGTTGTTAGGGTTTTTTTCCTGAGCACTTATTCTGTTTTGATCAGGTTATTCATTTGCCTGTGCCATGGCCCCTGTCATGCTAAAAGAGTAGATGAATGTCAAGGGGTTATGATAATATTGGGCAATTTTTGGAAAAAGGCTTATTTTCTCCCTTTTAGTGCAAATTCAGCCATGTTTGAAGATCAAAGTAAATTGTATTCCATAGGTATTTGGGGGAAGAACAGAAAAGAAGTGGAATTCTGGCACTTGCAATTTAAAGAACCTGTCTTTTTCTGACCTAAACCTCTTTTAAAAGCTCTTTACAGTCCTTAATCATTATGATTGTCTTGATTATCCTTGCCAAGTCACTCTTTCCCATGACCTGTATGTGAGAAGATCAATAGGCTATATGAAATCGAAAAAGGAGAAAACAAAAAAGAGAAAAGGGTATTTAGAGATTGGTCAAGAGAAAAATAGATTTTTCTTTACATATATGTTTTTTTTTTGAATCAGGGATTGAACCCAGGGGTACTCGGCCACTGAGCCACATCCCCAGCCCTATTTTGTATTTTATTTAGAGACAGGTTCTCACTGAGTTGCTTAGGGCCTCGCTAAGTTGCTGAGGCTGGCTTTGAACTCGCAATCCTCCTGCCTCAGCCTCCCGAGTTGCTGGAATTACAGGCATGTGCCACCACGCCCTGCCTACATACATGTTTTAAAAATTGATCACTATCCTTACTTTTATATAATTATATGGAAACAATATGGAAATATTTTTGTTGCTGTTACTACACTTTTAAAACAAGCATCTTTGGGAATTAGCATAGGGTACAGTCGGCAAGCACATGGACTTAGAAATCAGACATCATGTTTTCATAGTTTCTAGTACATATTACTTTGGACAAGTCAAGAATGTTAACTTGACAGGTATAGATATTTTCATCTCTAAAACCAATTGTGGTCATCTCAACATGTAGTGAGGATTGAATGAGGTATGGAATGTAAATATAACACAATGCCTAGTATACAGTAAGTATTTAATGTTTGCTCTTACATTTGCTATTCTTTCTGTTTTCACCAACAGTCTTAAATCTACATTAAACTGTGTTATGTCCCTACAGATCAGCAACAATAATCAATTTCTTCCTTCCAAATACAGGTATTGTATTTTCCCTTCTGGAGAAATTGAGAGATTTCTCAGCTAGAATTTTGGCTGATAAGTTTACATTTCTGGAATACCTTTGGAAATGCTCCCTAGAAGAGAAGGCTGCTGAGCACGAAAGGCCCAGCAAGTGTGATCCAGTACTAAATGTGTTGGACTAAAATCCAGTGCTTCCAATGACGACCTTGGATAAACCACTTCATTTCCTCATGCCTTAACTTTTTCTGACTGTAAAATACAATTTTCCATCTTGTCTCAGAAGCTGAAAAATGTGAGTGAAAAATGGTTTGAAATTTATGGTGAACTGTAGAAACTGAAAACCATAGTATTGTTCAGTGTATTATAAGCTACTTGATAAATCTTTTAATAATCTCATTTTGAAATGATGGGCAGGGAAAAATAATTGGATTATAGGATTAGCAATGTGTTTGAAAATAAGTATCGGAAATTGGTGTCTTTGCAGTAGTCTTCATGGTCCCATAATCAAACTATTTGTGCACAATAATTTCAATGAAAATACCTCTGATTTTTGAGAAATTAAGTTCTTTTGGTTTGACTCCACCTGTGTGGATAAGTAGTCATGTGCTCAAATAGACTGCATAAAGCCAAGGTTTTTGTTTTCTTTTAATAAAAAGTGAATTTGGTTGAGGGGACTAGCTTCTGCACCCATGAGAAGGAGAGGTTTGTTATGTGCCCTTATTAAGTCCAAGGACCTGTTTGCATATAACTCATTGTTCAGCCCATCAAAAGCAAAGCAGCAACAACACACCCTGACATCTCCACTGAAATCAATGCCAGAGCCACTGCCAAGGTGGCTGAGCAGGCTAATGACGTTTTCAGTGTTGATCCTCCCAATCACAGCCTAGTCCCAACCTTGTCGCCCACTCCCTTTAGAAATCTGCATATACAGACAATAAAAGAGCACCATTGGGAAAGAACAATATTCTGCCACACCGCTCCTAAATGTACCTCTTGGAATTTAATGAGGTCAGTTGGGCGTCTACAGCTTTTGCCTTACTGCTATCTCTGCACAGGACAGCAATCCCTCTCAACACGGACACGCATGAACACGCATATGCACTGCAAAAACATACTTGGGAAAACACCTACGCATAGAAAATCACACCTTCCATCATCTTCCATCAACAAGCACCCTTGTCCTCACTACAGTGCCACCTCTCCTTTGCTCGCTCCCCACCACCGCCGCCCCCACCTCGCTTCTCCTTTTTCTCCCTTCTTGAAGTGAGACCCACACAATGCCACGTACCCAGAGAGCTCAGAATCCTTCTTGTGCATTAAACCTACTCGCCACTCACGCCTAAGGACGCTCTCACAGAGCCCACTTCCCAGAGCAGAACTCCCGCCAGAGGCAACCACCTTGGTCCATTGAGTCTGCAGCTCCAATGCGAGCCCAGGAACAAAAGCTGGCCGGGGTAACTGTGTGGTTTACGGGACAGGATCCATGATTTATGGGCAAGACAGGGAGCTGAAAACTCATATTGGGTAGTCCTTTTGACTAAATCCTGCACAAAGACGCTCATCCCCTGATAGGCTCCGGCATGCAAGAAGAGCCGTGGGCAGCAATTACCAATTCCAAAACAGCACTGCAGCCCTCCCCACTCCAGAGATGGGCCCAGATTCCCGAAAGGGTCAGATCAGCAAGCCTGCGCCTGTTCTAAAGAAGATGCTTGTCGAGAGATCTGGGCCAGGAGTGTACAAAAAAAAAAATATTAGGAATCTGGCATACAGGAGCAAAACACGCTGGTCTCAGGGACGCAGCTCCTTCACATCATGGGATAAGAGAAAACAGGGTTCCTGGTAGAGTGAAAGAGAAACGGGTGGCTTAGAGATGGCCAGTAGATGGCGCAAGAACTCTTCCTTTATACAATCTTAACCCTTCAGTGGTGTATGGGACTGCCAACTCCATATGTATAGATATATACATTTTGCTTTTGGGAAAAAAAAAAAAAAACTCCCATTTACATATTTGGGACAGATTCAGAATTAAGACAAATGAATGTGTTCTAGATAACGACCACAGATAAAGTAGTTTAACTGCAGTACGCATCAGCTGAAAGGGGGTTTGGGAGGATGAAAGGATGAACTATTTGGGGAAATGACTCTGACTTCCCTCCTCACCCCACCCCCGCCCCGACCACGGATGAAATCCGTTTACCGAAACATAAAAACCCAGTTACGGGTTTACACGTAGGTATTTGAATATGTAAATGCATGTGTGCAAATAAATTCTTCTGTGATTTCCCTTTTCAATTAAATCAAAGGATAATAAATGCGAGAAGGCTGCCTGAAATATACTGCAACTACAGTAGTAACACATGTTCCATTATAAAGACGTGGGCATCGATGGAGCCCGATTCATTATCATCAAAAGCAACGCAGATCTTCCGATTAAAATGTTCCTTAACATGCTTCTGAATTCGCAGGCTGCGATGGAGAGCTCACTAACATTATATTTCTTGGGCTGTTTTTACAGGCAGAATTGATCTATTCGGGGGAAAAAATACCAAGCCCCTTAATTTCAAATATTTTGGGGAGTTTATCAGAGAGCGGAGCTGGGTTTTAAGAGTCTCACTAGTGGTTTCTGGTGGTTGCTATAATGAGCTAGAATTGAGGTAGATTTTGGTGGAGGGGAAAAAACGCACAAGAAAAGACAGAATCCAGAGTAGCCGAGACTTTGTGCCCCCGTTGGAGAGATGGTTGAGTCCTCGTCAAGGTTGCTGTGGTATCCCAGAAACACCATTCACTCCGAGCTGTGACCGCGCACCAACAACAGCAACAACTCCACTGCGCCGGGCTGAGGAGCAGGAATTAGGAGCTCGCGAATAATATGAAAGGGATCCGCAAAGGGGAAAGCCGAGCGAAGGAATCCAAACCCCGGGAGTCTGGCACGCGAAGATGCGCTAAATGTGGCCGCCTAGACTTCATCCTGATGAAGAAAATGGGGATTAAAAGTGGATTTACATTTTGGAACCTCGTCTTTTTATTGACGGTGTCTTGTGTGAAAGGTAGGTCGGCTTTCGGGGGTCTCCTCTGCTTTGGATGAAGGTGGGCTGACTTGTCGCTTGAGCGAGGCTTAGCAGCTTACTTTGTAATTTGCACGGATAAAATAATCATGATAATTCTGATGAAGGAGTTGATTCACAGCTCTTTTCCCCCCCTCAGATAGGAAATGCATTTTGCTTGCCAGATTTGGCGTTCAATGCGGTGATTGAGCTTGTGCTCAATAAATATTCTTGCAGTATGCTCAAACGAATACGTGAGTTGGTTAGTATTGCCTCTAACTAGTGGATATCCAGGCAGAATTCCTCTGCAAGACTTTCCTTGGTGGTGAGAATTACCTTGATTTCTTGTCAAATTAGTGGGGTTTGATGTTTCCGGTGGAATATTTGTATTAGAGACTCTGGTGTAAATGCTTTTTAACCCTTTCAGGGAATAAAGTTACCCATATGCTAGGAAGGTGTTGACTTTAAATGCATTAGGATACAAGGGTCTTCCAAGCATTGCCACACAACATGAACGTCTGCATACATATTTGAATTATTCCTACGTGGGCTCCTATGTAAATGTAGAGGAGCTTCCTTAGGTCCTGTGGTAAAGGTTTAGCCAAAACTGGAGTCTTAAAACCGTCTGAGATGCCACAAAGTGTAAAGATCCACCTTTGAGGATGAATGAAGGTAGGAGGAAAGTCATTAGCTGATGACCGAAAAGAAAATCCCCAGCAAGTCTCAGCGTTCAGACAGGTAGAGAGTGAGTGTCACATGTACAGACAAGGGGAGGGGGTGAGTGGGCTGTAAAATTTATTCCTAAGCAGGAAAGCAAGGGACAGTCAGGATCACTGGAAGAAGAGCTGTCCTCAGGGAGAAAATAGATCTGTTCTCTTCTACAACTTCTGCACCCTGCTGCCCATTAATTGCTGCAAAGAATACTCAGGAGGTGTTTATGACTCATGCCATCATTTTTGAACAATCACTTCTCCATACTCATGGCAGCTCCAACAGACACGATAGATGTCGCTTTTAGTGGAGCTGGTTTCGAATCTCGGGTGTCTGTGTGTTTGGGGGTGGGGGGGCTGGCGGGTGTTTTGGCCCAGGCGCGCCACGGCTGTCAACACAAACTGGACGCTTCTTCCTTTGTAAAGGAGTGCCTCTGAACCGCAATCTGGCCGCTTCTCTATGAAACAGTTTATTGTCCAGCTTGCAGCTGGCTGTCCCCCCACAGAAGGCAGCACATTTGCATTCAGTAGAAATGATAATTCATGTTTTGGGAGGAGGAAACTGAAGAGGTTACCTCTCCTTCTCCTATGACCAATGATGGGTGGCACGTATCGAATTTTAATTTACATCCCTAAATGGCAAGAAGTCGTCCCTAGTCTCTGTGGCAGCAACTGCCATGTAATCCTGACCGGCTCCTTAAAGCTTGTTCGCGTGTGTGTGTGTTGAAGCCTGAGCGTAGCTCTGAGATAAACCCTTGTCCTAAGCGGTGTAGCGACAAAGCCTAGTGCGCAAAACGCGTCTCAGGTTGCTTACAAGGGGTTTTCGCTGCTAACTCGACGTGTGAAGAACCACACATTTATGCTTAGTTTGCCTGCCACTGGGAGTCTGCGGTTAATGGATGGCCTTGGGGCTGCCTGCTAGAAGAGCGCTCCGTGTGGGGGAGGCGCAAGGAACCAGCAGCACCCGGCAGTAAAACGTAGGAGTGTCTCCTTCTAGAAGATGACCGGGGGTTAAGTGCGAGTTTTCACGTGATACCTGTTGAGCCAAAACACATTTGGGGGGCCGAACAGAGGGAGTGAGTCTCCGAAACGGGGCGAGCATTCCAGTCTGACAAATGCTGAGCCGCGCTGGCTGCAATTACAGCCCCGGCAGCCCGCACCTACCGTATTTTCCGAATAAAACGCGCCACAGAAAAGGAAAGGAGCGTTAATATGCTCTATGTTAATATGGCACTGGCAACGGGACCCCTCCCCTCTATTCACAGCGCTCCTATGGTAGACTGAGATAATTGATTTCCTTTGAGTATATTCCAGCTTTGGGAAAACTGGGTAGAAGGGACATCAGTCTGCTTTGGCCCTTTCCAAAATCAACATGCTACAGATCGTTAAAACATTTTTAATGGAAATAAAGTTCTTCATTGCCACACATCTGGTACTTGGAGGGCATATCCCACATTTTATAACTTGAAACTCTGTCCTCCAATTCTGAGAAACTTGCATAGGTTGTATGCTTTAGATCTGCTCCCAATCCAGGGAGGTGCCCGTTTTGACAGTTGTTTCTCATTCTCTTAAATTTTAATTTCATTTCAGTCTCAAGGTTTTCCTAAGATTTCTACAATGTCGTAAACAATGTTTGCCAAAATGTCTATTATTCCCTCTTTTGTCTTCCACACTGATTCTTCTGGGCTTTCAAGCCCACAGCAAAGGATTAAGAAGTCTTTCCGACGGTTTTGCAGGTCCAGACTTAGGCTAGTGCGAGGATTCAGGAGGTCCGAGGCGCGCAGTTTTCCACGTGAACAGCTTCGACTATGAGAATTCCACCATCTGTCTATAGTTTCCATCCCTCCACCATCTCACCTCTGTGTGCAACAGCAATGACAAAGAGATTCAGTGGGAGGAAACGCCTCAGAGTGGCAGGATAAAGTGGTCTTTGGTAGGCCTGGACCTCTAGGGTGGGGCTAAAAAGGGAGCTAACCTTCCCTGGATATTTTATCTCCATAGTCGTCATCTGAAATAAAAGGCTATGCAAGGCACCAAATTGGAGGGTAGCGGGGCGGAGGCTTCTTACACTTGCTCCATATCTATTTCTAGCAGAAACAACACACACAGAGAGAAACAGACAGACACGAGGGCAGAGATTGTGAAATGCAGCTTCCAGCTGCAGCGTGTCTGTTTAGGTCTCACCCAGACAGAAATTGTGAATATCCAAGTCGTGCTAAAGCGCCCCGCCCACGTAAAGAGACACCCGCGGGGTGCTTTCCCACGCTTCTTCTCAGGGGATCCCGAGGGAGCCCACATAACATGAGGAAAAGGCACCAAAGGCACAGTCCTTGGTCTGCAGCAGGTGGGAGCCTGGAAGCAGCTTCCTGCACCCAATGCCAAGGCGTGATCCCACAGGCTCTCGCAGGACTCCGGACTTCACGAAGGACGTGTGTTTCTTCTTTCTCTGGGACTCCAAGGCGTAATACTTGACTACAGAGCTCTTCTGAAAGAGTGGGGATAGCACCCTCTTCCTATGTTAATTCCTACTGGAAAGGGTCGCGGGTGTCCATGCGGGGGCGGGGTAGAGCTACAGCTGAGCTCATTAGCACATGTCACCCACATCCGGTGGCCGTGCCTGGAGGTCATAGCCCCGCTGGGGTCCGCGGGGATTGATGCCCTCACTCTCCAGCCTCAAGGCTATAGTCTAACCTGGTGCCAGAATAAAACACGCAGGATTTTGAAAGAGCTTTCCCAAGGGGGTGGGGGGGCACATTAACGTCTTCACAAAACAATGACAACAAACAAAAAAATCACCGGGGATCATCATCAACAACAACACCCTTCCCCCAAGATTAGCATCATTAATACACCTGCTGGGAGGTAATCTTTGTGTTTCAAACTGTGGCTTTGGGCAGATGTCCCTCCCTTCATCTCTTTCCTCTGGGGATATTTATTATTATTATTATTGTTGTTGTTTTTTTCTAGAAAGCCAGACCCCGCGAAATTTCTATGGCCCAAACCTGGTTGGAGTTGGTGAGTGAGTGAACGTGTGTGTGTGTGTGTGTGTGTGTGTGTGTGTGTTGCTGAACGGAGGGAGGATAATGCATTGACACCAAAGTGCCTTCAGGAGCCTTCGGGAGGCCTCAAGGGTAGGCGTGTGTCCCAGGCGGAAACGCCTGTCGGGTTAACAGTGCATTAATTTCTCCTGCACCCCAGATGGTCCATGGATCTGCGACCACTGCTGTCGCACAACCCGGTGGAGTCACGGAGAAAGAAGCCCCTTTCTCCCAGCGGACCACAGGCTACCTTGAAGAACTCCTCTAAAATGCGCTCAAGAGAGTTCGGAATGCTCATTGGGGGAACAAGTAATGGGACTAAGGCTCCTGGATGGTGCGCTTTCTCCCTACTACTCCGTGGTCGGGGCACAGGGAGGCAGGAGGGATGCACCAGCTTTCAATCCCAGCAACCGCTGAGCAGGACTCTGGGGCAGAGAAATGAAGCAGCTCGGAATCATTCTAGTCGCTGAGGTGTTCCTCTCGCAGTCCTGCTTGTAGAGGTCAGTTGAGGGGTGAAAGACCGAAACAGAAGGATTGCTGCGCATTGCAGAATAACAATAAAGCAGAAAAACCCAAAAGAGAAAGATGGACTCAGGCATAAAGCAGGATCCCTTCTCTCAGAACGCGTCCTCCACAGGGAAGCTTTGCAACAACTGAGTTGCCAAGCCAAGCCAATACACAGGTCTGACGGGGCTTGCACAGCTCTCAGAATTCGGGGCTAAACTTGCCCTGGACAGTGAACTCTTTGGAAACGACATGAAATGTCCTTTTGCAGCACCTCACTTTGATGAATCTTCTGGGTGGAGGTGGGGATGGGGGGAGGTGCTGCATCAATTCCTAGTTGGAAGAGTATGTGAGCAGAAATAATTAAGGAAGCAAGTTTCAGTATCTTGAAAACCTGATGCCTGCTCCCTTGAAATCCTTCAAGGAGAAACGGGTTAGAAATACTCTATAAATTAAGTACTCCAGGAGCATAGGATTAGTTTCAGTAGTTATTACTGTTCCTGATATTAATTAGTGTTTCTATTTGTGGGTTAGCTGAATAAGTTTTGGATATAGATATCTTTTCCCTGAGCAGAAAATCTGGTGGCTACAGAAAAAGTGATATGAAATAAACTGGCAGCATCTATCTATACATGGTTCTAATTATACTAAAATTATCCTAAGATCTGATAAAACAACAAACTAAGAGATGTAGAGCAGTTACCTTTGTACTCACATGGGAATAAACTCTGATGTAAAATACTTGCCTAAGATCTCAAATTGCAAATAAGTAAAAGGTACTAAACTTCCTTTCCTCTTGTTGCAAATGTCCTCCATCTGTTCCAAGAGGTGATTTTCTTCTACTTACTTAACAGAAAGACTTCAGAATATCAAACACTTCCAATATTTTGTCTTGTTGGGGAATTAAGATTAAAGTACCAAACAATATGCTTAGTTAGATGCCTGTTATGGTTTGGATGCGAGGTGTCCCCCAAAAGTTCATGTATGAGACAATATAAGAAGGTTTAGAGGAGAAATGATTGGGTTATGAGACCCTTAACCCTATCAGTGAATTACTCCCCTGAGGGGATTAACTGAGGGGTAACTAAAGGGTGTGACTGAAGGAGGTGGGTCACTGAGGGCATGCTTTTGGAGTATATATTTTGTATCTGAAGAGTGGACACCCCCTTCTCCCTGATCATCATGTGAGCTTGCCTCCCTTTGCCACACTCATCAGCCAGGATGTTCTGTCTCCAGGAGGAAAGAAGCTCACTGTCAGTGGATTGAGACCTCGGAAACCATGAGCCCTCAAATAAACTCCTCCTCTACAATTACTCTTGTCAGGTCTTTTAGTCACAGCAACTAAAAAGCTGACTAAAACAGTGCCTGTTCCTTTAGGCAACATGACTATTTGAGAAAATATGCCATCTTGTACTTTGAATTTCAAGATTTGGCAGATTAGAAGTAAAATGATTGCAAATGAAGAAATTGAGAAAAATGTGTAAGATACAAATAAAATTTGAGATAATTTTTATCTGCACATGCAACTTAGCTTTAGCTACTTTCTCCTATTTCACGTTCAGAATAAGCAGGTGGTTGATTCATGGTATTTTTCCAGGCAGACCTACATTCGTGCCCACAAGATTTTCTCAGAATTAGGTTCCTCATAAGACTTATTCTCATTAGGGACATTACTTAAATAAATGTCACTGAAAAAAATCAATTTGTTGAATACCTTCCAATATTCATCATCTCTATGCTAGTGACCATCTATCCTTCTCTTAAAGCTCTATTTTTTCAGGCATCAAATGTATATCATGTCCTCAGGCTAAGCTACTGTTTCATCCTCATCTCAGGATTCTTAAGGGTTAATATTTTCTACATATGATAGCTTCTTGCCCACAACCCAATTTGCAATCTCCTTTAAAAGTCTAAGTTTACAACATTAGAATATGCATCATACAACATGTGGGTAGATTAAAAGAATATCAATGGTAATCATACAGCATTAGATATCTCATTATTCTATTGGTTCTTAAATGTTTGTACTACAGTAATTTTCAGTGTATCTCAAACAAGTAGCACCAGCATTTTCCAGAAACTTTTTAGAAATACAAAAATCTCAGAGTCCTACCAGAAGTCTGTTAAATCAGATGCCTGGGAAGTTAGGCACAGATATATTTGTATTTTTAAGAGTCATCTAGCAATTCTGATGCACTCTAAAGTTTGAGAATCACTCCAGTACAATGGAAAACAAAACAAAACAAAACAAAACAAAACAAAGGCCCTTGAGCCACTTAAATTTGAAAGTTAAATAATGATTCTTCCAGCAATTACCTTTGGACTAGCAACTCAATTTTTCTAAGCTTCAGTTTCATCATCCATTTTTTTAAAAGATTAGAATATCAGGGGATATATTGGGAGATTACACGAGTCATATATGTAGCCCAGCGTCTGTCTTAGTAGTTGTCATCAATACTATGAAAATAAACTTGGATGTGCAAAGCCAGCATGAACTGCCACACGCTTCATCCCTGGCACCACTATCTTAACTTTTCCATAATAGTAAATACAAAGTGTAGCTTCTTCTCAGTAGCTATTATTTCATTTTGGCTAAGTTCCCGGGCTATTATACATCTGAGAAATACTCTGAAACTTCTGCTTATCACCGTCATACATTTACTTCTGGTGCTGGCTCTATGAATCAGGAGCAGAACCGTAACTAAAAAATGTTACCCAACTGCTGGACTGATTTCATCCCTTGCATTCTGATATTGATTTCTTTTAATATTGATTATTTAATGTGCTTACATGAATTTGTTCATTCATCTTGTCAAAAATCATGACATTCATAGAGCTGGAAGGGTCTTTAAATATCAGCTAGTTCACTGCCTCATGTATTATACAGTAAGTGCATATGCCTAGAAAGGAAGTGATTTTCACCAGGTTTCCAAGATCATTAGCTTCAGAAATGAGACTAGATTACTGGATAATCAAGTTTATGTTCAACTCTCTTTCTTCTATACCCTATCAGTTTTACTGCAGAGTTAGCTCAGATGGTATCAACAAATAAAATCCATCACAAAAGTTAATATTTAAACACTATTAATCAACTAATGCCACAAAGGAGTATTTGTGACATGTTTGTGCTAAAATAAAACAAATAGTAACTACTTGTTTGGTAGAAAACAAAAAGGTAATTATGGAATGAAACCACTTTCTAAGACTCATATAATATATACAACAAGTAAATAACATATTTTTAGTTACATCTATCCATTGTTTTATATTATAAGTCTACAAATAAAATCAGTATATAAACTATCATATCTCAGAAATAATTTTGAGGGGTAGTACTTGAAATTAAATTCTTATTTATTAAGTCATATTTACATGACATTTTTAATTTTCTCATCTGTTTTCATCAGTGTAAATTTCTTTCACATTACTTAAACAAGACAATGATATGATTCAAAACTTCTGTAGAAATAATACATTTTATAAATATTGTAACTGCAAGACAAATCAATAATATTAGGTTATCTTCAATTTTAGCAGTATGTGAAATATTTACATTTCACATACTGCTTTTCGATATGGGAGTAACATTTGTAAAGATATTGAACTCTGTTAAATTTGAGAAGTTGAAAGTGATTGAAATATGTAAGTTAATGAGTGATTCCCTTAAAAGCTGAGTTAATAATGTTCAACATTATTTAGTTCTTTTCTCTCTGTCTTATGTCAGTAATTTTTAAAGAATATTTATGATAATACATTTTAAAGAGTCCCTGAGGGATTTTTAACAATGCATTTAAAAAATATGGTCAAATACCACTTTTGAAGGAAGTTTATAAATGGAAACAGACTCCATAGAAGTATATGTATTAAATTCTACAAAAACTTTGAAAAGTAAGGGCTCCTGCTATAACTTTCTGTCATCTGATTGACTTCAGAGTGCTCAGAGATACTTGGTTTATATAGAGGATGTGGATAATATATTTCAGGAAATGGTACTAGGGTAAAATTCTTATTTTCATTTTGATGTGGAGCTCTGTGCTAAGCCCTGTTCATGCAAAGTTGTATTTACATCTCCAACAATGGTTCCCTCCCTCTTGTTGCTGCCTTGAGCCTTAAACCAAGCATCATGTGAAATAGCTATTATCTTCTATGTACAGATTACAATCTCCATTTACAAATAATCCACATTTTTCTGAGTGCAGAGAGGTGCAATGGCTTGCCAGAATCATGTCATTACCTATGGTTAAGTGAAATATGAAATAACATCAGATTTTTAATCTTATAGAATTATCAAAATCAAAAGCATGTAAGTGAATAAATTACCAATTAAACCTCTTTGCTTTTAAGAGAAAAAACTCAGGCCTCATGAATTTAACTTAGAAGAAAGCCTAAGATTAACATTCATGTTATATATATATGTATATATGCATATACATATATATAAAATCATATTTATATCATAGTTACAGTAAAATCAAAAACTTTGTTTTGCAATTTTCAGCATATTTTGTTTAAGTTGCCTAGATTTATTCTCTTAATGATTCTGTGTAATAGATTTAAATACTATTTTAATCTTTTATAAGCCTTAGTAAGTGAAGCAAATGTGTAAATAAAATAACACATAAATTAGCATGTCACTCTAAGATATAAAACTAGCATACTAAGTGCAAAAAAAAAAGTACACTAAGTCCAAAAAAAAAAAAACAAAATTAGAACTAATAATCCTTAGGTCCTAACTCTACTTCTCTTGAGTAAAATTTAAAATTATGCATGCAGATGAATTTATGGAGTTAACATGCAAAATAATTTGTAGGTATAAAATGTTTACCAATTGAATTGTATCATATGCCTTGGCAAATAAAATTATTCAGTTTGTTACCTTAATATTCTACTTAGTTCTGCTTAATTTTAAGGATGGGGAAGTTCTTAAAATTCATCTAGTCTATTGACTGACCACTAGATAGGAAATGTTCATTAGATTTATTTGCAAGGGTAAACAGATATTTTTAAGGATTTAAAAGTACATCTATCACAGCTCCATTCCCAAAGCCTACTTCCTTACATAAATGAGACCTGGTTAAAAGAACTGGGATAGCTGGCTATCTTCACATAAAAGAGGAGACAACCCAGAAACATGGAGTGGCTTACCCAGTCAGAGAATTCAAGCGAGTCTTTAAACTCCTTGTTTAATGAACTTTCATTTTTATATTGGGCACTGACTCATCTCTTTTTAGTCCTAATTGGTTTAATGGGAGAGATCCCCACAGAGATCCCCTGTGCCTATCCCCAAATCCTGACTAGACACAAAACAATACTTCCTGAAGGAATGGTGTAAGAGGACAAGATACGTGAGTACAATAATAGAGGTAAATGAAAATCTTAACATGCAATCTGAAGAATAACTTAAACATTGAATGGGGACATTTAAAATTACATCATCATTACCCTATGTGCATGTATGATTACATGAATGGTATGAATCTACATCATGCACAACCATAGAAATGAAAAGTTGTACCCCATTTGTGTACAATAAATCAAAATGAAATCTGTAAAAATTAAAAAAAACAAATAAATTTTAAAAAATTACATCAAAATCTTAAGAAGAAAAAAATACATGTGTTAAATTTCACCTACATGCCATGCCAAATTTTGTGTTGTGTTTTCTTGTGAAGGTGATAAAATGTGTTTTCATATGTAACTATTTATTACTCCTCTTTTCTGAATTTTATACAAGACTGCTAATATAAACTAGTCTTTTTCTACTTGCATTACTAAAACCTTATTTGGTGGTATATTTCAGAAATATCATTAACCTAATTTTTTAATTTTAAGGCTAATATTTTCTAATAAGGTTCTTGCATGTATTATTCATAAAGTATACTTTCTGTATTTAATACTCTTTTTATGGGGCACTCTTATTTTAAACAGTTTGGATATATGACCTTAGATTTCTCCAAATTTGGTCAAAGTTATGGATGAAGGTCCACCTACAATTTTCTCCAAGACAGTTTCTTACAATTATGTACCTCACAATCTTATTTAATGTTAAAAATGGACAAGTTACCAGATAAGTTCTCCATTTTGAAATCAATATTATTATTGCAATAATTCACTATTTTATTGAAATCTTAAATCACAAATTGACCTGATATTTCATTTTCATGATCTTGGTGAGAGGGTATGAGAAGCAGATGGATGATATCGAAAATGTCACTGTTCATATCCGGATTAGCAATTGATGTCTTAACTTATAGTTAGTTAATAAAATCATCAACTAGGCTTAATTGTTTGATAGTATTTTAGTTTCTCAAATAACTATCTCATTTTCTTTGCAGACATGTGTTAATTTTTGGCTTGTTTTCCATTTCAACCTATTTGAAAGACTTAAGAAGAAAACAATGTTAATTTCATTTTTCTCCTAAAATATCATAAAATGTATACATATATAATGCAGTTTATAACTGAGTCAATAATTCAAAATTATAATTTTAAGTTGTATTTTATTATGAGTATCTTAACATGGAGAAGTAAATAAAACTTTACTCTGTTGCTAGTCTTGTAAAGCATAATAAGATACCGTCAAAAGTATTTTTAATATTTGCTAATTTGTAATTTTTAGAAGAGGTTTTTGTGTTCAGTTTTTAAATTATATTTTCACACATAGAGATGACTTTCCTAAATTCATTATCAGAAGTATAATTTGACTCTTTCCCAAATGTTTGGTAATGAATCTATACCCAGCCTCTTGCATGTTCTAATATTAAGCTTTTTATGGCTAAAGGCTGCATTTGCAAGATACCAGATCAAAGTTTAGAGAGTTGGCAAAAGAAATACAACAGAATTTCCATGAGATGAAACACTGTACCTTGAATTTATTGGCTCCATATTCTAAGTGACTGAACTATGTAGTCTAGAGGAAATATTTACTCAGTTTTCACATATATGGAGAAACCCAGAGTTATGGGGTTTTCATTGGGGTTTTTTGTTGTTTTTTTCTTTTTAAATTTTGGCTGTTGTCAAAAATAAGACAGCTGAATTGACTCAAATGTTTTGTGTCAACAAATTTGCATTCAGGCTGCTAATTTGTGTGCCAACTTCCACCTTTGTGTAGTTTCTAAGATAATGAAGAGGGTAAACTCTCTTAAATGAAATGTGCAAGGATAATTCATGTTTGATGCTCTTCTGGTGGCTTTAAAAAAAACTTCCATTCATAAGTCTTAATAGTAGTTGAGTGCTCTTTTATCTGTTAAATCTTTTTTAAAGGAGGTCAAACAGAAACTCTTAAAATCAATTTTCCTGCCAAGTGCTAGAAAATCTTTAATATCTGTATTAGCTTGACAATATTCATTAATATATTAATAGATGAATATCAGAAATGACATTTTAATTTAATTTTTAAATAATATCAATGTATGAGTCATACATTGAAAAATTGGCCATTTTTCAACAATTTGAAGATCACTACTTATTTTTACCTGTCTTTGCAAAGGTATGGAAAGGTCCCTATTTTAGAAACAGAATAGACTATAATTATGTAATTCTTTCAAAAGCCACATTTTCTAAGACCTGAAAAGAAGTTGGAAGATGTTAGAAAGGTTGTGTTGTATACTGTTTCAAGTAAACATCAACTTAATTATTCCTATCAATAAGTCACCTTTATGTTTTTATGTATTTATTACAATAGTATTATATTATTTTGAATTGAATTTGTGGCATTGACATCATTTAAGTCATGAAGGTAGATTTAATTTTCACAGAAACAACTAGTTATTTTTCATTTCTGAATTCATCCATATATGCCTTCTTCCATCAATCAGTGACTGAAGTCTACCTAGTACAAGTCAGTCACCTGCCTAGACTTTGAAAATATAAAGATGAAAATCCAGTCCCTATTCTAATAGAAGACTTACTCTTTTGTTTGAGAAAGATTTCTTTGAACATAATACCAAACCAATCTCACTACTGTGAATTTGTTGATTTTTCAATGAAATTCTCTTCTCATGAAAATATTGATATCATTAATATGACATTGGTTATATATTATACATATTAAATCTTTATTCTATTATGTGATGGGTAAGTATAAAATCCTGTAGACATTGTTTGAAACTTGTCCAAAGAAAGACATCATTTTTGTGATCTAATTCTCCCTTATAATTTTCAATTAAAATATTTATTGACTCCCATCTGTTCAGTCAACTGACTTAACTAGTTTAACCAGTATTAATGAAAATTCCTCGTGTATTTCTGTAATAATGCAAGTACAATTCTATAAATGTTTGTGATCAGCACATCTTGATTTTAACTGCCCCCCCCCCCCTTTTTCTTTCATTCTTAGTTCTCGTCTCAGAACTTCTCCCTGGCTTCCTAACACTTTCAATTTAAACTCAGATTTTTGCCTACCCCAAGCAAACTTAGTAAGATCATCACATGCAAAGAGCAAGAAAAAGAAAATCATATAAAAATATAACGGATTCTGTCATAGTTTGTCATATTCCATATATTTTGTATTTATTTGGAGACATGTTAGAGAAACACAATTTTTCAACAAAGTAGATTGTTTTGTTTTGTTTTAAATCTGTACTATGAAGAGCAATAGAATGATACATAAGTAGTTAGTGGGGGAAATATTGGCATTGGGTCAATGCAATTTTGCTAATTAAGAGTTTAATTGAATGATCTATGTTTGAAAGGTTAGGAGAGTCAACAAATCTCATCTGGTATATTATATTTTTCTCATACTCCCATGTGTATTATTTAGTTGATTCTTGTTGTTCAGATATTTGCACCAACACCATATTTCATAAATGCCTAACCATTTCTCTATTCCCTTTCGCATTCTGTAAAGATAATTTCTTGGTGACATCATATTAGTTTAATGTGTAAGAAGCCAGATTTGATATTTATTAAGGCAACAAACACTAAATATTCTTCCTATTTTTAAACCTCAAAATCTTGACTGTTGCCGGGCATGGTGGTGCACGCCTGTAATCCCAGCAGCTAGGGGTTAGGGAAGGCTGAGGCAGGAGGATCTCGAGTTCACAGCCAGTCTCAGCAAAAGCAAGGCACTAAGCAACTCAGTGAGGATCCTGTCCCTAAATAAAATACAAAAAATAGGATTGGGGTGTGGCTCAGTGCTTAAGTGTCCCTGAGTTCAATTCCTGGTATCCACCCTCCCCCCAAAAAATCTTGGCTGTTAGTGTAAGAGCAAAACCATGCATTTCCATAGCTAGATGAACTATACTCTTCTTGATTTACTTAAAAGAATAAAGTGAGAAACTTGAGATAAAACGACTTTGGGTAACCTGCATTGTTTTACTTAACTTGGTGAAACTGAAGGAAAGTATTTCCATGTAATCCAACATTCTTCATAATAATTGTCATTCACTCCACTTATTTAAATCCCATGCTAATGCATGTAGGGTAGTTTTCAGGACATACTAATATGGTTCCACCAACATCACAAGCTAATGTTTAAAATCCTTCTCATTTTTCAACAAAGGCCAAAGTTGTCCCTTTTACATTTTACAAGGCTATATTACACACACACACACATGCACACACACACAATAACCAAGGCCTGAACGACCTTTGAATTCACTTTCTTTTCCCTTCTTAAGTTGCAAGTATTTTGTTTTTGAAGTGTCACTAACAATTTATACATAAGAGCATTTTCATAACATGGACTCTTGCCTAAACTGCAGTGGAGTGGCTCTCCACCTACTTTGTTTATTGTTAATACACAAGGGAATCTCAGAGAAGCCACCTGTGAGATGTACAGCCAGCCTTCATGAAAACTAGCAGGCCATTAAAAACATTTTCCTTCTCTATCTCCCTCTCACACTGTCTGAGCCACATTGTCACTTGTCCAATTTTGCGCATGGTTGCTTTTCTCGCCTCTGCAGGTCAGTTTGCTGGAACATGATCTTGTTTCTGCTCTCACAATCTTAACTGGAGACTTCTGCAGCAAAGTCTACATGTCCCGAAAACTTTACTGTAACACAGAGTCTTTGATTTATTTCAAATTTATAGGTGCATACCACATTAACTGGCTTTGACTTAAATCACTATGTAAAAATAAGTGGGTTCAGGTTTGGATCAAGTGATCTATGTTTATTCAACATGTTATCTGAGAAGAGTGCTTGGATAAAGGGGAAAATTTGTTACACACACACACAAATACTTTTTAAACCTTACATTAAATGCAGTCAACAAAAATTTTTTGAAAGTGAATGTACAATAAATCTTATCTGTATTCTTATTAATTGCATATTTAATCACAAATATTTATAATTTATGAATTCTACCTTCTGTGTTATGTATCAATCTCTATAATAGCTCAGTTTTCTCCAAAGAACTTATGAAAACATTTCTCTCAGAGAGAAAAATCATTAGGCATTTCTAATTATTATGCATCTTCATTATTTTTCTCATCTTCATGGCAGGAAAAGAAACTAATGTTTGTTATCACCTGAGTCATATCTATCAGGGCTGTCAATAGTGAATGCCTCTCATTTAAGCACCTTGACCTTGAGTGATAGGTATACTTAACTCCTTTATAAATAGGAAAAAGCAACTTTGAGGAAATTAACTTGCAAGTACGGAATACCAGATTCTTCCTGTTTTAAAATAAATTTCATATATATATATATATGTATATATATATATATATAACACATGCATTTGTTTGTGTATGTAATACATATGGACATACACATATATTTTGTACTAAGTATTGAACCTAGGGGTGCATTATCACTGAGCCACATCCCCAGTCCTTTTTATTGGTTTTTTGTTTGTTTGTTTGTTTGTTTGTTTGTTTAAGAAACTGTCTTGCTAAATTGCTTAAACTGGTCTCAGAATTCTCCTACCTCAGCCTTCCAAATTGCTAGGATGACAAGCATGCACCCCTGTGCTCAGTTGTATACAACATGATATTATAGGATACATATAGATATTTTAAAAGGTTAGAATGGTGAAAGAAATTGATGTATCCATCATCATTTTCAAACCAGGACTGGCCATATCAAAACCATTGCTTCTTTCATCACATCAAACAGGATTTCATGGACTTGGAGAGAAAAAGACTGCATAGATTGAGATGATTTTGGAATTCTGTTCCTGGAATCATTTATTTCTGAATATAGAACAATTTATTTTACATACTGCAAACTGAAGAAAAGGCAATAGAAACAGGAGAAATCAGAGATTGTGCTTCAGAAAGGTTAGACTTATTCCATGGCCAAGAGACAGGCCTCATGTTAGTGTTTGGATATTCTTTTCCAGGATCCTTTATTAGGTTAGTTTGCTGTCAAAATTAAGACAAAAATGCATATAGTTGAAATAAACTTCGGTGTTATGATTATAGTTAGGCATTGTGTTTAATGTTGTTTGATAGTGCATTTTTCCTTTACACGAATTTGAACAGATTTAAAGGGAGCCATGACTGCAATGTACATACAAGTTGTCATTTCATATTTATTCATATTTTCCTTTATTTTAAATAGCCTAGATTTCATGGAAAACATTCTGTGAATTCTTTTCTTAGAAATGTAAAAGAGATATCTTTCTTTAACTCATGACTTTTACTAAGCAAAAAGGAATATCATGAAAATTTAAAATCACCTAGAATGTGCCCTCAAATCCTAACATAGTAACTTATAAACAGAGTAGGTACTGAATAAATATTTGGAGACTTGGGTTGTAGATAATTTAGTTTAGGTCAAACTTGTTCTCATAGACACAACAATTTTTGTTGCCTAAATCTTTCAGTTGTAATATACTTCACATATTTATAACTCCATCATCAGTGACTATTGATATTCATTTAGATAACCAGTGTATCCTAGGAAATAAAATCTGTAAAAATGTCCATATGTCTCCAGAATACAAGTATGCATTATCTTCTAACTTGGTTGCTTCTACTTGGGTGATGAGAGGTAAAGTTCCTCAGCTCAAAATATCACTATCTCCATTATCATCCTAGTAAGAACTTCCCCAAATTGTTCAGCTCTGATAAATTAGCCTTGCTCTCAGAAATAATTATTCATCCTGAGCCCCTTCAGAATACATTTGCAAGGAATACTTATGCACAGAGAAAATTAGTTTGAAAATATTTATTATGATTATTTGGAATCCCCAATCTTGTAGGAAAGAACATTTGTTTTAATAGTAATTGTGTCCTTACTGGCTTAATGTGCAGCATTCCTTCTAGGATTAGCTTCCTCACCTCTTATATATTCTATGAACATTAAAGAATTGTTATTCAAAGTGAATCCGGATAAGAAAGCACTTTGTGAACCAACCAGTACATAGCCACTAATTATGACTATTGCAAGAATAGTAACTACTTTTTTTTATTTGAAAATATCTAAGCATATTTATTTCAAATTATTCAATAATATATTAGAATAATAAAATGAAACACATTTTTCAAACATTTAATGAGACAATTCAGATTTTAAGTAGTCTTTCGTATGCATTACAATAACCTGCTATTGAAAATAATTCTGGAGATAGATATATAGATGCTGTTAACTTTAAATCAGTAGAGTCCCCCATAAAAAATGAGTAATCGTAATTTAAATCTAAAGAATTAGTTTTGTAAATAAAAAAACTATGTATTTGGTTTATTAAAATAGATATTCCTTCCAATTAATTAAAAACATTTATAGGTGGTCCTTTTTAAAAGTTTTGTATATTTGATTCATCCTGGCAACCTCATACATGCATGAAAATCTATTTCAGTTCATGATACCCACTTTCATTCCCCCTTTTCCCTTCTGTCCTCTTTCCCCTCTCCCATTTTTCCTTCCTCTACTTGACTCCAAAATGTGGCCTTTATGTCATTTTAGAGTTTTAATTAAAAATAAATATTAAACTTTATGTAGCAACTAAATATTTTATTTACTATTTTTTTCTGTTGCAATGTTGAGGTATATTAATCACTTGGCCTGGGTAGTAACAGCCCTGCAGTCTTGGGATAAACTATTCCTTTCACATGTGATTGTAATCTATTTGCTAATATTTAAATCATTTTAACTCTGGATTCATTAACAAGTATTTCTTTATTGTTGTTCTTAGAAATTCAAAGCACGAAAAACATGTTTCTTTAAATTATTTTCTTGAATAGTTTCTGGGTTTTTATATCATATTTTGCATCAGTTTGGACATTTTATAATGTGCTTTTCTGCGACTAATTGTATAACTGTGCTTCTTTCTATGAATAATATTCCTCTAAATGATTTGTTAAGTTCTTATGTCATCATTATATCATTACTTTTCCACATTTTATTTTTATACCATTTTACTTTATTTTGGGTTTGATTCGTATTTCAAGAATTTTGTTGATATTTTTTCAGGAAATAAAATTGTAAACATAAACACTAGGTATTTCCCATAATGTTACTTGTATTTTGTTTTACTATTATTTTCTTTGCTTTCTGCCTTAGGAATTTTTAGAGGAAGTCATTCCATTACATTTCTATTTTTCTGTCTTAGTATGACACACAAGTCATTTTTCGAAGTACTCATTTGAAAATATGTAAACTTCACTGTTTAAAATTAATTTAATTATTTTCGTTTCAGTTTATGAATCTCCTCCTTCATTAAAACAGCACTCATGAGGATTATTTTATTTCACAATTACATGTGTATTGTTATTTGTAATTTTAAGACACTGTATTAAGATTGCTATTACATGATGAGCAGCAAGGCTTTTTGGCTTACTAAATTTATATATTTTACCAGAATATAATTAGTTTTTAAAAAATCATTTACATAAATTTGAGATCAACTTAATTATTGCCTCATTTGTTTCTTAAGTCCTCTTTATGTCAGTGTAATTTTTCTACTTTGTATATTAGAGTATTATTGGAGATCTTCAATTTTTATTACATATCTCAATGACTGCTCTTTTTAATAGTTCTTAAAGTATTTTCTTAGGATGTTATCTGAAATAAGAAAATGCAAATTTTAAATTTTAATGGGATATTTGTGACATTTTCACTTCCATAAACATTTGTTAAGCTTCTATTTTCAAGTCTACTCTTAGAACAGTAGGATTGAAAGGGTAATAAAGAGTTGAATAATGATCTCTCTATGTCATTGAAGATTTCACAATTCATTGTAATGGGAAAGAAAAGTTAATGAGGAAATAATTTTAATGTACTTCACTGAACACTATTGTACAGGAAGATAAAAGCAGTATGCAAGTTAGAGGACAGAATAACTGTGATGAGAATGAAGAGGTGAATTTTAAGATAAAGTTATGATTTGAGCAGTGGACTTTCCAAGAAGGGAACTCACAGCATGCAGGAGACTGACACTTCAGACCAAGGACTTGAACAGATACTGTTTCTTTGTTTTGTTTTGTTTTTTTTCTCTCAGCCTATCCCCATCTCCAAGGAGAGCTTTCAGGCAAAGTAGTTCCTCAACAAATCATCAAATGATGTTGCTAGTAATACATGTCCATGTGGTAAAATGTATATCATTGGCTTTCATTATAAATAAATAAATTGCATATACATGTATACACACAAAGAGAGAGTGAGGGGGTAGTGTTTACAGGTACAACACATTTTAGATCATTGCTCTCTTTTAATGTAGGAGAAAATTTTTAATGCAGGAAAATTTCACTGTATCCCTACCCAACCAATCCAACTTTTACCAAGATGGCCCCACATTGCTAGCAGGTATGGAAGCTATGGGGCTAATGAAATTCACTATTATTCTGTGATTGGTTGCTCCTGGCCAAATTTCTGTTAGTTAAGTTTGTCCTCTATTAGAAAGTTTTACATAGATTAACCATGGAGCTCTAATTTAAATTACTGTCACTCCTCTTTGACCATCGATGTATTTCTTCCTTCTGTTTCATTTTCCAATGTTGTTCTTGAAATATTGCTAGGAAACTTTTTGGGGTTGAACACAGTATTCCTACATATGATCTTTGACTACTTAGGGGCTCACAAATATGGGGAGTATATGGAGGAATAGTGATTCTGAACACAGGACATAATTCAATCAATTTGCACTTAGGGGCTGGGGATTTAGCTCAGTTGGTAGAGTGCTTGCCTTGCAAGCACAAGGCCCTGGGTTCAATCCCCAGCACTGCAAAAACAAAACAAAAAAAACCCCACAATTTGCACTTAGTACTTGTGATAGAATTTAACTCTTCAAAGGGCCGAACTTCGTCATTAGTTTTGTTTTATTTTATGCATGTTTACTTTGCTTTTTCATTCTATTTATCTTATTTCTAGAGTGAATTCTTTTTGTTGTTGTTTAGAACCTCTTTGTGACACTCAATACATTTCATAATTGAACTCTTGCTCCAAGCACATATTTTACTACCATTCTGTTAAGGTCACAAGGCCGTTTCAGTCGTGGAATGGATGCTTTCTTAAATCACCATGCATTTGTACTAAGCTGCTTCTCTGCCTATCCATCTTGTGGAAATGCCATCTCTTGTCTCCAGATACAGTTCTTTAGATGTCTCAAGCTGAAGTTCAATTCTCCTTTCTTCATATCTATTATAAATTTCATTATAGTTCTTACCATAATCTGCCTTGCATTTGATTACTTTATGCATTTTTTATCTACCTTATGTAACAGAGAAATATGGAGGTCAATGCCTATATTCTTAACATCTTATATCTTCATGAAATTTTGCATAGTGCTTTAAAAAGGTTGAATTTTACTATATGTTGATTATTTTAAATTAGACCAAAATACAAAAGAGCATTAGCTGATCTACCATTTAATGACATTTAAAATATTATTTTGTATATTATTTTACTTCTCTTAGCTAAATCATTAATAACTTAAAGTTTGTGTTTCTTTTCTTTCTACTTTAATTTTGTTATATTGGGTTTTAGTTCTCACAAGACATCTTGCAATATACCATTTGATTTAATTTTGTGCCATTAAACCTATCCTATATTAATGTTCTAATTACCTTTGGCTTGTCTTGTAAACTGTTTGAGAATCTGAACTGTCTTTTGATATCTTCCTTGTGTTTCTGACAACTTAAGGGCGCATTGAAGGGTTATGGAAGGCAAAATGCTTTCACACATTGTTACACATTTCTTACTTTTGAAAAAGAAAAAAGTAGAAATGGATATCCTATAGTGTACACTTGTGCTACTTATATCTTCTTAGGTATTTTCATTTCTTCAAGATGTCACCCCAACTTATCCATAAGCTCTTATTTTCATGTACTTATATTTTTCTTTAAGGAATAAAACAATACTAATGGTTTGATATATTTGAGGGTTGCTCCTGAAAAATCTTCTATGTAACTTCCTACTACATTGAAATTGTCTTTCAGTTTACATGATTTCTTCAGTACTTCAATTAATTAATTAATTAATTAATTTTGGGTACCGGGGCCTGAACTCAGGGGCACTGACCACTGAGCCACATCCCCAGCCCTATATTGTATTATTGTATTTTATTTAGAGACAGGGTCTCACCTGAGTTGCTCAGTGCCTTGCTGTTGCTGAGCCCGGCTTTGAACTCATGATTCTCCTGCTTCAGCCTCCTGAGTAGCTGGGATCACAGGCTTGCGCAGCCATGCCTGGCTTCATTGCTTTTATTTTATCCTGAATCTCCACTTCATTGTATTTAAATTGTGGGAGTTGGAATAGGTATTTAAAATCCTGTGCATTTTGAAAATTTTGCATCTGTATGTAACAGTATGACTCATCAAAATTATTCTTTTTGTTTTTGCAATATTTACTTCATGTATTGTTTTCTTTTTTTCAACTTAAAATGTAAACAAATCATCCTATTTCTCATTTCAATTTTTTTTCCTTGAACATCGGATTTTTTTTGAGAAATGGTCACATTATAAAATATTTTACTCTGAGAGGCACTACTGCCTGTTACTATGACATCTGACAAGTTGATTTACTGATTTTTACTTTTCTTACTTTTTTTTTTCAGTGCTAGGATTCAAACCTAGGGTCTCACACATGTTAGGCAAATACTCTACCACTAAGCTACATCCCCATCCTTCCAGTCCTTTTTATTTTTATTTTGGAACAGAGTCTTCCAGTTTCCCTGGCTGCCCTCAAATTTATCCCGTGCTGCCTCAGACTCCAGAGTAGCTGCAATTACAGGCATGCAACACCACAGCCAGCTCCTTCTCATTCTTATCTTGTCTCTAAATGGCCAAAAATATATGATAATTATCCACACTGCTTATCATTCTGTAATATTATTTTATACTTGTAAGTAGCTGCATAACCAAACATCGAATAAGCATCAAATTTGCCTATTTGATACTAGATGCCAGTTTATGATTTTTAGCTTCCCTCTTTACTCCTGATTCAGAGTACTGAAAAGGTATTTGCTAAGTCATTTAAACTGACTCATTTTGCTGTAAAAAAGCACCTTAGTATTAACAACATTGCTGCTACCAGATGAATGGTTTACAATAGGTCAATCACATAGGTGAAAATGCTTAAGTGTAAGTGTGGGTTTTGCCCTTCTCTTGCTCTATTGTGACTAACTTCTTGGTTAGGTGGGAAGGAAGCAGCAAATGTAGTCTATTTCAGCAAATGTATCTATTCCTGTGCTTCAGAAGCACTGGGAATGTTAAGATTTTAAAACAAATCTTCAGTGCTTGGGTGGATGCAACAGGTGAGTGATTATTTTCAAGGCTGACATAGTTTATAGAAATGGAATGATAAGTTTCCTACAGCATGAATGAATCTGACGTTTTGTTTTAGAGATGCAATAATTTCCAATGCCAAGTTTTCAACTTTAAAAATGTAATGGATTACATAAGATGGCCTAGTGAAAACTACTGTTATATTTTAATGTTATCAGCAAGCAACATAAAATAGCTGTGAAAAATATAACTTATAGGTAGCAAAATTCTATACTCTTATAGAACAACCAATAACAACAAAATGGATAAGAGAAAATTTTCAGATATTAGAGTTGGTTTTGACTCTTTCTTAGCCCTACTTTTAAAAATCAGATCATCATTTTGCTTTATACTAAAAGTTAGTTGTGAAAAGATTTATTTAAATCATAAATATTGAAATATTTTATGATTTTTATTTATATATCACACAGTGTTGTAATATAACAAGCACTAATTAGGACATAATAAGAAGAAAGCAAAGCATTTACATAAGTCTTCTGCTTGATTTACATTTGTTTTCATTTTTTTCTGTGAATGTGATATATCTGTTATTTTAGGATACATGTTTATAACAGAGAACTTAAATGGTCTATAGCATAGAATAGTTAAAAGAAATATTGACAGGTCATTTATATTTTACTTCAATATTTAAAACTGACTTTGATTATGTCCTTTGGCTTCTTAAAGAGAAATATACTATTACTTTTTTTTCTTTTTATTTAATTTTTTGATTCATTGAACACAAATGGAGTGCAGCAATTGTTTTTCTGGTTGTACACAAAGTCCTTCAATAGATGAATGGATGAAGAAACTGTGGTATATATACACAATGGAATATTACTCAACCATAAAGAAGAATAAAATTATGGCATTTGTAGGTAAATGGATGATGATGGAGACTGTTATGCTAAGTGAGATTAGCCAATCCCAAAAATACTATTACTTTTTATTAATATTGTTAATAAATATTCAAGTTACATAATAAAATTAAGGGAAAAAATTGTAAGAGAAAATGACATACATAGACCAAAATGAAAATGATTATCATATAGTAAGTTTTGAATCATTTTTTTAATCATTCTTTTTCAAAACTTCATTTTTGAAAAAGAATGTAGGATTTTTTATTGGCACATATTAATTATAAGGTGGTAAGTTTCATTGTGGCATATTCACACATGTATACCGCAAAATTTCATTACTTTCACCCTCCATTGACTCTCCTTATCCTCCTCTTCTCTCTGTGGCTTATCCCCTTCCTTTTCCCCATGGTCTTCCTTCTACTTTCATGACATCACTTATTTCCTTTTTATCCCTTAGCTTCCATATATGAGAGAAAACATACGACACTTGTTTTTCTAAGTTTGGCTTATTTGCCCTCCAGATCCATCCATTTTCCTGTAAATGGCATAATTTCTTTCTTCTTTATGACTGAATAAAACTCTATTTTTATATATATCACATTTCCTTTATCCATTCATCTCTTGACTAACACGTAATTCCATAATTCGGCTATTGTGAATCATTCTACAATAAACATGGGTGTGTATATATTTCTAAAGTATGCTGACTGTAATTCTTTTGGCTAAATAATGAGTAGTTGTATTGCTGGATTATGTGGTAGTTCAGCTCTCAGTTATTTGATTTGTACTTCCCTGATGGCAAAAGATGTTGAACATGTTTTCATATAATTGTTCGCCATTTGTACTTCTTTTGAGCCATGCCCTAAGGTCAAAATTTTGCTGGAAAATGTACCAGGATCAAAATGGTTTTTGATATCTGCAGAACATCCACAATTTCTACAATGCAGAACTTTTATCATTTGTAGAAATTTATTAATGTATTTGAACAGCATTTGAAAATTTAATTTTAAGTAAAATGTCCATAGTCTTAGAAGGCTTTTTCTGCCAGGAAAACAAAAATATCCTGCTTTCGGTTTTCTTTTACACTGATGCTCAGTCCTTTGTAGAGTTTATCATAGTCCCACTTTTACACACCTGGTATTTAAAAATTGTGGATAACCTGATTTCCATTCTGCAATGCTCATAGTCACACAATAAAGTGAAAGCATTGTCTTCATTTAAGATTGTTTTTAGCTTCACACACATATACCTATATCTCACTCTTCAATAAATTGATTTTAAAACATTTAAAACTCACTAAATACAAAAGTAACTTGTGATTTCTAATGACCCAAATTCAAGATACTGAATTTGTATCTAATATTATATACTATCATTATGCTTCTACTTGCTCAATTCAGAAAATGGAAATTCAATATTTCTTTCTCTGTGTGAGCACTCAAGGTTGTATGATAATAATATAATGAGAGCTATCTATGGAATCTCAAAATTTTTAGTAGCAATTTAACATAGTAGAAACATGATAAATTATTATTTTGCCAAAATTTTTCATTACTCATATAATCAGTATAAAACATAAAGATGGGATATTACTTTGTTTTTATCCCTAAAAAATATTTACTTATTGATACATGATACTAGTACATCTTTATAGGGTATGTTATAGTAATTCAATACATATATATGATATACAATAATCAAATCAAGATAATAAAGATTTCCATTTTTTCAATTATCTCTTCACTTTAATGTGTTGGGAATTTTATACTCTTTCTCAATATTTTGTAATATATCATAGATTATTTTATCCAATAATTGCCATACTATACTATAGAAAACCAGAACTAATTCCTGTAAAATATTTTAAATCAAATGTATACTTTTATCTTCAACACAATGCCCCAGATATTAAAAGTTTATAAAATTGCTTGATCTGTATATAGATATCATAAAATTTTATGGTCAAACAGTAGTTCATAACAAATCATTTCAAAATGTAACTTAAAAACTTCTAATAAATAGTTTGTTGCAAATTATTTTATTATTGTCATCTTTCACATTAACAAAATTTATTCATCAATTTTTAAAGAAATTGATTTGTCATGACCTAAAAGCAAAATTATGCTAGTTTTACAGCTAATTATATCCAATATATGCAAATTCTTTAACTTCTGTGTCATCTGTTCTATTGAAATCATATTGAAATTGCTATTGTGTACATTGAAAGCAATTCTAAATTTATTTTTATTAACAAATTATTCTTGATATTCTTAGTAGAGTTTTTGCAGTCCATTTCTTTATTATTACTAACTACAGTAAGAATATTATTGTGTATTCAAGTCAAAATATGTGAAATCATTTTTATATCTTTGAAGAATAAAATACTCATTTTCAATATAAATTTGCATATCTTTCTAGGATGCTAGCAAATTAGCTTCTTTTTAGTTGATGCTTAAAATTAGGCTCAGACATGTTTGCCATGATATCAATGAGGAAACATAAATTACACTTTTGATTTTGGTCTTTGATTATTGTATGTTCTCAAATATTCCTTTTGTTTCAAGACAATTTTGAATTAGAACATAATAGTAAATATTTGTAAAATTCATCTATAACCAGAATTGGCAAAAACAAATCTTCGAATTGTTTGTCTTCTCTTGCCATCAATAGTTTTATAAACGAATAATGATTCATGGCTTGTACATGTATATATTGAATGGTTTTTGAAAAATATAGCAATCACACTAGAATGACCTACTATCTCTTGTTTTAAAATTTTAACAAATTCTGATATTTGAGATACTGTAATTTGAAAAAAGTATCTGTCATGATAGATACTAATTAAATCTTATTGCTTTGCAATTTTTATTTGACATGTATAAATTTTGTTAAAAACATACCCTAAATAACCAAATTCATGAAATAGTTAAGTTTATATTTCCCCATAAATTGGGAAGTCCTTTGAGCAAAATATATATAACTACAATTTGTGCAGTGTCTCATATTGCGTGATACATCTAAAAGTAGAGTACTTGTCACTTTTCTAATTTCATATCAGTTGAAATTTGATATTAAAAATTCTTGAGTTCTACATGCAATCATTTGTTTACTTCAATGAAAATCTTTACTTTTTGCAGATGGTTGTTTTTAGTCTTTACCTCACACTTTCCTAACAAAATTTTGTAACTGAAAAGGGGTGTGTGTGTGTGCGCATGCACATGCATGCATGTGTACAAGTTTCAGGGCCATTGTATTTTGTTGTTGCTTTAAGTTTAAAAATGCTGCTATTTATCAGGTCAAAAATTAAATTATATTGTGCTAAGATTAAAATTTTAATTTTATTACCAAAGAGCAGGTTTCATTGGCATCATTCTAATTTGTGCTTTTTGCCTACTAAAATATTCAGATAAACACCTTAAAATTGTACAAGGGTGCCTAGGAAAAAATTATTTAAATTGTGTCTACCCACTGGCATAGACTAGGTCGTGTTATCTATAACATTTAAAATCCTGCACACACTTTTGAGAAATGAACTATGATCAAGCAATTACATGCTATTTGATGAAGCAAAATGAAATGTAGTGTTGCTAAAATAAAAAAAAGTTGTATTTAACAGAAAAAAATTTTACTCTGCTTCAGTTTTTTTTTATCTTGAAGTGAGTTATATATGTTAAGTAAAATAATTATAAAATAGTATGCAATAGAAGAGACATCTGCACTCCCATGTTCATTGCAACACTAGTCACAATAGCCAAAAAACAAGCTAACCGGCCACGTTCATGTGTGGATAAAGAAAAGGAAAGGTTGATGAGTGGGTTCTAAGTTCCAGTTAGATAAAGTTCTGGTGTGCTGTTGTACAGCATGGTCCCTATAGATAGCAATCATTTGTTGTATATTACAAAAAGCTAGACAAAAGGATTTTTAATGTTTTGTAAGATATCAATGATATATCTTTTAGGCAACATATATGTTTAACCTAATTACACATGTACACAGTTATCAAAACATCACATATTACTCCATTAACATGTAAATTTTGTATTTTATGCTAAGAAAAAATGAAATTAAAAATTAGTCTTAATAAAATAAAATTGTTTTCAATCTTGCTGACTTTTAAACAGAAATAATTTGTTAAAAATAGGTTATGTGTCTTTGCAAAACAATATTTCAAATAGTATTTTTAAGTGACTGATCTTGCTATGTAATGGTAAGCTATTTCAGAATAATTATGATTGAATTTATAACTTTAAAGTTGACCCAAGATCCATTTTGTAATTAAACCAAAATGAAAATTGAATAAATATAGTTTCAAAGTAGATACGGATGATTCAGATGGAGATGGTTAATTCATTGTGTCCTTTTAATCATATATAATCCAAAAAGGACTGCTGTTCCTTCACTTCTGTTTGTGATGCCCCTGTCTCCCACGTATGATTATGTGCATATGTGAGCGATTAAACAGGCTGGGACGGCAGGTGCAGTTCAGTGGTGGGACACTTACCTCACATGTGCAAGGCCCTGGGTTCATCCCCAGCCCTCACGTAAGGCAAAAATGTTTGGTAACGTTGTACATCTGTGCAAGGAAGAAAGAAGGGGTAGCCATGGAGATAGGTTATGAAACATTTTTATAGTGTAGTTTTAAGTAAGAACAGGTGAAATAATACATATGTGAATACAATCACTTGTACCAGAAGGAATGATATCCCTGGTACAGACATTTAAGTATAAAGTTAATATCTCATCTTGCATCATTCACTGAATTCCCCTTGAGCTTGGATATTTCAATTTACAAAAGAGTGAGCAAGAACAGATCATTCACAGATTAGCAAAGCTTCAAACAAAGAGTTTATTTCATCTTTTGAAAAGCAAACAAAATTGCCTATGGTTGTTCCTGGGAGAAAGTTAACTAACTTTAACTTTCCCAACTTCTCAACTCTTCAAATGCACCCGTTTCAAACAATACTAGTTTCATGTATTAAAGACAAGGCAGAATTTCAGAAAAGATTCTGAGAGGTGAGTCCATCTTATCTATTTGTACTGTCATAAAATTTCAATGCTTAAATTAATGCTCATGTAAATATAGTGTGGTTCAAGGTTAGTCCTGGCAGGGAAAAATATGAAAACACACAGATATTGTCTTATGTGTGCCAAGTAATTTCCCGTCTCATGCATAAAGCTATTATAATATCAAATACTTTATGGGGCTTACATAAGATCATTTTAATCATAACAGCCATACTTTGATGTATGCATTTCATCCTATACTATAAATAAAAACACTGGGGCACAGAGACATTATAACTTGCCTGAGTCCACTGGTAGTAAATACTTGAAACAAAATTTCAACTGCAGACATTTTAACTTTTAAGTACATAGTCATAGCTACTGTATTTCAGGTAAGGACATTTTGTAGTTATAAAATTGGAATTTTTCTTAAAAGGGAAAGGTGTTCCATCATAAAACTTACATAAGATACCAAAGAATCTTGTCCTATCCTATTGTCAGTGAAGAATTAATTCAGCAGTCCAACATCATCCATCATATTTAAATTAATGTAGTTAATTTGAGTATATAAGTTTTATATATTTCTTTTGGCTTAGGTGCTATAAAGTCTATGAGCATGGGGAATGAATATGTTTTTCTAGATTTATGTATTTAAGAGCATGGAGTCCTAATTTTGAGAAACTTAAGTTTAGGAAAGTCAATCTTACAAAGTGAACTTCTTACTAAAATTAATGGCTTTAAAAGAATCCAGTCATAGCTCAGAATTAATACATGTAATGATATATATTTTTATTAATAGGAATGAAGACACAAAATTTTCTCTTTTATTGAGGGTGATATTCCGTTTTAAAGACCTGTTTATTTGGTTGGGAGCATAGGTCAGAAAAGAATGAGCAGCACAGATGATTTCATGGTCACCCAAGTCCTCACGTAACAGTTTCCTACTAAGGTTGTATTGGCTGCAGTGTCTCAGGGGTTGAGCCTTTAGTAGAATATCCATTGATACCAAGTGTATCCAGAGGCAGCCAGAGAGCACCAACCAATGCTTGATAATCAGGGGTTTCTCCTGAGCTAAAACAATTTCTTCTGACATGTTTTCTTAGAAGGAAATAACTGTATTGTTCTACTATAAGAGACTAATTGATAAATAGTTTTCTTTCCCCTTTGCAGAATTTTATTTCTGTGTCTTATCAAGTAAAACTATCATTTCCCATAAAAAGTATAAGATTATGGGTGCAAATCTGATTTGGTCTGAAACACCCATGGGAATTTTGCAGATCACTTAATCTCAATAGCCTAAACACTGGACTCCACTTGCCTCTTCTACAAAATGAAGAAGTTGGACTGGATGGCTAAGTTTCTTTATGGCTTAAATATTCTGTGTATGGGGACTGGATATTGTACCTAGTAATCATATTCACTCTACAGATAAAAACTTTTTATGACCCATGATTTCTTTTTTAAAACAACATTTTCTTAAGTTGACTGATAAAATTGTATTTATCATGTACAATATGTTTCAAATATATATACATTGTGGAATCTAGCTAACTAAAACAGGTATTACTTCAAATAGCTGTCATTTTTTAAGGAAACAACATCCACTCTCATGTGTAAATAGCTTTACACGTGAAAAATTAAGTGAACGGATTCTGAGACTAATGACATAGTGGTAATAATAATTGTTTGTTGGGGAAGAGGAACAACTAGATTTTCAGAGATTCAGTTTGAGATGATAGAGACATCTTTTCATCAATATTGAATGAAAAATAGAAAATATATGTTTTGGTGTCTAGGGAAAGATCATAATAGCATATTTTGAAAGGGTGGATGCATTTCTAAGCTCTTTGCACATTAATTCATTTATCTTCATAACCATCTTGCCTCTGGGTAACTTCTTATACGATCATTATTATTCTTGAGTGTAATGAGTAGTGGGAGTGTAAACAATACAAAAAGCTTGAAGCTTTAAGGATAGGACTTTAGGGATCTCCCCTTTGTGAGAGTGAAAAGTAGGTGAAGAGGAAGAACAAGTGATAGAGGTTGGAAGAAAGGCATGAGGGTTCACTGTAGGAAAGACAAGGTGTACCACACTGAAGACTTAATGGTTGAAGGACAGAGTGGACTTGGAAAGATTATCGGACTTTGTTGGTGATAAATAAGTTCTTCAATGAGCAGTCTCAGTAGAATACTGGACGCATAAATCAATTTGCAAGGCACTAAGGAGATGACAGTAGAAAATATAGATACACAATGGTAGTTTTTCTACTGACCCCTTGGTGTAGGCTATTGGAAGGGTGAGCAGGACAGGATTTGTAGGAGCTCTGGTAGTTATAACAGATCTTAAATACATAGTACTGACTACAGAACAGAAAAACACAACAACAAATAAATAACTAACCCATGCATGTGGTGTTCATATTCATTTAAACAGAATGAAGATAATTTATCATGCATAGAATATGAAGAACATGTGAGCATCCATGATGATTGATATAAGGCAGTGAGTCATTTAAAAAACAGCAAAATGTTCAAGGCATTTATCTATGTGAAAATGAAATAATTATGGCTATTTTGGGTTTAAAAAGCTACTATCAAGGTTAATGCTATCAAGGTTAAGGCTGACAAAAGAATCCCAGTCCATTAATTCCAAAAATGAATTAAGAATGTTTGAAGATTAAGAAATGTGGCTCTCTCTGTGTCATTGATTAAATAGGTACATTTGAGTTTTTATTATTTGCCAGGAGCTACACTAGACATGAATACTCAGTGCTGACCAACATATACTCTCGTGGAATTCACAGTGCCTCTCTCTTCACAGTCAAGCTACACTGCAAACTAGAACTTGCCGTACTTGTACTATATAGGACTAAAGCAACTTAGATGATGCGGCAAAACGTCTCATTGTGGAATTGTTCCAGGGATAAAGTACTATTGGCTCTGGGATAGTAATGATGGTATGATTATATCAGCAGGTTTTATTATGCAGTGTGTAGTTCAATGCAAGCCTTTGAAAACAGCTTTATGTCCTCCAAGTAATCCCCTCATTAATGCTGAGCATCAAGTTTCTTGGTCATGACCATGCTACCATCTTTTTAATTATACAAAGAAGCATGTGTTCACATTATAATTATATGCTCTAGAACATACACTGAAACCTTGCTTCTTCATTCAGAATTTTGAAGGTAACTTCTAAAAGGAATTTTATTTTTGCTGCTGTTGCTATTGCTCATATAATCTTCACAATCTTTAGATTATCCTTAAAATGGGTCTGTCTGATATTGATCATGAAGGCTGTGCCATGTTCATTTGTCTTTACTCAATAACTTTCTTCATACCCTCCAAGTCATTTGCATATAAACTGCTATATGTAATTTCTTTGGAAACTTAGTTTTTTCCCCTATTATTCCAACAATTTAGTATTATATTCAAATTATAAAAATATTTTATAGGAGCTACCTCTTTTGTTTCATCTTTTTGATTAACAAAAATAACATAAAATCACTTTGCAGTTATAAGTATTTTCATTTATAAGTAGTGTTTAGACTGACAGACAATATGATTCATATTTTGCTATTGAAAAAAATGTAACATATTGTTAAAAAATTTGTCCAAATCTGCCTACCTCTCAAATGGCAGGCATGTGATGCAAATCTAATTATTTTCATGGGAAAACTCTATATTTCTAAATACAAAATTCTACCTCTGATTGCACATGTTGGAATCATATCATATTTTTGCATTAATTTTATGCAAGCTCCCTTTTTTAAAGAGTAATGATGCATGCATGATAATGCTCAACATTACTTTCATGGATGTTGAGATTAAATTCAAACAACACCTCCTTTATTGATTTATGAAATTGCTAAGGGAAGACATTTTCAGCAGTGTATTAAGTTATCATCAGTGACTCAGATTGAAAATCCAAGCACATCTAGACAATTTAGGTTCTTCGTTGGTCACAAAATATAATTCATTAGGACAGGAATCACTTTTGTTTCAATTATATAACCAGGACCTAAAGTATTATCTCACATATAACACATAATTCATATATTTTTTGTAAAGTACTAAATGACTGTCAGTTTGATTGTTTTATTTTTTATTGGCAAATTATAATTATACATCATAGTGGGAGTCATTATGCCATGTATGTACATGCACATAATTTGATGAATCTCAATCCCCAGTACCTTTCTTTTCCATTCCTTCCTTCCTCTCCCTCATCTTCTTGCTTTACTCTACTGATCTGCATTATATCATTATTATTTTATTATTATTTTAATTAGTGCATTAAAATTATATATTTATATGATTCTTTTTGATGCTAGGGATTGAACACTCTAGGCCTTGCACATACAAAGCACATGCTCTATCACTGAGCTATAGTCTCAGCCCCTGTTTCTTCAATTTTTGCTTTTAAGTGCAATAGAAAAGCCCTTTCCTAACTCAATTAACTACTCTAGCAACCAGGAGTATGCCATTGATGCTTAAGTTTTTGTTCCTTTGTCTTTTTTCTCTCCCCCCAAATGGTTATGCTATGGTTTTTAGCAGGTACACAGGAATGTATTCCTGTGTATATGGTGTATATTTGCAGGGGTGGGTGAGTATGGGTGAAAATGTTTGCTGAACAACTGATGAGTTATCAGATATCTTATTTCAGCAGATATCATGATTTCATATTACAACTGTAATATAGCCGTTTCCCCTTTTATAACATACTATCTCTATAAATAATAAAAAGTGTAGATTGAGAACTCACTAAATCCAGTCACTTAATTAGATCCCAGATAGAGAAAAGGAAAAATATCTTCCCTTAGAGAAATTTAAGGTCAAATTCTCCTGGATGTATATAAAATTCTTAAATTTATGTATAAACTTATGTTTATTCATTTTCGATGATTGTGTTTTTAGATTCATGCTTATTCATTGCATGTTTAAAGCTGTTTTAAACAACTTAGAATATCTTGAATTTATCTACAATTACCATACATCAAGCCAGGATAACAGTAGTCCATTATTGTATAGTATATTGTGTATCTTATTTGTTTTCTTATAAATTTACTATTTACATGCCCTGAGCTTTCTTTTTTAAACATTTTTTGGATAGCATTTGTTTTTTTAGCACCAGGTATTGAACCCAGGGCAATAACCACTGAGTTATATCCCTAGCCCTTTGTATTTTTTATTTTGAGATAGCATCTCCCTAAATTTCTAAGGGTGCATAGCATATTTAAACATGGATATAGATTTGTTTACTGTATAGAACAGATATTGTAATCTACCTTTCTATATTTGGGGAGAAACATGTTGTCTATTAGAGTAATTTTAATGATTACACAGGAAACAGTTTTGATTGAGAAATTTTTAGAAAGTAGTATTTTAAGGAAGTTATTAATGTTTTAAATCCACATATTTATTTCTTTGAATTGGTCTTGGGAATTATTTGGGGGTTGATCTTTTACTCTCCCTTCACTGAAACTAAAACTCTACCTGAGAAAAGAACATATGACATTTCTGGATTTTCCATGAAATATCAACTACTCTGCTTCACATCTCTCTGTGGGAGCCAATTCGGTTGTTTCTATCATATGGAGTTGAAAGTGCTCTCTAATTTCCACCACACGCAAATGTTTGCAGAGAAAAAATGATGTCTGATTGGTGAGATGAACTTTTATCATCATAATTTCAAAAGAAGTATTTACTTTTACATTTGCTATGGATGAATTTAAAACAGCTGTTACTGGATGTTTCAGAAGGATTTTTCATGGTATTAATGCAAAAATTGCTTTCCCTTTAGAACTTCATAATGATAGGAAGCAATCATGTCTTATTACTGCTTTTTCTTTTCTATGTACTCTGAAAAGAGAAAGAAGACTAGAAAATGGGAAGATTCCAAAATTCAGCCTGGTGCTATTGCTAAATTTTCTACATATATTTTCCTTTTGTAATTTCTGGATTTTTATTTATTTAAAATGTATATTTTTAGATTAATGCCTCTTTTTTTCTGGATTGGAAAGTCACCCATCAGGTGATACATTAGAAAAAGAAAGAAAACAAAATTTAAAATAATAGATTTTTGAATAAAATCCCTTGTTTTTACATAAGTGTTATGCATTACTCTAATGATATTATCTTTTAAAGAAGACTTTCAGAAATAGAGCTGTCAAAATTAGTCATTGGTTGTTTAATTATTCATTATATTTGTAATACAAAACAGTTTTTCATTAGTTAAAATTAAAAACTATGATGAATCCTAGAGAAGAAGCAATGCTAAAATGGACACAGCTGTGAGTTTATTAAATCCAATTCATTCCTAATTTAGTAAGAACTCCCACTGATTCTAAAGATAGTTTTGCCTGAGTAAGGACTGAAAAATTGGTCTTTACATTCAGAGGGTGCAATTGTATTTAATGCTTCAATAGTCATTCTATTCTGTCTTGAAGTCAATAGTGCACCTGGATTATAATTTAATGTTTAGAATCAAAACATTTTCCCTGAAAGAAAAGTAAGTTATAAAAAATAAATCACCTATTTAAAAGAAATATTTTACTATGGCATACTGCTGTTATTTTGTTTTTTAACAAATAATTTACTAGTAAGGTAAAACATTTAACTCTACTAATATTGTATGATTCTTCTCTAAAATTATTTACTTCTATTTTAATATCAATACCCATGCATGCATTTGAGAGATGCCCAGGTTTTTCAGAATAAAGGTGAAAAAACTCAGGTTTTAAATAAAACATTTTCTTCAAGCCCCGTTATCAGAGAGGAAGCCAGCAATACTGAGAATGATGATTATAATAAATAAGATTGGCCAGAAGTTTTCACTTGTATTAATACATATCCTCAGTAGATCATTAAATCCTGGAACATTGTATTCTCACTACCAGTTTCTTGGATGATGCTTTATGGAATCCAGCTCTTTTTGTTAACAGAATACTGAAATGAGTAACAGTAAAACCAATTGTTGCCCAAGCTTTGTTACTGCTGCTTAAATGACCTCAGCAAAATAATAAATCTCTCAGTCTCCATAAGTAAAGTAGATTTCACCTAACTGTCTTTCAAGTTTTCTTCCAGGTTGAAATTTAGCAGGTCCTAATGCTTACTGCTGCTGGGTGACTGAATTTCCCTCCATACCTCCATAGAGTCTTAGGGTCCTGTGCCTGTAACTCTGAGCAAGTAGTTGAGGACACTCAAGCAATGTTCTCTCTTTATGCTGTTTGCCCGGACCAATGCAACTACTTTTTAATGTTACTTTAATAAGTCACTTAATACATGTTAGATATTAGTAAAAATAATTCATTAAAATGTCATTAATGCTACTTTTCTTTTTGTTTTCACCCCAGTGCTAAAGATCAAACCCAGGGCCTCACACACACTAAGCAAATGCTGTCACTGAGCCATATTCCTAGTTCCACAGCTACCATTCCTGATACTTATGGGTCAGGTATTACACCAGGCACTTTAATTTTGTTTTGCCTAAGCCTCTTGCAACCCTACTTTTAAAATATTAGTGCTACTTGAAGAAGCAGTAACTGAATCTTAGATTACATCATATTCTAAGAGTCACACACACAGTACATCTTGGGACCTGATTACCAATTTCTGTAGTTTTCAAACATATGTCCTTTCCCTGTGGCATAATGCACTCACGTTTTGTATCTTAAAACAATTACCACAATCAAAAATCAGACCTAGCACTGAATCCCAACACTATTTGGGATAAAAAGTTAAATGCACCTGTGAAATAAATTCTATTACTATTTTTCCTTCTTGAAAAAATTGCGACTTAGAAGATTGAATTAATTTTTCTAGATAATATCAGCACAGAGAAAAATCATTTTCAATCAGGGATCTAATATCAAAAATCACAAACACTCAATAGCAAGACAACAAAAATCAATGAGAAAATGGGCAAAAGACCTCAGATGTTTCTCCAAAGATTATGTACAAATGGCCAACAAATATATGAAAAACAAGTTCAACACCTCTATTCATCAGGGAAATTCCAATAGGAACCAAAATAAGATATCATTGCACTCTAGGTGGAAAAACTGTAACACAAAAGACAAAATAAAATAACAATAGCAGATGAGAATATGGAGAAATGAGAACACTGAGAAACAGTAAAAGGTAATGTAAATTAGTACTGTTATAACAGAAAACAGCACAATGGTTCCTTACAAAAACTAAAAATAGAAGTACAATATGATTCAGCTATATTTGTATTGGAACATATCAAAAGTAGTGAAATCAATCTATCAAAAAGATTGCCTATACTTCCATGTTTATTGTAAAATTATTCACATTAGCCAAAATATGGAATTAACCATATTTGATAGAGGTATTTGTCAATAAATGCATAATGTGTGGTTTTTTCCATGATGAAATATTATTTGGTTACAAAAAGGAACGAAACTCTGTCATTTGCAGCAACATGGATAGATCTGGAGGACACTATGTTAAGTGAAATAAACCAGGCACAGAAAGATAAATGCTGAATGTACTTTCTTATACATAAAATCACAAAATATTCATTTCATAACAGTAAAGATTGGAATAGCAGTCGTTAGCAGTTAAGAAGGGGATGAGGCAAGGAGAAAGAGGGAGGTTGGAGAACAGGTACCAAAATACATTTTGATAGGAAGAATAAATGCTAACGTTCTATAGCACAGTAGATGACTATAGTGTACAATAACTTTGATATCTTGCAAAGAACTAGAATAGATGAGTTTGAAGGCTCTAAACCCAAGAAATAATAAATGTTTAAGAAGTTGAAAATGCTCCTTAAACAGATTTGATCATCACACATTGTAGGCATGTATTGAATTATCACACTGTACCCCATAATTATGTTCAGTTATTATATCAATAAAAGAAAAATTATGCTTTTAACCTGTATTCTACTGTGCTTCTATTTCCTCCCATGAGCTATTATATAACTAGTATAAGGTTCTTAAACCAATCATTTTATTCTTCTATTCCTACTAAAGTGAAAAAGCTATAGAAGGAAGATTACAAGACTTGGGGGCAAAACAAAACAAAATATTTTTTCTAAATGGGTACAAGTCCATCCTTCATAGTACTAATTGTGTACTTTGCAGCTGGCTTTCTAAATTCCCTGAAAGGCAATTTCCATTTTTATGTAGCAATACAATATAGGTTTCTTGGAGAATTAAGTGAGAAGATAGAAGTGAAACTGTTTCACCAGTTGAAACAAAATATATTTGTTCAATTTTCCATGTGACAATGACTTTCTAGGTCATGTCCTATTAATTGACAAGTTTAGGTGTCTCAATTTTCTTGTCACTTACCATATGCTTTAGTTAGATTTTTGTTGCTGTTACTAAAAGTCGTGACAAGAACAACTTGGAAAAAGAAAAGTTTATTTTGGCTCATGCTTTCAGAGGTTCAGTGCACAGTCAACTCCATAGTTCTGAGCCTGGATGAGGCAGAGCATCATAAGAAGGGCATGAAGGAGGAAAGCAGCTCAGGACATGGCAACAGGGAGCAGAGAAAGAGAACTCTGTTCACCAGGGACAAAATACAAACCCCAAAGGAATGATCCCAGTGACCCCCCTCCTCCAGCCACACCCTACTTGCCTACACTTACCACCCAGTTAATCCATATAAGTGGATTAATCCACTGATTAGGTTAAAGCTCTAATGATCCAATTATTTTACCTCTAAAGTTTCTTGCACCATCTCACACATGAGCTTTTGGGGGATACCTCACATCTAAACCATAGCAGCATACATATGAGAATGACACTGTTTTTATTCCATTCTTATATATTAGTATATCCATTCCTTCTCTGTTATTGTTCTTTGCTTAGTTGACTGTTTTGATTTTGTTTTATGTGTGTGTGTGTTTGTGTGTGTGTGTGTGCGCATGCGTGCACATGTGAACTTTTAGCCACTTCACTGCTATCTCATTTTTCTGTCTTAATATTCTATGGTTGTAATGGCTTTATAGTTCAAATCAATATCTGGACAGTCTTAGACTCTCCAAGATTTTTATCAACATACCTATATCAAATACTACAATTCACTGCATATTGCAAGTAGTTGATGAATATATGCCGATTAGATTTCATTTAGTAATCTACCAGTTAGTTTTCTCAGTGAAGAAATAGCTAATTTAGGGCAGGGGTTGTGGCTTTGATCCTCAGCACCAAATAACTAAATAAATAAAATTACAAATAAATAAAGGTATTGTGTCCATTAAAACTATAAATATATAAAAAAGAAATGGCTAATTTATATTTTGAACTCTCAAGAGTAGCAATTTGAAATTTAATTAAGTACCATGTCCATGTGTAATAGACGCTGTCATACAATGATGCTATGCAAGAAACCACTCCAAATGCCAATGACTTGATATAAATACACCTGTCTAGCTTGCAAGTCTGGAAGGTAGTTCACTTTTTCTTTTGGTCTTGGCTGGATTTACATGATAAGGATTTACTCGCTGTCCGTGAAACTAGGATAACAGCTTGATATTTGGTTCTAATCCATCTGCCTCAATTTCCCGAGAAGGAAATATGGGCATGTGGTCATAGTAAAGGCCAAGGCAGGGGAGATGAAGTGGAACTGTAGGAGTGCTCAGTCACATCTCCACAGGGATCACATCCATTAGCATAACACTGATCAAAGCAAATAACATTACCAAATTCAGAATCAGATCCCTTAGGTAAGAGGAACCACAATGACATTATCAAGGAGTGAGTATACAGAGGTAAAGAATTGGAGTTCTTAATGCAATCAATCTTCATTAACTCAATTGATCTCCTATCCTACCTGTTTGTATATAGGAAATGGCCTTTTAGTTTTGAACTTAGTAGAGATTAAATGTTATATGAAGTAAAAGTCATTTTTCATTCTATATTTCTCTTATTCTGATTTTCTAAAAGTAAGATATTTTAATATCCAACTTTATGACACAAAGACTTTAATATGTTTTTTGCATATGTTTTTTAGCAATATGTCTTTTGTGCATTTCCTTTAAGCATACCTCAGTCACTGAAAAATGTCATCTCTTTCTATTTCAACTGCCATATTACAGTTTATTCTAGGCAGACCATTAATCACTTCTTTGAAACCTGAGCTTCTTAAATTCTTCATGTATCAAAGTGATTTGTTCAGTCTTTTTTCAGTAACTCTTTTTTCAGTGACACTTCCAAAAATCAATTTTTTAAGAAAATTTACTGTGCATATTGTGAATTTTTCTATGAATTTGCAGTCAAAATTAAATTTAAACTATTATACTTGAAGCATTTCTATGGCATATAAGTTCACTGTTAAAAATTATGGGAAAATGTACAAATTGATATTTGGAAAATAAGAAAAACATGACCTCTTCATATATAATGTTAATTATTATGAGTCACTCATTACTGAATAGATAAAATGCAAACTTGGCTGATGTGATAGCAGTGAAACTTCATTAATTCTTTCAAGGTAGCAAGAAATGGCAAATATAAGTGAAAGAAAAACACAAAAAAATTGGCTTGAGTTATTTCATTTCCAAATTGAGAGGGTGACCTGAATTATTGATATGTGATGACAACTAATCAAAACCACCTTAAGATTTCATCTGAAGTTCTTTAAATCTGAGTACTACTAATAAGATAATTTTAGCCAGTAGAATATTTATGATCCATTAATCCCACTTCTGGGTATATATCCAGAAAAAATGGAATCATCATGTGCATATCAATGTTTAATGCAGCACTATTCATACATCCTTTAAAATAAATAATTTACTTGTGATCTAAGAAATTTAAGTACAAAATTTCTTAATGAATCAGTAAACATAGACTCTAGAAACTTGTGTAAGATGGCATTTATTCAGAATTAATTCATTATGCCAATATTAATGGAGCATTAAATAAATCCCAAACAATGGATACATAATAGGTATGATCTTTACTCTGACAAAACAGAGAAGGCGAAGGAGAAGGACATCTAGCTAATATGCCACAATGTAAGTATGTTACTAAAATATTGAGAAGCATTATGAAGGATGAGAATATGACAGAAAATGAAAAGAGAAAAGTAATATTTGTCAAAAGCAAGATACCTTAGAAGACAATCAGAGTAAGGGACATTTTAACTTTTATCTGGAATATGGTGAGTTGTTACACAAACAAATCACTGAAAAGTGTTCCAAGAATGTGAAATATATGTACACGTTTATATAATACATATGCAAACATACCTACCTGAAAATAAAACAATATTTTTGAAAAATTTACAAATTTTAGGTAATTAAAAAAGAAGAAAATGACCAATAAACCTATGCTCTAGAAATAAACACAGTAAAGATTTGGATTTGAATAGCAAAGATCTCAATTATTACTCTTCCTAATTATTTTGTCAAAAGTTTTGAACACCCATACTTAGTTTTCCTACAAAATCTGTATATGCATTCACAATGTCCCCTGAGAATAACTCATTGGTAGTAAATGTACTTTGAAAACCCTAGTATAAGGACTATAACAGTTTTATATTGTTATATATACATTATGTTATGTGTTATATATTTATATTATATGTTATATATTTTATATTATGTTATATATGGATAGCCATAATGTTTATGTCTATGTCTGTCTGCATCTAATTTTATATCTTTCTCTACATTCCTCTGTGTGTTGAAAACCTAGGTGGTTGTTCTTGCCATTATAACTATTACTTCAACAATATCTTGAACATAAGTTCGTTAACCACAACTCTTGATTTTTCGCTTAGGCAAAAAAATTCTCAATGAGATAATGAATGAGATAAATCAAATGACCAGCTTTATAGCTCTCAATATTCATTTCTCAGCAGCAGGGTATGAGGCATACATTTCTGGAATTTCACCAATATGAGATATTAGCATCAAAAGATGTGTGTAAGTTCGATGAGCTAATCATAACATCCTATTTAATTCACTTTTCCTTGTACATGAGTGAGAATAAAAAGGCTTTCCCCCCAATTGTTATTACCTTCAAGAAGATTTTTATATTCTCAAATTATTTTTAATGCAAAAAATAAGCACATTAGTAATCTAACTTTGCTGAGATAAAATTTTGCTTAATTTTTTTACATTGTTAAAAACAATAGCTCTATTTCCTTTTTTCAGTTTTATTGACAAACAATACTTAAGCATATTAAGTAGGTAGCAAAGGATGGAAAAATATAATAGTTATTTTTATCACCAAGTACTATTTAAGTTCTTAAGTGCTATTTTGACTCTAAAGTAATGTTTCTAGAAAGTAATTGTTTTTAATATCAAAATCCAAAAAATCTGTTTGGGTAAATTTATATGGACTAAATACAAAAAGCTAAATTCTACTAAATTAATCCTGGAAATCAATGAAAACTACTAAATACTGAATACAGATAATAAAATGGATGGGCAACTGCCTATCGTCAGGCCTTATTTTTGTATTTGTGGAAAATGCACAAAGAAGCCACTGCCCAATGAAATCAAAACTATGAAAACAATTCTGCTACCTGAAAGGAAAGCACTGTATAAAGTAAAAAAATTGTCAGGATTTGAATCCAAACTGATTACTTCAGCTAAATTTATAATACTTCGACCTAATTTTTCAGCATTAAATTTCTTATGATTCTAAACTGCTAGAGAACACTAGTTATTTTTAGCAACTTTGGCATGTCAGCAAAATTTCCCTTACAATTTAGTCTACAAAAAAGTTATTGTATATTGTGTTTTATAATTTTTCCCTATGTTTTGCATTGAAAGAAATTTAAGGATTATATCAGTTTGGCAAACAGTTTCTTTAAGCAAGTAGTATTATCTTATGTCCATAATATACAAGTAAAATGTTAATCTTGAGTTTAGAACTTGGTTTTTCAAGTGACAATGTAAATTGAGTACCTATAATATTCTGTAATCTCTGGAGAGTACAAGATTAATCATACCCTGTGGTTAAGGTTCACAGTGAGGTGAAAGAGAAATGCAGACAACTGAAATAAAATAGAATTAAATAATTAATGAGAAGGGATGGCATTCTTACTGGAAATCTGGAAAAATACCAATGAGAAAATATTACCTGCGAATTGGTACTCAGGCCCTAGGAAATTCAGAAACACTGCTATCATTGGGAGTGTGTAATGCTTTTGTTACTCAGGTATATACTCGTGTCATTGGCAAGTTGTAGCCAGAACATGAAGGATTTGTGAGTTCTATGGTATTAAATTTTTATGTTATTTTCATGAAAGGAAGATAAATCATACATTTTAAAATTGAAAGGGGACATTTCTGATTTGAGTTTTGAGATGATAAATGATGTTATGGACATAATATGCTGATGAAGCAATGACAATAGGTAAAGATAATGAATGCTTTGACATTGGCTTAAATGAGATCTATGAAGTCTTTAACTGGGGATATAGCATGTGCACACACCAAAAATTAAACAAATGATAAGCTCATCTTTGTACATGGGGAAGAGTTGAAGATAACAGATGATGATAGTTTAAATGATTTTGAGAATACAAATATTTTAAGCATGACAGAAAACAATGTAATTTATATTTTTCCAAGTGTTTCTAATATGACATATTTCTGTCCACTCTATTGAAAATATTTTCATTCTTGTTATTGCATGAACAAATATAGTTTGAGCGATTAATAATTGCCAATTATGTCTAATCTTATATAACCCCCAAATATTATCACCATTTCTAAATTCTCATCTCCACATCGACTATTACCATTATCTACAAATGATATCATCCCTATTTTTTTAGAAAGAGACATTTAAAAAGAAGGTAATTTGGTGCCCTGGATCCACTTCAGCTTTCTGTTTTTGTTGTTCTTCAGTCATTAAATTTTCTTTTTCATTTGGACAAACCCAGTCATTTGTTTTTCATAGTACAAGTGCTAACTAACTTGTTTTATTTTAAACAATTCTTTTCATATTTTCATATTCTTTTACTTTCTTTTTTCTCTCTTTTCTACTTTGTCAACCTTCTTGAAAGGCTGACACCAATCATTTTCAATTTGTTTCCTCATCCATTATTCCTCATTGTCTCAGTGTGTGTGTACACATCTCGCAACTTAGGTGAACTGTTGTATCGAAGGCCCTGAACTGCTGGACTTGCTGACGGTCTTGGCTATTTCAGAGCAGCTCCTTGCTCATGACATTCTTCCTTCCTTTGCATACTCTGATGCCCTTGGGAGCTCCTCCTCTTCCTTTTGCAGAACTGAACAAATAAAATACCTTCCAAGGTTCTGTACCTTTTATTTTTTCTCCACCTGTGCTGTTTCCTTTAGTAACAGTATTCTTCTCTCTTTTTGTTAGACTCTCTCAGTCTCTACTTTCTCTTCCACTCTCTTTTCTTACAGTCATGTTTACATTTCCAAAGCCATTTTCTGCAGGCCTAGTTGTTTTCTTGAACTCAAGGTATATAAATAAGAATTCATCCTCCTTTCCCAACTCTATACCTTTTTCATAGTTTTAGTAATGAGGCTACATCCTTTTCATCACTCAGGATTGAAACCATCTTTAACTTTCCTAATTTATTATTGTCTATGTCTATTTAGTTTGGTAGATCTTACCTCTGCTTATTTGCTTTGTAATCATCAGTTCTGTTTCCAAATATTTTTGGTTCTCCCTGCATCTGGAAATACCATACATCCTGATCTCTTAGTGGTAAAATGAAGAAAATGAGTGTGGTGTCAAAGTCTGTATGTGCGGGTGAGAGAGACAGGTAGAAGGACACTGGTTCTACGCATGTAGTTGCTAGCATGAGAAAAATTCTTAGATTCCTATTCTGAAAATGTCATTGGCATTGCTCAAAATGATGACTGGATTTTTGAGAGTCTCTGATGAAAATATATATTTTTGCTTGTGGATACTTATCACATGTGTTCAATATACCATTATCACTGTAAGCTACTTTGCATTTAAGGATCATGTGTTGTTGTATGATCTGGTTCATGCTATTTTATAACTTAGACTTTATCCAATTCTTTTGACCTCCACATTATTTTGAAGTCCATATTGCCTCTTCTAATCAACTACAGTTGGAAAATCAACCCAACTTACTTTCCAAACGTTAACTTGATCCATTCTTTCCTGCTCTTCTACAAACAATGTTTTGTTTTCTAAATATTTTTATGTTAAAATTACCTTGAGTGAATATTTTCCATTCCTACTGATATATGTTGTTTTTACTCACTAGAAATTAATGTAATGATTAATAGAAAAACAACTATATTCATGAAGTTATTTACTTGTTCACTCAATGTATACGTATTAAGTGCCACTGTATGCTGTAACTAGCATTGCAGCATTGTATAAACATCATAATGATTTCTGCCCCAATAGAGATTACATTTCATTTAAAATGAACAATCAAATTAAATGTCCAAAAAGGCAATAGTATTAAGTAATTTATGATAAACTATCTTATTAAAATATTGTAAAATCTCTAAGATGATGCTTCATAACTCTCAATTACAGTACAGTTCAATGGCTAAGAATGTGGCCTTTGAAGTCATTAAGATAGCGACTCTATTCTCTACTGTATTTTCTTTAGATGTATTATTTATAAAATGTGTTCAATAGTAACATCTATATTAAAAAGCGGTTATGAATATTAAATGTGTTTAAAGCCTCATATTTAGTAATTGCTCAGTAAATGCTTGCATTTATTGTTATTATTTCCTTTGATGATGTACTTTACAGAATTAAAGTGATATTTCTAAAGAACATTTATTAATATATGAACATTCTCAGTGAAGCAATGTTAACTATAAAATGTAGCATCAAGTCTTTGTGTATATTATCATCTTAATTCCCTGATCTCATAAATATTAATAAACCCATCAATTTATTTATTAAAAATCAGATCATAAAACTTTATAGATCATATAATTTATTTAAAATATTTTTATACATTTTATTTCCTATCTTCATGGTTTTATCATAAAATACATCAAGCAATATATTTTGGACAATAAAAATGTGTGGTGAATGTATTAGTTTTTATTTATTAGTTTATTTATTTAACTTTCTCCATGAGGAAAAAAAATAAGCATTTTGCTATGTTATTTTATTTCAAGCAAAGTATGTCTACAACACCTGAGTCTTCATGGATCAAATAGCATATATTTATCTAATTTTTCTCTTCTGCTTTATAAAATAGTAATGCTACCAACTGTTGACTGAACTACATAATTAGGGAAGAAATCTACCAAAACCAGAAAATATTAAAGTATCATGAAATTGTTACTCGTGTAAGCAGAAATTTTGCATGGCACTGGCAGTGTAACTGGGTCTTAAGAAGCAAAAACCTGCAGCAGATACTTTATTGTAGTATTAGTGTAATAATAATAATAATAATAATAATAATACTTAGAAAAATGAAAAAGTATAGAGTCCAGATACAGACCCCTGTTGTAGCATTTCAAGTCAGTGAAGAACATTTGGTGTGCTCATTAAATAGTTTTGGAACTACTGGCTATTCTCTGGGGTGGGGTGGGCGAGGAAGTCAACATATATATCACATACCTCAAGCCAAATAAATTCCAAAAAAAAATCCACATGTGAATAATAAAATCATGAAATTACTAGAGGAAGATATAGAAGAATATTTTGCAATCCTGGGGATGAGAAGAGTCGCCCAATTTATCAAAACCTCAGGCCCAGAGCTAACAAGGGCTAATGCTTATAGAGCATTTGCTATGTGCCAACATATTTCCAAGAATTACAAATAGCAATCCACTTAACTCTCACAACCTGTAAGTTATACCTACACCACACAAGTACTCAGGAAAGAGTTCTATAAATTAATAAGATAAAGGCAACAACATGAGCTAAAGACAAAGAACCCAACGGGAAATTGGGTAAAAAATATGAGAAATTATTTTAAAAAAAGAAATGTAAGTATATACAAAACATAGGAAAGTTACTCCATTTTACTATGAAAAATTATGTTTAAAAAGTGATATATTTTAGGGATATTGAATATATATTCATATAGCATTTTAAGCACTAATAAGGAAATATCTATTTATGGATCTAAAGAATAGGTGTCTTTTAAAATTTGCAGTCTATTCCTGAAAAGTTGAATGAGTTTCCTTAAATCATAGAGTATTTTAATTCACTGAGACCTTAATGTTTAACTAAATTTTGCAATGATCCTTTTAGAAAATACCTTTGTTATATGAAAAACTATCCTCTCCATATCTGTTGTGCAGCTTTATATTTTTGTACCTATGACTTAAAATGGTATGTTTGATATGAAAATTTTTAAAGTACAAAAAAAGTGATATATTTTAATACTCATATTGACAAATTAAGATAATATTGGTAAAATCCAGAACTGGAATACTGAGTAAGGCATAGAGAGTACTATCCATAGAATTGGCAGGGTATAAATCAATAATCATCTAGAGGCTGATTTTTTCCAGTCCTACAAAAAATTAAAACAGGTATTGTCTTTAATGAAACATCCATTTACTTATTCTTTCAACAATTATTAGACATTCTTTATGTGCCAGGACTGTACCATGTGCTGAAAATAAAATAGTGAATACAAAATACTCTAGTGCATTCTACATTTTAGGTTGAATAGATGGGCAAAATAAGTAGGGAAATAAATTATCTGCTTGCGATAAATATTATAAAGAAATACAAAGTATAATTTTATAGAAGATGATGGTATTTTCAAATGTTTTATGTGTTAAAAAGTTTACATTAGCGATGATTTCACTGGTGTTCCTTTAAAGCAAGTCAATTCTTTTAAACCTTATAATTTGTTAACAGTTTACTGATTAAGTGATCTATTCAGAAAAAATATTGTAAGTGTTATAGATATGCAAAAGATTTTGGCCCCTGAACATTTTAGTCGATATGAAAAATTTTATCCAGGAATTTTATTCACTAGTTAAATTTAATAGATGTCAAATGATACAAAGTGGCTGAATAAGTAGAGTATATGTTTATTTTCTGTATACTAGAGTGGAAGTCACAACTCAATATCCATGTGATAGGACTGGTATCTTCAAATGTAGAAATACTCTGATTTGTTATTTTCTAGCACAGTGCATTATTATAACTTTGCAGATGTTTCCCCAAACTCCCAAATAGTTCCTGGTTAAGAATAGCCTCCTTGAACAGCCCACCAAATCAGTTACATGTGTGGGCCATAGTTCTCATACTGAAGGCATGGTTCAGTTCATCTAATAGCCCCACAATATTGCATAGAGTAAAAACTTAATTAATGATTCCCAATAGGGGATCTTGTTTCACTACAAAGTTTGAGCACTATGAGGTATATTTAAAGCATAATTAAATTCCTTTTCATAGTTATCCCTTTGAGACTATTTTAAAAGGAGGAAATATAGCATATTTAATGTAATTAACTATGACATGGTTAGTGGAGTGGACATCAATTGTCATTTGGAGCTCCTCTCCTCAATGGTTTCAATTTGGGTTAGGAGGAAGAAAATCAATTGTTATTTCGGGCAGGAGACAAAGAGCTGATACCCAAGCTGGCTTCTCTTCCAGGACCCAACTACTTTTGTATTTGAGTAGAATCTTCACAGTGTAAGAATATTCCTAAAAGAAAGCATTACTATTTAAAGGTAGCTTAAATAAAGCAAGAAAAAGTAAATCTTATGTATAAGACCACAAAGTGATATTGATGGAGTGAAACTAAGTAATGAGACAAGTTAAATGCCCCCAAATTAAATAAGTCTGTAAAGGCTATCTTGACCTAGTTGCTAAAACAATCACATACTTTCTTTTGTATTTTGTTTTTAATTGTCAAACTTCATATTTTTAGGCTGGGGATGCAGCTCAGTGGTAGAGCAGTTTTCTAGCATGTGCAAGAGTTCAATCTCCAACACACACACACTTTACGTTATTTCAAATTTTTTTAAAGATAATATAGTCAATTCAGACATTGATATAACCATCACTGAATGTGGGGAAAGAAAGATTAATAAACTCAATGGCCTAAACTAAACTAAATTATAAACTATTATTTATTTCTGTGTTCGATGTCAAATTTTGTTCATTACTTGCAAGCAATTTAATGATTTCATAAAACAGCCACTGGAACAGTATCACATTGGATGAATTCAAAAGAAATATATGTGGCTCTTATGTAATTTTTGCCATTCCTTGAACACATACTATGACATTTTATACCTCCATTCCTTTGGATTTGTTTTCTATGTATTACACCAGTCTTCATTTTTTAAAACTTCCAATTGTGAGGCATCCTTTATAGTTAGCCTCAAAATGACATTTTTTATGAAAGCCTTCCAGAATTCTCAGCACTCTGTTTATACCTTAACAAGGGGTATTAACATATTTAGTTATGTTTTTGTTGTTTTCTTCCAATATATTCAATTTCTTGAAGACAGAACTATGCCTTTCATCTACATGTTGATATTAACTGACAAAGATTCTTTTACAAGGTAAGCAAATAAATGTTCATTTGCTTGAATAGCACCAGTTGCCTAAGATCAAAGCTTACTGAATTTAATTTAGAATTATCTTTTGATACACTAAAGTGAAAAACACTTTTAAAGGTACATATTTACATTAAAGTTTTGAACCATAGAATTTAATTTAAATAATTTTTACAATTTTTTATATTTTTTTATGTTTTTTTAAAATGAAAGGTACCTTGTAATACTATGCTATTTGGCATTTTGAAGACAATTTTCCTCCAGTCTATACTTTCACCATAGACATATGAAACAGTCTAGATGGATGAAATACTAGCTTAGCATTTCCTGAGTTTTATTTTAAGAGTCAGAAATTTAAACAGATATTCACTGAAAAAGTATTTCACTGGACAAATATATTTTAGAAATTATACAATGTTCTCATTTTTGGAAATTCACAGTACACATTAGTATATTATAAATTCTGTAAACAATAATATCATTTAACTTTATTTTTTATTTTATTTTAGTTCATTGTACACAACTGGAGTACAACTATCATTTTTCCGGTTGTACACAAAGTAGAATCATACAATTTGCATATTTATACATAGGGTATAGATGTTTGTCTCATTCTCTTTCCTTCCCAGTCCCTTACCCACCCCTCATTTTCCTCTATACAATCTTTAATTCAGAATTTCCCATGGATGTTTGCCCATGATACCCATTTATGTTATCCAACAACAAATACTGTTCCTTAGTACCAATTAGAAAAATGCTAGAGTATATTCAGTATTGCCATTAAGCTATTTGGGTTTCAGAAAAATCAACTCTAGAATGCATTGTCCATACATAGTGTACTTTAAAGCTGCAAAGATCTGGTGATATGCTAAACCTTACTTTATAACATCAAGCATATGGATTTAATAAAATTCTTGAGGATATACTCCTTCATTTGCTTTATAAATGTGATACTACACATTTCCCCTGTTTTTAGATAGATGCAGAGAAAAAAGCTTCCTAAAAGTTAAATGTTTTTGTTGGTTAGATTTTATTTTAAGAAAAATCAAATAACAAAAATGATAGCTTTCCTGACCCTGGAAGACTTTTAAACCGTGATTTCTTTCCATATTTCATGTATAGGAGAGGCAATACAAATGAATCTGATAGCTTTTGTTATCTATCATAATGTTCACATGGTGCCAAGTTGTATTTGTTAACCTTGGAACTTAATGAAATTGGACCAACTGTGGTGCTAGTGTGGGGCTATTTCTTTTTCCTTCCTTAATAACAAGAGTTGATAATTTATAAGTAGCACCATTTGTCCATTATAACCTTGGGAAGATTACCTCAATTTCTTCTTAATATATTGAAATAGAAATGATAGGTACCATACTATGAAACATATTCCTCAAAATTTCTCCAGTTCCATCTTGCTTTTCCAGTTAAATACATCTTTCAGTGAAAAGGATGGACTGAATTTTTTGAAATCAGTAGTTTCCCCCTAATAAGTCTCTTTTAGGTCTTGGTAATTCTTTTGCAGTACAAAATCTATGAGCCTTAATAGTTTTGAGTGCTTTGCCATGGTAGGAGATAAAAAGACCTTATCTAACATGTTTTCGAAGAGCTGCTTGACAAAAATCTCAAATTATCAACAATATCTATCAAGCACAGTATGCCCTTTAGATTCCATAGTGTACAGTAAAAAGTATGAGACATAAGTCTTGTTCCCAACCTAGAGAAAAAAAGATGTATACTTTTGAAACATATCTATATAACATATGATTACATCATAAACTTTTTAAATGAAGTAGTCAATTGTGTCATGATTTAGAAAATACAACATATGTGGCATTATGTATGAAAATGAGGGATATATGCCTAAACTAGATGTAATTTACTATAATTTCTTAATGTTGTAGCATTGCTATTTGAATGCAAATATTTACTTCTAAAGTTATGGAACTCTGTGAAGACCTAATTATCCCATGTTATCACAATGGGAAACCAACAAGAATATTTTTACACATTAGATTTGCTTTTCTAATTGTTACAATGATTCATCATAACAAACTGATTTAAGTAACACTTACAATGTTTGAAATATACATAAGTAGGACCTAGTGTGACCCCCTACATCTAGGTCAACTTCTGCTTCACTTGACTATAGATGTCTTCTGCTTAGTTTCATAATATTTGAAGATATTGTTGCTGAGTCTGTCTACACAACTATATATGTACTTAGTCTATAATTTAAATAGGATGTCTAAGAATTTGTCAGTATTTCTTTGTAGTTTTGCAACCACTTGCAGTTCCTGTTTCTCTAGTGCATAATGCATTAGCAACTACTGAAAACAATCTAGTTGCCTTACTAATTCTGCTACTAACATGTAACATCTTTTCTTTTTTTTTCCAAATGTGAAACTTTCATATTTAGATAGCATTTAGAAATGTTATCTTGTCGTCAGTCATAGGCTGTTCTCTAAAATTGTTAAGCTTTGGTACCTGTAAGTAGGACCTAGAAATTTTTTTCCAACACATTTTGAATAGTAAAAGTGTCATTGGAATAACTGTATAAACTCATAAGAGGAAAATGCCAAAAGACAATGCCAATTTGAATACATCAGTCATTTTTTAGTTTATTCATTTATTGTTCAATAATTGTGTTTCTTGAAGTCCTAGAACCTTGGTTGAACAGGTGCATACATAAAAGGAAGACAAGGCATTCCCTTGTTTATCCATGAATTTAACTGATCATTAAGAGTATTTCTTCTATAATTATAAAATGCCATGTAAACTTCTGAAGGAGATCATGACCTGATGCTAAACAAAGTTGAAACACAAAGTTAGTTATTGTATTACACTTAGAATGTAATAGCTTTGCATCAAAGATAAACAGTGCCATATATCATTCTGAAATTTTAGGAAACATTGAACTGAGGAAATATATTATCTGGGTCCTAAAATGTAATAACATTTCTCCATATTAAGAATTTCACAGGGAAAATTCTACAGGAAGGAAACATTGTTAACAAGTGAGATACTGTATGAAATTGTTTTGATACTGTTGTGTTGACAGTGTACAGGTGTGGGGCACAGACAAATTTAAAAGGGAAGGTAGATGTAAAATTCAGAGGGTAAAATAAATTAGCATTTGTTGGGAACTTCATATTGGCAAGATAATTTACAATCATCTTTTTTTCACATAATGTTTACAGAAATTTAATGAGGAAAATATTATTACACCCCATTTCAAAATGAATAATCTAAAGTGGTGAGAGACTAATAATTTCTGTAGTGCACAAGGCTAAGAATGTATAGAAGTGAATATAAAGCCTGGAATATCTGCCCACTGCACTTGCCCTGCTTCTACCCCATAGAGTGTGTCAAGAAGTTCACTAAGGAGTAAGAAGAATCTTGTATTAAATAACAGATAGTTTATTAAATACATAATATGCTGTTATCACAGTTTATTATTAGCAAGAGGGTGGCATTATCAGTGTAGGCTTTATAAAATAACTTACACAGTGTCACACATAATGAAATACAGCAAGGATATTTCAGACAAGAAGGATAAAGGAGAAAATAATAACAGTAATGACAAAAGAATTCAGATATTGAATACTCATTATGAGTTGATCATTATACTAAGTACTCTAAATGTTATCACTTAACATTCATCAAAATTCTTAGAGATGGTCCCTTTTACTATGCTCATTTTCCAAATATGGAAGGTTAATCTGTTGCCCCAAGACTGTCAGAAATGTAGCCTAAAAATCATGTGTTATGGAAAAGCCCTCTGTCCCTTGCAAGGCAGGGCAGTTGGCATCTTCAGTCTTCAATCGATTAAGCAATTCTCCCAGGATCAAACAGCCAGCATATGGTGAAGCCAGAATTTAAATTCAGACTGTGTGACTTTGAAAACATGTGTGTCTTTGGAAAAGTTACTTAAGCCTTTTACAATTTAATTTCTTCAAGGGTACAGTGAAGGTAGTTTCTATTTCATAGACTGTTTTAATGATGAAAGTAAAATTATATAAGCCAGACATGTGCTTCAGCCAATATGTGGTACATCACAAATGATGAAAACATGTTAGTCAATTCATTCACAACTGCACTATTTTATATGAGTATCCTGTGAAAAAGAGAAAAGAATAAACTGATGATGGAGAACAGAGAGTAAACTAAGAGCCTCATTTATTGTGGCTTTTGTGTGCATTATTTTTATTGCTGCTGCTTTAGCTTTAGAGAGTGATTGTAACTACTACTTTAGGAAGAAGTTTAAGAGGACAGATTTACTTAAAAAAAGTAATGATTTTTGATAAGATAGTGTATCTGAAGTACAAGAAAGTATTCATTTTGTCCTGCTTACATGTTCTCAGTCTATTTCAGTCTGTTAACAGTAGGAATTAGCTACAAGTGGGAAGTTCTCCACAGAACAAGCAATACAAACTTAATATTAATCCCAATAGACTTTCACTATTTTGCTAACAACTTTTCTAAGTTGACATTTTACATCTGATTTATTTTCACAAATATCACCCAGTAATGAGGCTGAAAAAGAAAAGCAGAATAGGAAGAAGAGTGACTGTGTCCTCAAAGACAGCTGTAACTCAAAAACTTCCAGGGCTCATAAATTCCCACTGCAATTATTCCCATGGTGCTTTAGAAATGCATGATAAACAGGTATCTTATTTGATTACCAAATATGTCTCAGAAGCTAATATCTGTATGCTAAAAATATCTCTGAAATGAAAGTCAATGAAGCTAAAATTGTGAAAAGAGCAATTCAGAGAGTTGAAGATGCCTTTGCTGAAAGGAATGCATGCTGGTAAATTCAGGATTTTCGTAACTGTAATCATGTAAATGTTTCTCTTTAGATTGAATTTCCTCATTGGGAATTTTGTTAGCTTGGTAGTCTATTTTATGGGTCATATTACATATATTCAGTCTGAAATAACAACTATGTATAGATTCCCATTCTGTGCCAGACATTTAGGAGTGGCAAATGAAAATTATCAAAAGTTTAAGAATGTCAGTTTCCTACATATACTCTGTCAGATGGTTTAGAAGAGGTACTAAGTAATTCAGTGGTATACATGCCAAATCAGATGGTCAGAAGGCACAAAAGCAAACTAATCACTTCCATTTAAAATGGATTTCTCAAGGAATGGGACCACAATTTATTCATGCATTCATCCAATCAAGAAATCCAGTCTCTCTCCTTCATGTTCCACTTTAGATTCATTAATACCCTTCATCCGTCCTCCACTATATCCCTATGACACTCTTCTCATCATATTGGTATTCTTGTCCATGAGAGCAATTATGCATGGTTTTGGCTTCAAACCTGCACATAAAATGAAAATATGATTCTGGGATAGCCTTAACTTAAACCTGGATTTTAAGTCTGTATTACCTACATAGTATATAAAGATAACAAACACCCATCGATTGAGTGACTCCATTCTCTCTTGGCCTATCCAGGCCTTCTTTGACCCTCCCCAAAACATAGCACTCCATCCACTCCAACAGATACCGGCTTTCTGAATGTGCTTTAATGTCAGATGCTTCTGGTATTTGTATGAGTGACACTACTCTTCTGCTCTCTTTGTCACATTCACCCTTTGAGTTCCTTTTCAACTTCCCCTCAGTATTTCACCTTCCCTCACCATCCCCAGGAAGATACAAAATCCCCTTCTCCCTGCTGTTTGTTGGAATTGTTTAATTAATCATGAACAATTTGATGGCTGGGATTTTGTCATGCTCACCTTTGTTGCTTCAGTGCCTCCTGTTGTCCATGAAACAGTAGGTTCCTTATGTATCTGCAGACTATTAAAGACTTGAGTGAAATGGATGAGTTATGTAGAGGTGGTACTGTATTCACAAAAGTCATTTATGAGTCCATTACATTTTACAGATTGCAAAAAGTTTTGCAGACATTATCTCATTTCAGTCTCATTGATGTCAGGTCATTTACTGTGATGGTAAGATGTAACTACACTAAAGTGAAAGAAGAAATTTTTGTTTTTCCCCTCCCCTCCACTGCTGAATCCTTATCAATGAAGCCAGCAAGTACCTGTCCAATTAATGAATGAAATAAATAGTTTGAACTTTGCTATCAAAATCATCACTTCATTTGTTTTGAATTTTCCTCAAGATACTACAGAATGGTCTTTGCCTTTCTGGATCAAAAAGATAATTTTTCCAAGTTTTAGTTTTAAAATATGATCTGAAATATTTCATAATGTATGTGTTCAAAACATATGCCATTGCTAAAATCTCCTTTGCCTCTTGCTAATCTTTCTTATAAATTTTGGATCTTATTTTGTTTTCCACAAAGATTTTCTGATTTTGTGTGCCTGAGAAGCATTTGAAGTGATACTTGGAAATAAAATTCCTGGGCTTAATCCAAATAGCTTATTTTCAGTAAAACTGGGTAGGGCTCAGTAATATCATTTACCAACCACTGAAGTTTATTCTGAGGCAGTGGTTTGTGGATCTCACTTTGAAACAGATTAGTGAATGTAATCTAATACCTGTGATTGGAACTGAATACTCAATTGGTGCTTTTTGGGCGAAAATACCAAGACTTTAGGCCTTAATTATCTTATTTGTAAAATATGGGTTTCAAATAAGTATATGTAGAGGGACAGAGACATATCTCTCAACAGTATGTGCCAATATTGTCAATTAATCAAAAGGAGTACAGAGAATAAATGTAAATACTTTTATTTACCTAAAAGCAGGTAGTAACAAATTGTTTTTGTGCATTGACTCAATTTGCATTCAAAATCACCTTATTTAGTGACACATACTTCTCTACTCATTTTAGAGAATAGAATAGTGAGTCATAGGGAAGGTACGTGATTTGCCCAGGAGCTAAGCTTACAAATGGGCAAAATGAGACTGAAATATAAGAAGTCTACTTTATAGTCATTCACTACGCCATCCTTAAAAACTATATTTGGATTCTGCCTACAAAATAAAAAAGGTAGAGAGAGGTGGGAAGAAGAAAAAAGAATACTGGCACAATTACGGTTGCATTTCCATATATCTGGGATTTTTTCAAAAATATGCTGTATTTTTGGCACAGTATTTTTTAAACTGTAACTAAAATATAAGGCTGTTTTAGAGGAACAGTTAGGACAAGGTCATTATAGATTTTCTATGAACTATATCAACTTTAAAGATTCATACAAATGAATCAAATAAAAGAGCAACATAAAACCTCCCAAGTAAAATTTAATAGACATAAATAGATAACCTTATAAAGAACAACTAAAACATCTAAATATGAGAAAACCATTCAACTGGATTTTAATAAAAACAAATTAAAATGGCACTGTGATTATAGTGCTCCTCTTTCTTGAACTATACCTTTTAGTCTGTTCAAATTTCTTCTCTTTTCTTTTCAGCTTCCGCCCTACACTATAAACGCTGTTGCTTCTCAAGTACCATTTGGGGCACTTTGTTTCTGTATAGTTCTGTTGGGAGATTTCATCCTATTCCAGGTGTCAAAAAAATGTTGAAGAATCCACAAATTCTACAGCTAACCTTTCCATCTTCCTTAAGGTGGAGACTTATATTTAACATTTTTCCCTCCAACAAGAAAAGTAAAAAAAACAGGAAGTATTAGGCAATGTCATGGAATGAAGTCAGACCAAGTTTTATTATATTGATTGATTTGATTGATTTATTGATTGATTGGGATCAAACTGAAGGCCTCAAGCATGCTAAGCAAGCCTGCTTTCACCAAGCTACACCCCAGCCCAGCACAAGTGTTGAGTTGTCTCTTTTTCCTCCTCTTTTCCTGTTCCTTCTCCTTCTTCCTCACTTTGTCTTCCCCTCCTCCACCTCCTATCCTTCTTCCTTCTCCCTTTCTCCTGCCCCCTCTTCTTGGTAGTGTATTGCCTACCAGTACTGAAACCTGGCACACCCTTGGGGTCATCTATAAACTCAGTGAGCTTGTTTATATCATACATTACATCATAATGTCTTGGCATAAACAAGATCCGTCCTTAGTATTTAAGGACAATGGTTAAATCATTCTTTTACATTTATTTCCTGAATGAGTACGGTTTGTATTATTTATTTTCCAGAATGCTTACTTGTTTTACCTATTAGGATCCTAGAATAAATGTTTAGGTATTCTCTAAGCTCCAAATTTATCCATTTTGTTGATTATAAAACACAAAACAAATTCATGCTCTGTTTTAGGTTCCTAGATTGGAATTATGCAAACTAAAATTATCCCTCTTCATCATGGCTTTCTACTGTTTTCCACACATAAAAGGTACCAGAGAGCAAATGGAAATAGGAGAGCAGATGCTGAGTCTTCCCATTTTCCTCCTATTCCTGGCAGTGTGGTGTAGTGTGGGCTTTCACCTCAACATTTGCACTTCATTCCATCTTCTAGATTCTTTTAGCACTTCTCAAAGCTTCCTCATCAAGCCTTGTAATCTAGGTGTAACAGAGCCAACAGAGAAATGCCCTCTCCCCCAAGATCTGATTCCCAGATTTTTCAATTCCTTCAATGAGCTTCGGAGTTCTACTATAGCCAAATTCTCCTCATTTCTCTAGGTCAAGGGGTGGGACCCGCTGCCATTTCCTATATAATACTTCAAGATTGCATTTTACCTGTTGTTTAACATCTGTTTAGCCAAATGCCCTGTCTGTTCCTTCTGTTCAAACATCTAGCATGTTTTTTGTGTTCCAGATGGGATCCCAATCCATACATTGTATTCAGAGATTTCCATTCAAAATCTTCAAATATGAATCATGCATATTCTCAGAAGAAACAGATTCACTTATCAAACATATTTTGAGCACACTTCCAGTGTCAGGTGTACAAGATTTTTTTTTTCTCCAGAACACTGTCTAGTAGAAGAGAGAGAAGTCAATGATTGTTATAGATTATGACAATAGAAGCACAGTTTAGCTTTGAGGGAGGAGCGCTGAGTAAAGCAGCAGGATGCATTTCTGTCTCAATTAAGTGTGCATTCCTCCATTCCTGCTCTCCTGGGGGCTGCCTGCTAAGCCTTCCTCCCTTGTAGGAGGGGCCATGTTAGTAGACTCAATGATTGTTTCCCTTGATTTTTGCTAAATATCTCCTTTGATTCTTGAAGGTGTATCTTTTTAGAGCACAAATTTGCACAGGTGACCACCTTGCTTAATGCTTTAGTCATTTAAACTGATCTGGCCCATCTCTCCACTTTCATTCACTAACTTTCCCTAATTTCTCTATACTTTGTCAATCTGTATATCTTAACACCAGTATTCTTCTTTTATCCACTGTACCTAAATGCTGTTTCCTCTCTGTGGAGTGAGAATTCCTCCTTTGTGTTCTAACCCACGTTTCTACACGTTTTCTCTTTCAATATGAATCTCAGATTGCATTCTCTGGAATTCTAGAATGTTTAGCAACTATTTCATTTTTTGTGTAGAAGTACCTGACAAATATGGGTTGAAGAGAATGTCTGAGTTTATGAAACTTCTAATGTAGACCCAGGATTTTTATTTTAATACTCACTCATAATTCCACATTTGAGTATGCGGTATTAGTGTTCAGAAAAACATGACTAAAGGTTTTTTAAATTTTTTGTTTAAAATGGCTTAATTATGCTATTATCCATTTGTTTTTTATAGAAAATTTCACAAAAATAATGAAGAGAAACACCAAACTCCCCATTTTCCCCAAAATGATAAGAGAATTAAAATGGACAAGTCACTGAAGAAATAGAAAAGGTTAAAAAGCATAAAGACTTGATTCATGATCAAGTCAAATGAATTAAAGATTAGATAAAGTAAAATGATCATATTTTTATTAGCAAGTTTTAATTATTTATAAATCATATCAACCAATTTTGTACAAGTAATTCATCATTTAGAACTCCAAGTAGATGCTTAGATATGCAGTCCAAGATGTTTGCTATGGTAATATTTACAACAAATTTTTAAAACAAAAATTCTCCAGCAATAAGAGTATAGTAAATGCTTTTTAAATAGTCAAATATACTTAGATATGTAAAATACATTGTAATTTTAGACAATGTATTTCAATGTAATTCATAGGAATAGATATAAATCTGAATATATGATATGATCATAAGAACATAAAAATTACATATTTGTGGATGGGCAAAACAAATAAGATAGGCTATTTCAAAATTATTAGCATAGTTTATCACTGTGTGGTAAGACTGTAAGGTTTGTTTTTTCATAATGCCTTTGTGTATTTCCTAAATTTTTCAGATATATCCTCCTTTGTAAAATTGCACCTTATTTCCTCTAGTGAAGTGGCCATTTGACTATTTAATCAATGTGTTTCTTGTCCTCCTTGAACACAGATTGCAAGAAACATCCACCTTCTTTTTTATTCATCACTGTATCACCAGAAATGACCATGTGAAGGACATTAAGGTGCTTTAAATACAGGATTAGACCATGATTACAACAGTTTTCTTCTTGAATGTAGGTGGATTTATTTAAATGAGGCTTAAGCTTCAGAGTCCTTCACTGGTTCAAGTCCCTCAAGATCCAATAAAGATCCCGAATAATTGTCTTTTTTGCAATTTTGCATTCTTTTTCTTGAAGTGAGACCCTGAGCATCATAAACTTCAGAACCTTTGAATACCTGGATCCATCTCTGCTCCTTGAATATTCTTTATTCCCATACACTTCTCTTTTTCATATGTTAATGTTTTACTTCAGAGAATCCTCTATAATTCCTAAGTGTCCTATATAAACTGATTTCCCTCAACTTACCTTATTCTATGAAAACCATTTAAATAGTTTCTTATATGCTATTTCAAAATTATTAGCATAGTTTATCACTATGCTAGTTTACCACTAGCATATAAGAAACTATTTTAGTTTACCTATAATACTAAATTCATATCAGTTGTGTTAATAAGGAGACAATATCCTAAAATAATGTGACAACTTCATTGAAGAGAAACATTTATTTTTGAAGTCAAGAACCATTGTGTGAACTTGGCATTTGTATATGGAGACAGGATCTGGATCTATTCCTAGCCTGAAAAGCTGACTGCCTGGAAAAGGCCTGAGGGAAGAAAGGAGAAGCAGCCTTCTGAGGTTTGCCTTTTTTCCCTCTCTCTCCTTTTTTTCATTTTCTGGCTTATTTGTTTTCCAATAGACTAGAGAATGTCAAGACACTGTTTTCTGGTTTCATTTCCCATTGTGCAAAGTATTTTGTCTCTGAGTAGCACACATCAAAGACAACATGGGAATGTAGGGCATTCCTTGGGCAAGATGGAACTTTCCTTTGGTGACTTATTGATGAGCTAAATGTAATTGCTCCATACACCAATTTGCTTGAGTCACAGAAACAGAAATGATTTAAAACAATTTTTTGTGTTGCTATGAGGTTATTGTAAAGCTTGCAAAGGGCGGTGGGTGGCCAAAGGAGTAAGCTAGCCAGGCGGGTTCACCAGAGTCAGACAAAAGTAGTGGCTTGAGATTTATTAGAGTCTGTGTCCCAGGCGAAATCTCCAGCCCCGCGGGGTGAAAGTCAGGGTGGGAGAGTCAGAGGAAATCGCACGTGGCTTTGGCTGCTCAGGGTTTTTACCTGAGCAGTCGAGGGTCCTGCCCAGGAAAAGGTGGACCCAAGGTGGATGTCAGGGTCAGCAGTTCTGCCTCATTGGTCACTTCTGGCACAGTGTGTTACTAGGTGACTTTGCTCCCTCCCCCTGCAGCCGCCCAAATTTGATCTGACAGTTATCATTGGGAGCACTTTGGTTTTAAAATTGGATGTGTTAGTAGTAGACTGTGGTTGATTCTCATTGCCAAACTCCATGAAATTGGCAGAAGTTATTTTGTATTTAGTAAGGTGCAGTAGACTTGTATTCAAACCCATTTCAATTTAATATAGAACCTATTTTTTGAATTATTTATACTTTCCAAATAAAGAAAGAGAGGAAACACACATGCATTTCTTTGGTGTAGATTCTTCAATGATAACTTTGGGAAAAAAATAGCTCAGAGATATTTTTGACTATATTTCATCCAGGAATTTAAGGATGTGATGGCAAATAAATTTGAGAAAAAAATGCATTGTTAAATTAAAGTGCAATAAAGTAAATATGCAAAATGATGATTTTTCTCACAAAAGGCAAAATTACAACTCTCATGGAATTATCAAAATAAACACAGGTTAAAGATTTTATTTACTTTTTAGACAATGAGGGAATGGAGCAGATGTTAAATCAGTTAAAAAGACAATTCTTCAAAGACTAGACATAAACCAGAAATATTTATTTTTATTTGTTTTCTTTTTTTGTAGTGCTGGGGATTGAACCCAGGGCCTTATGCTTACGAGGCAAGCACTCTTACCAACTGAGATATATCCCCAGCCCAAACCAGAAATATTTAAATGCCTATGCAAATGAAGGCACAATTGGCTTTTTCCACAAGGTGGGTGGGAAGTGAATTCAACATCCTCAGGACAGGTCTGAATTTGCAAGACCATTGACAGGAATTATTTTGCTTTGCTATAGCAGTTTTTTATAATTTAAATGGTTTCCAAAGAACAGTAAGCTGATTAAACTGGAGGGGTGTATTCTAGCATATAAATAATGTTTAGTTTTTCATTGACACACAAATTTCCCCTACACATGTAAGACCACTAATGTAGAGTTATTTTCTGTTTTATTGCTATAAAATAAATCTAAATTCACTCAAGAATATAAAACACATAACGATCATATTATTAGAATAATTCTTAATGAAATTCAAAGGCTAGTGAATTATAAACAGGGCTGGAACACTTAAAAATTCTCAGAAAAGCCTTTATCTTGAAGAGGGGATATGCAGGTTGGTAACTTTTCTTAATTCTATGCCGAAGGACATACTGACAAGGCATATTTGCCCAGATGGGCTCATATTAATTATAATTTGCTTATTCTCCTTAAGAATATACTTAAATATTCCTTCCATTAAAAAAATTTTAAAAACTTTTCATTGGTCCATGTTTTCCTGAGTGATGATTTTTTTCTAAAGTGTAAAGGAAATATTATTATCTTACTTAAAACCCAATGTCTGTTCACTTATTTTTTAATAAAATGAGATGCAAATTCTTTTTCACTGAATACAAACCCCTTCATAATCTTTTCTTCATCTCTCTCTACAGTTTCATTCTGCAGCACTGCAATTTGGGGTATCTTGCATTTCTTTCAATTCTTTAGAGTTTCTCAAGCTTGGCTTCTTACAAGGGCCTTTCTGTGCATTGTAAGATATTTAACAGTATTCCTTCCTCTACCTACTAGATGACAGTGTTAATCTCTGTCTTTCTCTGTCTCTGCCTCTCTCTCTTTCTATACACACACACATGCTGCACACACTCGGTTGTGACTACTAAAAATGTCTTCAATCATTGTCAAATGTCCTCTGGAGGGTAATATCTTCTCTGATTGAGATCTACTGCTTTGAAGGAGCAAACATTCTTGCATCTGGACACTCACAAAGGAGTTTCCTCTAAAAGCAGTCTCTTCCTTAGATTCTACAGATGGCTGGTCCTTCTCCTTTATCTCACAAAAACATTGCTTATTCTAGAATGCCATTATTGTCCACCCTAATCTAGGACTATTATTTATCTTTATTCTCTCAGGATTAAACCCTCTACTTTACTTCATGCAATTTACCACAATATATATTTTAAATTTTTATGTACTTAATATCTGCCTCCTCTACTAGACTATATTCTCAAATGGGATTTCGGTTTGGTTCACTATTTGCTCAGTTTGGTTCATTATTTTATTCTGAGGTCAAGTTGACTATTTAGATAATATCTTTTTTGAAAATTTCAAATAATACTTTGAAAATATTAAACAAATAAACTTATTGAATAAATCATTGTTCAATGAAATTTATTATAATTCTGTATTGGAAACTTTTTTAAGCATAAAGAAACTGAGCCGAACTGAAGTATGGTTATTTCGTTTCTGCACAGATCTCAAAGCTGGTTAGCATGATTGAACAGAAATGTAGATGATGTAACTCCAGTGTGACATTTTTCCAAATAATAGAATTTCTATTCTTTATTAGTTTTATCTATACAGTACATTTTTTAAAATTTGTATACGGAAAATTCAAGTAGAAAAGTTAAAATATGTGCTTCATTAGATAAAAAATCACGTAATCCAAACAAATTAAACTCAGTTCTGCAGCCCCAGAAGTTGAAATCCTAGCAAACCCTCTAAGATGCACTGTAATGTTGGTTCTGTACATTCTAGTTTGGACTTCTCCACATCTCATACAAAATAATGTGAATTTTAAATATTACGTATATAGTTAACATATCATAGATGGAATGACTTGTTATATATGCTGAATAAATTTATTCTTATATTTTAAAAGGAAAGTAGACTTTCTTTTAATGAGTTTCTAAAACTTGATGTTAATTTTTTTTCAAATTTCTATTTTTTATGTCTTAATTTATTTTGGACAGCAAAACCAAAAGAAATATAGGAGGACAGAATTTGCCACATACTGTTTGTATATTGTACATATTTCTCCCAGTGAAAGATTTGGTACAAAAATCTATTTGTTATTAGTATTATTTGAATCAAATATGAGTTGCCAAGAAAATAATTTTTGAATATTTATTCTTAAATATCTGCCCTCATGTAAGAAAAATATATTAAATTATTAATGATATTTTTAATACTTTATATGAGGGGAATATATATTTAATTATATAATTAATTAATATATATTTAAGCACTAGAAATCTGTGTGTGTATATACATATTTACATAAATCTGTGTGTGTATATGTGTATCACATATATACACACATATATATATACACACATGTGTATATATATATGTGTGTATATATATATGTGTGTGTATATATATATACATATCAAATATATGTATATATATACAAATTTTAAAACCTTACTGAATTTCACTTTATTATCAAATTATGTGTGTGTGTATATATACACACACACACCACACTTTTTTTTTTGGTAGCAGGAATTGAACCCAGAGGTACTTAACCATTGAGTGACATCCCCAGTCTTTTTATGTTTTATTTTGAGAGAGGGTCTTACTAAGTTGCTAAGGCTCTGGCTAAGTTGCTGAGGCTGGCTTTGAACTTGCAATTGTCCTGCCTCAGCCTTCCAAGCTGGTGGAATTATAGACGTGTGCCACCACTCCCAGCTAGAAATTTGTATATTAAATCAAATAACACTTACGTTTCAACGAGTGTTTGGAAGTATTTTTCTATTTCTCAGGAATCTCTTTTTTGGTATATATCTATCCTATCTTTCAAAATTAATTAAATATCATCTTCTATGTTCAATTGAACACTTTTGTAAATGTCTGTATGTATGAAAGGCATCAGGTAGTCTTATTATAATAAAGAATTTGAATCAATCATATTAAATAGATATTGCTATATCAAACAGGTTTTATTTATATTTTAAAACTACATTTGATTTATCTTCAAAATAGTGTTATATAAGCTTAAATGCTCTTATATGTGTATAATAGAATAAAATTTTAAAACCTTACTCAATTTCATTTTACTACCAAATTATAATGCTACATAAATGAAGAACATGTTGAATTGAGGTAGGATTTACATCATACCCACTTCTCATGAGGTGTTCTTCATGTGTGTTTACACTGCAGTGAGACTGCAATCATTAGGACTATAGCCAAAGCAAATACTACAACCACATTTAGAAGGGTCTTTGAAGTTTTAGCCATATGAATGCAACCAAGTGGTAGCCTAAACACAACTGGACACTGTGTCTTCAACTTAACACTCTATATGTAATTTAAATCAGCAAAGTATAATTTTCAAAAAGTTAAATAAGTCTATTCCTATATAAGTATAGAGGATGCACACCCCTAAATGTTATTTAACTTGTAAGAAAAACAACACAATGGTAAAATTAGTTCAGAAAGCCATTTTGCTGCTAAGAATTAATTGGTGCTGAAGAGAACAATGAAATGATAAGCCTTGAAATAAATTGCACGGCTTGGTATAAAGTGATGGATATAATATAGGGAAGTAAGACAATCGCCTGAGATTATCTTTTTTGAATGATAAAATTAACTATTTCTTTACAGGCAAAATAACTATTTTAACAGATAATTTCATAGGATCTATTTTGTAATCGTTTGTTAACTGAGAAAATAAATGTTCTATTTACAGAATTAAAGAACACTTGTGTGAGCCTCTTAGAGAGCACTGCCATATGACATCGAAAGGACACACTTCCATCTTCTGCCTTATTTCTAAATTTTAGATGAAAATCAACTTATAACAAAAATTAATTATGTATGAATGCTGCTTATTTAGAGTTTCCTTTTACTAAGTAATGACTTTTGTCCTAGTAGTTCCAGTTTAATCTGATTTACTCTTATTTCCTTCCCAGGTTATTTTCATTCTTAAATGCAAGCACTTCTATCATATATTATATTCTTATATAAGCAACTTCTATTTTATGTTAGTAGCTTTTTCAATCAACTCTTAATATTATATATATGCATATAGAAAGATAATATTATATACATATATATATCATACATAGAATCATATTCTACATAGAGATCTATTTTGTATGGAATATTCAGCAACTAATTGTTCTGGGGAATAATCTTCTTTGTTTGTTGTTTCTCTTTGTTCTATTGCTAAGGCAATTTACCTTTTTTGATACTTTTTTCAAAGTATTGGCTTATTATTTTCCTGGGCATGCCTTGTGTATGTGCTGATCTTTAGCTTTTAATCTGTTTCAGAGTGCTTTTTCTACTAGCTTCCTCTGAACTCTGACAGTTCCCTTTGATAAGAAGGGGAATAGGAAATAGCTTCCAGATTATTTTCTAAACTCAAAGTGAATTTTACATATTGCATGTATGCCCTTAGCAACTTCTAAAATTCAGTAGATATTAGTATATCTTTGTTGACTGATTGAAAGCAACATAGAACCCACTATACATTATTAATTTTCCCTTCTGATAGAGCAACTATTTATTCTGCAGTCTGTATTAGTAATGATTTGAAAAACACATGAAAAATGTCTGTTATTTGATCCCAATGTGCAACAGTGGAATTGATCGTTTTGCATGATTACCTTGACATTAATTTTTGTAAGTGAGGCTAATCCATTTAAATTTTTTGACAAAATTCTACAGGTAATATAAAGTCTCATTCTTTTCTTGTGTATTATAAAATGGGAGTTCACAATTTCCAATTATATATTGTTTTATATGTCAATACTATAGATCACTATCCTCCAACTGTGAGTTCAATTATTGGTTTCCAGGCATAAATAAGGATGTAAGCAGCATTAAACCAACCCTCTTGCTAAGTCCTTCTTGCATTATGATGGTTCTTTTGTTGAATGTTTTTCACTTTTTAGCAACAAAGCACATATGGGAGTGTGCCCAAAGAAGAATTAAGTAGTTGGATCAGAATAAAAATAAAATGATGAAAACATCAACTCCTGCTGAGTTTTATTAGAAAAGCTTCAAATACCCTCAATTCCTCCACAGCTGGGCTCAAAATGTTAATAGGTAACATAAATGTAGGATTTGAAAAACAGTGTAAAATATTCTACTAAAAAACTACATGATTTACTAGTTCTTCTTACTTGCAATTCCCACCTTTAATCCATTTATTCACATTTATTGAATATTAGTCTAGAAAAAGGACTATGCCTCTGAGTTACTACATTCTCTTTCAGATTTTCTTTTAAAATATCAAATCATGAAGGAAATATTAAATATTCATCTAAAACATTTAATGCTAACTTACTTATCAGAGGTCAATAAACTAGTTAGCTAGAGTAAGTCCATAATAAATCAAATATAACATTTGAATTTTAATAGGCAATAACCAATGAAAATAGACTGAAGATAGAGTGGGTATGTGGCAATGCAGCTGAAGAACCCAATTCAAACTTCTCTTTCTCAGTAGTTCTAACAGACTTCTTATCTCCTGAAAGACTTTAGGGAAGTTGGGGGTAGGATTACTAAGCTCTAAATAAAATTTCAAACTGTCTCATCTGTCAGTGTTTTTTAAAGGCAAGGAATGCCAATGCATTCTTCATATGGGTTTTGATATTTTATTTCAAATCTTGATTTACATTGCCATTTATTCTTTGCCTAATATCTTTTGCAATCTATCAGATACTAAATGTTTTCAAATACATTGTTATGTGTTCTGCAATGTATACACACATTTGATTGTTTATATGTGATTGTTCTGTGTTACAGAAATACTATTTACAGAAGTACATAAAAGTAACCATGGATAGATATTGATAGAGATACACATGTGTGTACATACACATATGTAGAGAAAGAAAGATTGGGATAGTCCTAATTGAGAAATATTTGATTAGATATGAATTTTAGGGACATAATTAGTTAAATGTTAACTCATTAGCTCTCATTGTGACCTCACAAAAATGAAATTCCAAGTGATTCTTCCTTCATATGCATTCTGTGAAGCTGATACCCAGAAAATATGGATGACTCTCCTAAAAGAGGCAGGATGAATTTCTGGAAATAATATATCATAGTGGCTAAACATTGGTATGTTAGCCAGGTGAGCTAGGCATAGTTTCAAGGTTTTCAGTAACTTTATGTGCTACCTCAGATAAGGGTTAAATGCTTGGACTTTATTATGTTTGTAATGACTGAATTAAAAATAATGAACTCCAAGGTCCTTTCCAGTTTTGTCATGCTGTTAATATTGGGAGAAGATTTTATCAAAACAAAAAGTTGATGATATTTCAAAATAATAGCAAAGTCAATAAACATTTTATTTCATTTATACCTACACACACACAAGGAGAACACACTAGGATATGTACATTTCCATACACATACATGTTTAAGCAGATTCAAATCCATATATAAAACTAATCTGATTTCTCCCATAGTATTGGGAGAAGCCATATAACATATCAATAAAGAAATAAGGAATAAAACGAAAAAGATTTTTTGTGTCCATAAAACAAAGGTAACATCAGCAATTATCATATTCTTGAAGAGATCAATAGGAAAATAATTTTTTCAGTTCAATCAATATAGAAAAAATTTTATTTTTTTTCTAGTGGCTTTGAGCAAAATTTAAAACAGGTGTTATGTATGAAGGCCAGAACATAGGAATACCATCTGTACATACTTAATTCCTGCCAAAATCTTTTTCTTCTCTGTTATTGAAAGATTAGAGGATTTGATTCTGCTTCTTAGTGGCTGTTGGGACTAGTAGCTAATCCTGATGAAGATCAAATAAAAATGCTAATTGTTAACAGTAAAAATGCTATTATATCCTCAGACCAATTTTACATAATAATACACTTCTATATATTTTACATTTAAAAAACTGGGGATAAATATACTTTCCCTGCGTTTTTAGAAAGATGGCAATAAAGCAATCAGATGTCTATAATTGTGTGCCAAAATCTATGAGCTGAATTTCTGCAGATAAGATGGGGCCTCCCCCTACTGGCTATATGCCTGCTGTATTTGCATTCAAATCAGGATATAAAGCACTTAGGAAAATCTAAAAATTTAGCAGAAGAGTAAGTTAAAATCATTCAATCCCGCTCCTCATTTTAAGCATGATAAAATTGACTACCAAGACATCAATAGATTAATTCTTGTATTTACCCCCTGTAGCCTCAAACATCTCAACTATGGGGGCGGTCAACTGAGTTTACAAATAAAAGTAACTTCTCAGAACAGTAAGAAAACAAATAATACTAACAATGGATCTGTATAATAATGTGAATATATTTAAAACAAAATTGCTATGATACTTCATAGAACTTTTAAAATACAAGGTCCTTTGAGGAAATAGCCTATACTTTTACACTTAAAATTTTCTTCCCAAGTATTTACATTATCAAGAGAAAATTGCACTTGAGCTTGCAGAGTCACAAATTTCGAGTGAATAGCAAGTTAGTGGATTTGATCATCTTGCCCTCACTTTAATTTTATTTAACTAGTATGGGACTAGAGACTATAACCTTTTACTAATACTCATGTGAGTCTGAAATACTTTGCATTATTTTTCTATTCTACTTGTAATTTTGTTCTCATTTGAATTCTCCCATATGAGCAATTTCTGTTCATATATGTGGAAAGTGTTAAGTTCCTTTTTGGCTTTTTACTTTACACGCTAATGACCACAATTCATTCAACCATTCCTCACAGAGCCTATTTCACAATCATTTAATACTTTTGTTGATGTCTTTGAAATCTCTTGAGAGTGTTTATTTCCCTTCCCGAATTGAGTAGCTGACACAATTCTTTCCTGCTTGAAGATTCACTTTACAATTCTTAGATGTAGTAGATCTGCAATTCTTTCTGCATCCCACTCCGCTTTGTTGAGATAATCTTCTACTGTCATTGGCTTACATTACACTTATGAGCACTATCACTAAATTTTAGGGCAACCGTCATCCAAGCAACTAAAAGTAAACAATAAGAATAAGAATACACTTGATTTTCATGGATTATATAGTTGAAAAGGAAAAGAGAACATCAACTTACCTCTGTTTTCATTAATGGAATTGTTAGAGACAACTCAGACTGTGCTGTATGTAGCAAATACTACAATATGTGTATTTAATATTTCTATTTTATGATTTATAGATACATAGGACAAAAGCCAAATGTATAAAACATATTAAATATTGTCAGTATTCCATTAAATTTAGTTAAATTTTCTTCAATAGCCAGTTGAAAAGGAGTTTTTTTAAAAAACTAAATATTGCCTTTATTCTCAGCAAAATAGATATGATTGAGAAGATAAATATGCAACTATGATAGAGAAATGGCATATTCATTTAAAATTATCTAATTGATATGAAATAACATGAATTTTGTGAAGAATCCTCTTCAAATAATTATAGACACTTTCAAACTTAAAAAAAATTAAAGTATAACATAAGTAACCTCCATGTATCAAAATCCTAGGTTAGGCAACTGTCATCCCATGGCTAAGCTTATATTATTTATGTTTGAAATCACTTTTTACCTCCTACAAATTATTCTGAGATAAATCCTTAGAATAAAGATAATCTGTATTCATTTTAAATGACTTTCTAGTATCTAATTTCATAAGAAAGCTGCACACCTTAGAGCTATACAAAAAAACATAATAAAGGCAAAGCATAAATTCCATGGAGACCTGGGAATAGGTTGGTAAATATTGTATTTGGGGGTCCTGGGATGAAAATGTATCAACAGAGATGGGAGTGATAGAAGAGAACTAATAACCTAAGAAGGCATATGCAATGCATCTTGAAAGGAAGGATGAATGGATTTGTGAAAGGCCACACGTGGAGTTTAAAGTTCTAATAGGGAAAGAAACAATTTGATGAAAATTCATACATGTATTCAATAAATGATTGATGATGATCTTTCACATCATGCACTTTTGTGAAGGTAAGCTTTGTAACATTTCAATGATAGAGAGAGAATCAAACACCTAAGTACAACCTGACCATCATTTAAACTCTAGTCTTTGAAGGAGAGGTTGGAAGAAGAAATGTGGTCATGTGGCTGTGTCCAACTACCTGCCACTCTAGTGTGTCATACTATTCCATGATTGCTTGTACATGTGTCCCCCTCTTTGGGGGATAACTTTTATCTTCTGTGAAGAATTTTTTGATCTATTTATCAGAGAAGAAACTTCTTCTTCATGGCAACAAAATGGATTCAAGATAAATGTTAGTAGCTAGAATTCATCTAAGAATTTGGATTCCAAAATTCCGTTTCATTTTTTTTTTCAGAGATGCAGAGTCTCATTGATTAACTACAATGAAGGTTGAATCATTTTCTACTTGGAACATTATTTAAACATCATTATTTGAAGAATAGATGGAGATTTACTATAATCAACACAATTAACACGGGAAAAAAAATGAGAAATATTTTGCCTCATATGCCACCATTGGGCACAATAAGTTCTATCTGTGAATAACTTCTGTGAGTCATTTTCCAATAAGATCCACTGCTATGGATGTGTCTGACCCAGAGCATTATCTTTTGGAGAAATGAAACAGTGATTCCTTGGTGGTTTTGTTTGTTTGTTTGTATTTTTGTAGTACCAAGGATTGAATCCAGGGGCACTCTACCACTGAGCTGTATCTCCAGTCCTTTAAAATTTTTAAATTTTGACAAAGAGTCTAGTTAAGTTGCTGAGGAAGATCTTGAACTTGCTATTCTCCTGCCGCAGCCTCATGAGTAGCTGGGATTACAGGTGTGTGGAACTGCATCCCCCCACTTGATGATTTCTAAAAGTGCTTGTTCTGCCCTGACAATCTCAGTGTCCTTTGTCCTAGGTAATATTACCTCTATTAGGAAACATATAAGATCCATAAAGATTAAAGGAGAATCAAAGTAGGACTAAATAAACAGACACAGAAACGTAAATATTACAATACCACTTAGTGGTGCTAAATGTAAAATTTGGGAAACTAAAGGCCAGTGATAAGACTAGTGATTCAAGTATATCCAGAACAAAACCTATCATTGATTTTGTTTTTTACTATTCTTGCAAATGGAATTCTGGTTTTGGAACCTGAGGCATTTCTCCTAAGTTTGCTTTCATATATGACATTAAATGAAAAGGTTATCTTATAATGGTACTCGGAAAAGAGAAATTAATATTAATCCAAAGAGGGGTATTGTCTTAAAATCTTAGTAGCCTGGAAAATGACCAAATTATACTATTTGGGAGACAAAAATATATGAGAAAAGGAAATTTCCATTTGATTTCTTGAGAAGGACAAATAGGAAGTATAAGTAATTATTTCACTATTTTATTCAATAAATACTTATGCATCCCCTAATATTAAGACAGTAGCAAATCAGTAGGTAGCAAGAAGACTCAACCTCACAGAGTTGCTTCTTCATTGTTGGGAATGAAGAATAGAATGTGAAATAATAAAATAGTAATAATTGCAATGAAGAAAATAAAAGAGGACTGTGATAGTGAGTACCCAGAGAAGAGGTAAATCTACTTTAGATATCATGGCAGGGAAGGCTGTTCTGTGAAAATATGATTTAGGTTGAGACTTGAATTATGAAAAGGAGACAATAAAACAATGTCTGGGAGTTTATATATTATTCCTGACATAAAAAATAATAATTGCAAAGGTTCTGAATTGAAGATACTGGGTTTTTTTGTTGTTGTTGTTGTTTCTTTTTGTTAAGAAATGTAAGGTAAGACAGGTACCAAGAACATAAAGAACAGGTTTGAAATGAAGTTACAGTAATAAGTAAGAAAGAGTTTTTGGAAAGTCTTTTTAGGCCATACTAAAGAGGTCAGATTTTATTTGAATTCCAGGAAGAGAACTTCAAAGTCTGGAAAAATCATAATTGTGACTTAAGTTATAATACTTAAATTTATGTCTAAGACATTGCCCAAGCAATATCTGGGCTTGGAGAAGATGCAAATGGAGAAATCTATTATTTATAGTTTTTAAATTACTAAAAGATAAGTAAATATGGCAAAATCCTAGGGCTATTTGTTGCATTATCTCTGAAATTAACTGAAAATCTTCATGAAGAACTTAAAAATTTGAGAAAACACTATACCAGAATCCATGCTGAATGAAATAATAATTAACAAAAAGCACAGATAATGTGCTGTTGTTTTTAAACAGGGATATTTGATGTACATTTTATTTGTTGTATTTATTTTTTACAATAAATATTATCTAACAAAAATGCTGTATGGTTTGGATTTTAAAATGTTCCCCAAATAACTCAAGTTAGGCACTGTAGCAATGTCCAGAGGTGAAATGATTAAATTATAAAATCCGTAACCTCATCAGTGCTTACAGCTGTACAGATATATTACATCATTTATTACGTGATGTATTTATTATGTATGTTTTTCATGATACATTATGTATTACATCACCTAAAATTGCTGAGAATACAGCCTTTGCTGGATAAACTATTTGAATGGACTACTGGGTGGAAACTAAGGGCAAGTGGGGCATGGCTACAGGAGGTAGGTCACTAGGGGCACGTCTTTGGATACTTTATCTAGTCCCTAGCTCCTCCCTTTTTCTCTGCTTTCCTGACTGACCAGAGTTGAACAGCTGCTCTCTACCATGCCCTTCCAACACAATGTTCTGCCTCATCTCAGACCTACAGCAATGGAGACACTTGACATGAACTGAACCTCTGAAACCATGAGCCCCCAAATAAAAGTTTCCTCCTCTAAAAATGATCCTGATACATTGAGATGAAGGGTTTATTTTCTTATGTCTGGAATAATATAATCTCTTGAACATTGTATTACTGTCTTCTTTTCAAAATTCAAGTCTCAACCTAAAACATATTATTGTAAAAGAACCTTTCCTGACTACCACATATGAAGTTGATTTATCTCTTCTCTGGGTACTCATGTTTTGGTCACAGTGATAAAGAACTGAGTAACATAGAAGCATATATTCAATTGAGAGAAATATTAAGTAGACTCATTCTTCTCTGGATGTGGATTATAAATCTGATTTAATTGAGTCAATCACACATCAAACTTGAATATTTTAGCTTAGGCCTTAGAAACTATTCATATCAATGTATTTTGAAAATCATTTTATAATCTTAACATGAAAAGAATGACATTATTTCAAAAAATATGGTTTTGATTATGTATTTAAATACTGCAGAAAAAAGAGAACCCCTTTACTTCAACACCAATAATTTACATAACTCTGCCTCTTTCTAGTACACTTATTCTATAAACACAATTCATTCATGGCTAGCACAACATCCCAAAGTATGTTTAGCAGAGTTTATAAAAATATTCCAGCTTTACTTCTAAATTGTAAAACATATAAATCAGAAAATTTTTTTAGGGTCATATACATAGTAGAAATGCAAACTTTTGGTTTTCTCAAGAAATAATTTTGGAAACAAAGAAACATATTCAAATATGCACAGGAAATTATTATTAGCTCTTTTCAATTCTGATCTAAGCTGAAAAGGAGAAAATTTGCATTTTAAATTATTAAACGGGGAGTGGGAGGATGGAGGAACATGCTTAGTATGACTATTGCACATTAGAGACCAGGATAGTTTTAAAAAACGATATTTGAAAGCAAACTTAGTTCCAAATAAGTTTTTGGTTTTCCTTTCCCCAGGTATTTTTGTTTATGTTTGTGAAACTTCAAGGGGAGAAGCATTCCTCAATGCCTCTTTATAAGAATGAAATTAATACTGTAACAATCAGTGTTTCTCCTTCTGAATCATCATTTTTTCTTCTAAATGTTTCCAAAAATAAATGTTCAGAAAGCTCTTTGGTGAAGTATGAAAAGTAAGGCCAAAGCTGCATAAAGAGATTCTAACACCTGCAAAAATAGAAGCAAACAATTCAAAACAAACCTGCTGCAAGGAGATTGTTAATGACAATTTGCAAGGTACCAGTACTTGGAATAATAATATATTTTGGTTATCAAATTCTAGATTATTATTCATTTGGTGTTTTGTTTTATATTTTTTAGATGTAATGAATAAGTGCAGCTTAGAAATAGTTGATATGGGGAACATACCAACGATATAGCATGTGTTTAACAATATTCTTGAGTTAACAAAACCAGTTGGTCAAACTGGAAATGTTAAAAGTTCAAAAGAAAGTATGCATAATTAGATTTTCTTTGCCAATTTTTGTTGTTTCAATTTTAAGTATTCAACTATTATAAAACAGTAAAAGTGATACATACTAAAATGATAGATTGTACGAATTGAGAGAGAAAATATGATCCTGACTCATTAAGGTTAAGGTTCATAAAGAAAAACATTCTCATTATTTTATAATAATGAATCATTATTCATTATAGATGAATCATTCTGCATCAGTTGTGCTGTGGTGGAAAGGATACTTTATAAGACTGAGTTTCAACATTTGAGTTTTAGTTCTTCAAGTTTTTTAACTAAACATTCTGACTAAAGTTAACATGAAATTAGGTAAAATTGAAACTTTGACAAAAAGCTCCATCTCCAAAGGCTAATGTGTTTCTTCCTTTTACTGAGTAACAAATTCAGTTCATTTATTCAACAAATTTAAATACTTAAAACTTATTGTTACTCCTGTTAAAATATGTTATTTTGAATATAGCAACTTCATGAGTTATGTTTATGTTTAAAGTAATTTTCTCAAAGATTAGAGTCAATTCAGAAGTCTAATATTATCCTTAACAGCATCTTAGTTTTCAGAACTTTGGGGCTGATTCTTTTCTTCCTTGTTAAAACAAGTTCTTTAAAATTTTCTTCTGCTTACCTTCACTCTAATTAATGTGAAAAGTCATAAACCCTCCCTCATTTCCAGTAAAGAAAACTTATGAGGTCCTTACATATACCACAGTTATGTCCAACATTTCATATAAACATGTTCTACAGGATGGGGAAGTGGCTCAGTAGTAGAACTTGGCCTAGCATGTGTGTATACCCGAGACCTTGGATTGGATCCCTAGAACTCAAAACCTAAACCAAAACAAATAAACAAACAAAAAACCCCATGCATTCTATAAAACAATGGTCTCCTGAGAGATACTGAGAGGTGTTCCAGGGAAAAAGTGTTCCAAAGACACTTAATTTGAGAAATCTGATGTATTATAAATTCCCACTCTAAAATACATACAATAGTGCCTTTCTAAAGATGTTTCCCAGTGAAATGGATGCTGAATTTCTGGTCTCCAGATCTGAGAAAGACATTTCTGTCATTTTAAGCCATCAAGTTTGGGATAATTTGTTACAGTGACAAACAGAAATTATGACCCTTTGTGAAAGACACTAAAAGAATAAAACAAATCAAGGAATGGGAAATGTCTTCTCAAAACCTTTATGTGATGAGGGACTTGTATTGGAATATATAAACATAGATTAGAGGAATCAATTAGATATGAAATGTGTTAATTAATTACACATCCAATAAACTATTTTGTGTAATTTTATAGGGAACTTCAAAATCAGAAATTATGACCCATTATCTGTTATGAAAGAATTGTCAATTAACCTTACTAACTTAAAGGCAAAATGAACAAACCCAAAATCCAGACACACCTGGGATCATATTGATATACCACTCACTAGTTATGACTAATTTTACAAATTACTAAACTTGCATAAACTTCAGTTTTGCAGTTGCTAATAAGGGAATATAATAGTGTTAATAGCAAAAGATTTTTGTAAACAATAAATAAGTTGAAATACATAAAAATTTTAACAGTACTGGTACACACTAAATTTTTAATACTATTATTTTACTTGAAAAATATGCATACTATTTTACAATGTTCAATTATATATTTTTCACACATTTTAGTAAATCAAATTCAGAGACATTTTGCCTGTGAATTTCAACTTTAACTGGATACTCTTCATAAAGTAGTATGGTCTACAGATTTGGCCTTTTCTAAGGATCCTATTTTATGGTAGCACTAGTTGCTAGGCAAAAATAACTTTAAAACTTCCTGTTACACTCCTAAAGGTTTTCACTTAAGTGATGAGAGGATTTTCCATATGAATATTTCAATTACATTTATTCCCATAATGTGCTACTAGGAATAAGATAAAAAGTTAATTACTTCCCCCTACAAAAATCAATTGAACAAATTTAGTGTCTCATGAATCACAAATGTTACTTCTACATGGATGGGTTGTGCATTAGAGTTATAAAATTAACATGGGCTGTTTCTATTGGGAAGTTAGAATCAGACAGCATAATGGGATAGATCTTTATCACTGCACCTGCACATTTTGTGTACCTATTTTTGGCAAGCATAAGCACATAAAAGCCACTTTGCAGGTGTAACTGAAGTATGCTGACCCTAAGCAGTTGCAGGTGTCTTGGACAGTAAACTCTTTGGAAGCTGGCTCTCCTCAAATGATGGAATGTCTTTAAGGAGATCCAGTATCCAAATCCTAAAGAACCCTGGCAAATGAGTTCATCCTTAAAGTCATGTATACATCATCATGAAATACACTCCACCTAAAATTAAGTCCTATCATAATAACATAATTATACAGGGAGAGGAATAATTATGAGTAGGGAACTGGAGACAATAGCACCACACTACCCTAATTAAGAACTCCCTTCTCTAGCAAGGCACATCAGAAATTATGGCAGTGAGTTCCTTGAAATGAGGAGGAATTCTCCTGGCTTCATTTTGTAAGGTTGCAACACACTAGGATGTATCTACTACTCAAATTAAAAATCATTTGCTAATTTTTTGTTCTTGTTGATGTTGTTGATGTTACTGATAGCATGATAGAATAGGAGGTTAAATAGAATATTATGATTAGTGTCTTTAGGGGCTTGTATTTCTTGCTATTATTAAAATGGCATGGGCCTTCGCTGTTATTTTTATGAAATTCTTTTGTGTTTATTCTTTTCTTTTGTTTATTTTTGCATTCATTCATTTAGCAGGCTCCTCCCTCCTTTTTAAAAATTTCACATATTCATCACACACAATGCTGTTATGAATTATTTCTTTTGATTTTGAGAAGATCTAAATTCAGAAATAAGTCTCTAATTTCCTTTGCACTACAAACTCCAAATTAATATCTTACCACTCCCTAGGGACAATAAGTACTAATGTTTTTCATTCCATATTTCTTCTTACATGTAGGTAAATATATCTTTACTCTAGATTCTTCCTTTTTTTTAAGTGCTGTGGATGAAACACAGGGTCCCACCTAGGCTAAACAAGTGTCCCACCACTGAGCTACAGCCTCAGCTTAGAATCTTTCCCTTTGTATCATTATTATTGCTAGCTAGTATTTTTTCAATTAATGTAAGATTATACTTTGAAATTTTTCATACAAATCATCTTTTCCTCTCTTAATTTCTAGATCACAACATGGCAAAGCAGCCATAACATGAAAATGATATATTATTTTCCACCATTTGAATGCATTATAATATAACTATCTTTCTGTTTAAGGTCACCTCATAAGTTATAACAAATATATTTCTATGAAGTTATCTGTTGTAATCATGACAGCTTTTCTCAAATTCTTTGATATGAAACCGTAGTTAGAGAATATGAACTTCTGATCATTTTCATTACTCTCCACCCCAAATATCTTATTGATTATATTTCCTACATATTAAATGATAGTGTCATGGCTTCAATGCCACTACTATGCATTTTGACTATATGTTCTTATGTGTGTTCTGCTTTTATTTCTTACTGGCATACAAACCTTCAGTATATATGAGGTATTCTTTTGCTTAATATATATGTTACAAATATTTTCATCATTTGTATTATTTATGTTATATATAAATATATATCAATATTTTTTAGTTTATAGATGGACACAATACCTTTATTTTATTTATTTTTATGTGGTGCTGAGGATCAAACCCAGTGCCTCATACATTCTAGGCAAGTGCTTTGCCACTGAGCTACAACCCCAGCCCTGTGTTATATATTTTATGACAAAGTTTAAACTATTATCTGAGAAAATTTTCATGATGCCCAGATTATCTGAAAATGACAGATGATTTTGCATAACTGTTGTGCAAGCATAGAATTTTCTCTTTTGATGAGAACTCCAAATTTTAAGTAAAAATGAAGGCCATGATTTAAGAAAAAAATAATAGCAGCTTGAAACAAATAACAAAGCATGAGGGAAGTTTTAAAAACACTTCACGTTTTGCTAAATGATAATTATGATATCAGGAGAAATATAAAACAAGAAAAAATATCTCTGAAAATTTTTGTCAAGTGATAAACTAAAACAAGACAAAATAAAAAGCTAAAACTCCAATAGTTTGTGAATTCTCCATTTCCTTTGACTAACGTACACAATATATTTTGGTATTTAACACCTGAATATAACGGAGTGCCAAGACTAAATCTTTTGTCTATATTATCTCACCTGATCCTTCCTATATCATTATTTAATCTTCACACTGATCATCTGATGTATTTATGTTGACATTCAGATTTTCCAGTTGGGAAATCATAATTAGAAAGAACTTTTGCATGTTCATGTGAGGAGAAATGTGATGGATTTTAGACTCAGACACTCTGGAACACCTTTTGTTCTGAACTTTCTGAAAAAGGATGGCCCTCCTACTCAGAAAAGATAGTGAAGCATTATTTCACATATATTTTCCAATGTTTTAACTTACTTTTGAATTGATATATGTAATTATGAATTTAAATATGCATTTGGACTTTGAATACAAATTACTCATTTCTTTTTTTATTTTTTATTTTTTTAATTTTTATTTACTTTTTTATTTTTACAGACTGCATTTTGATTCCTTGTACACAAATGGGGTACAACTTTTCATCTCTCTGGTTGTGCATGATGTAGATTCATACCATTCATGCAATCAGACATGTACACAGGGTAATGAATAGGTGGTTCAAATATGCAAAACAAACCAACATGTTGCAAGTGGCTGATATCTTGGAAATAACATTTTGTGATTTAAGAGAAATCATGACTACCTTCAAAGAACTGAACGAGGCAGAAAATACTTGGAAGATAATAAAAATAGTATATATCACAACTGCTTTGAGGAATATTTGTGAGGAAGCAAGGATTCAACATCTCCATCTTCTTTATGTTGGGGTTCAACATTACCACCACCTTCAGGATTGCTGGATTGTGGAGGCAAATATTGCCTTGAAAATTTATATCACATAGGAATGAGTAGCAAACTACTAAGTAGATGAGAGGAAAATGTTACGTTATGTCCAGTTTCTTTCCATATACATGAATCAGGTTAAGTCACTTTCTCATTAGAAGAGGGGAGTGGGACATTCAGAGAGGACAGGCATATTACATTAAAGTAATGAACAAATGTCACATAGAACAAAAAATCTCAAGAGTAAAGAAATGCTTCTCTAAATGCTTATAAAGGGAAAAAGGTGAGTGGCAAGAGAGAAAGCTGTTATGCCAACCTATATAATTTGCCTTGGGCTTAAAAGTTCTCATTAAAATACTAAATGATACTATTTCACACTATGATAGTCCTGTTACCCACAGGGCACCAAGGATGGTGACTTCCTAGCTAGGAGGGAAATGTTCTCAACTTTTATGCAAATGCTTTTTATTACAGAAAGTATGCTAGAAAGTGTCATTTGAAAATCAAATACACTTACTTTTGATCATGAAGTTTACCTAATGGGAAATATTTTCAATTTTCCTCTCTGCTTCTTCTTTGTGGCATATATAACTCATTGCCATCTTCTATTCCTATAATTATAAAATCCTACTTTTGTATCTTCCTTTTTGTCCCTTTTTAGGGAAAAAAAAGTCTAAGGATGTTGAATTTGTGGGTTGTATTTTATTTAGTTTTATATATTTCAGAACGAGCAGAATTCCTAGCACTGTTGTGTTCAATAATTGTTTTTGAATCAAAATAACTGGCTTACTGGACTTACATATTTAACTGTAGTTTACCTTCAAATGCATCCTTTTCAAGTATTAGACTCAACCATTTGAATGGATGCTTTAGAGAGACAAAGATTTTTGATAATGTATTTATATGAAGTATGGACAAATGGAACTTATATATTTATGAAAATCTATCTCCTTTTCCCTTTGAGATCAGTCTAATTCTTAATATATATGCACAAGTAAAATTGGAATATAATGCTGACCATTGCTTAAATTGGTCAATGAAACAATTTGATTATCTCATATTAAGACTATATTTCCTGCTTAGTCGCTTAAAATCACAGTTTCACATGTGTAAGACTGAGTGACCTGAGGTGTTACTAAGACTACATTAGTTTTTAATTATTTTCAAAGACACATGATGTAACAAAAAGATGGTCTTACCTAACTATTTATGAGAATTTATATAAAACAAAGAATTTTAATAAAGCAAGCATTACATAGCAAATTTCATTTCTGCCAAAGAAAGCCTAAATTATTCAAATATAATGAAGACATTCAGTGAAATTGTAGAAAATATTCTTGTTAAGAATATTTAGGGTTATTTCTACATCATCATGCCTTCTTCCATTAGCATAATTAATTTCAGTGCTTTAATTCCCAGCATAATAGTGCTGTGGCTTCAAAATATGTGTATATATCATGTTACAAATCTTTTTTGTTAGTCGTTTTGTTCATTGGGTGCAAAGGTTTCAGTGATGAAGAAAAAATTACATTCACAATTACTGTTGGGGGTGGGAAATCAAATCAGAAAAAGTGTGATTGTGACATTTGCAGTGAAATCAAAAGCCAGTAGATGGAGCTTTTCAGTTATTATTATATAATTTTTAGTTAAGGCTGCCATCAAAAATAAAATACAGCAAATTTAGAAATTCCATAAATGTTCATTTTATTAAGACTATTCATTTACTCCTTAATAAGTAAATTCTTTAGTGAAATAATATTTAAATACTGATATGGTTGTATTATATATGCTTTAATTTCTGTGAGTCTGTCATTAAATACATTGCTGGTTAGACAAGGAAATCTCATTGAGACTGAAACTACTTGGTACTTTGATACTTAGGTATTAATTTTTATAATGTGCTTAATTTTACATGTGTCCTAGTGGTTAGTGGCATATCATTTCAAGCCAAGATGGATATGGTATTCTACCATGTGGTAATTGACCAAAATAAATCAATGAGTGTGAACTCTGAACAAATTTTATGTGTCCTAATTTATCTAAAAATAATGATGATGATGATGATGATGATTATATCTCAGTTTTTATATTTGAGAGAAACAGAATAATAGAGGATAAACTAAAAGTTATATAGTGATTAGGTGTTAAAATGGCATATAAAATGGCATATCTAGAACTACTACAGTGGGTTCTCCTCTGTCCTCCATTTTGCTTTCTGTGATTTCATTACTTTGGGTTAGTTGGCATTATTATGGCTTCATGATCCTCTTTCTGAAATATCATCTGATAATAGCCTAATGCTACTTCACAATACCTCTGTCATTGACCTCACTTCTTCTCAATTGTAGACATTACACCATTTCACATCATGAGAAGGGTGAGTACAGTTTAATAAGATAGAGACAGATACTATATCCACAAAACTCTTATTGCTGTTTATTTTTATAATCATTCTATTTATTATAATTTACTGTTATCAATCTCTTACTGTGCCTAATTTATAAATTAAACTCTAGTAAGCATGTAGGTACAAGAAAAAAAGCATGGTATATTCAGAGTTCAGTATTGTCCACAGTTTCAGGCATCTACTGGGTGTCATGGAACATACTCCCCTCAGATAAGGAGGGACTACCCTACTTATAATTGACATTAGATTATCTCTTTACATTGCTTACAATCTCTATCTCATCTCATGACTATCTCCACTTTGCTGGAGTCCCCCCAAATGCTATTTTAAATGTATTAAATATATTGTAAAAATAAAACATCAAATATATTCAGCAAACATGTTAAGAACAACACCAACAAAGTATTAATTCCTGGAGCAGGTTTTAGGCAAACCAATAAACCTCATTATAAAACCCTAAACTTGCCTTATGTATAAATATGTCCCGTGTACCTTTTGCCTGTACTTCAGAACTTAACTTGTTAGAATGGTGGGTATATAACTAAGCTAACCCAAACAGCGTGCCACATTTTGAAGCTGCACATTTTTGATTGCAGAATCTTAAATCTGAATTCTTTCCATATACAAGTGGGTTGTATTCCCAATTTTCCCCCAACTCAGAGTCCATACAGTAAGCTGCAGTCCACTTTACAATAAAGAATATGGGTCTAGAGACCTTCAATTATTTTGGAGTACATAAGCCTTACAGTTAGGGTAAATCATTGCTTGTAACATTTCTATGGATTAAGAGAAATGGCTGTCTGAGAAGCAGAGCCTAGAAAGATACTTAACTGCCTTCTCTCATTTGGATGCAGCCAATGGCTAGATAAAATTTTCTATTATCTCCTTCCTGTCCTTTTTCTGAATCACCAATCCTGCATGAGCTGAGGCTTTAACTGCCTCAGACTCCCAGAGGACCAATCCATTTCCCCTTCCATCTGATCTATGTCCATAACCTGCCCCCATTCAGTTCCCTCATCAGAGTTCAGGTAGGCTCTTAAGCTCTCCTGAGAAAAATCACACTTAATTCTTGTTTCACTAGATAGTAAAACTACTCATTCACTTTCCTATGATTTTAGAAACATCTGAATATTTTAGAAACATTGAGTATTTTACCGATGAACAACTTGAAAACCTCTTGGGAGCTAATGACTACCTCTGAGAGTCAAGGCACAAATCTATGACTTGTGTTTTTCTGATTAAAAAAAAAGTGAATTCACCTGTAAGGTGAGAACTAAAAATATAATGTAACATTTGATTTACTGGGTCAATACATCATGTAAGAGTCATACCTGGTCATGGTAACAAGTTTAGAAACCATTCAAAACTACTGAAAACAGTGGTTTTTCTTACTTAATCATTATTTCAGGTGAATGCATTCACAGATTCATTTTTGATTTTTGAAAGGAAAGTACTCATCAAATTTACTATAGATTTTCTGAAACATATCTCAGTTTTATTCATTTTATTATCATAGACTTTTTTTTCATCTTGGGGACAGACAGATTAGATTGATTCAATCTAATCTACAAATTTGTCAGATGAATGTTAATAAATATCTCAGATTTTTTTAAAAGTGAGCTATACAGATAACATTATAATTTTTTTGCTGAAAAAATATTTTTATATTGTAGAGTCTACACATTACATTAAGGGACAAATACATTATTTCTTTTGGTTGCATTTCAGGATGTTCATAGAAATAACTGCATCTTTTAGATAACCACAGTTTAGATGTCATTAACCTTCTGTAACAAGATATGGTTTAGAAATGTTCTGAGTGGTAGGGTACCACCAGTAGATTTATTCAATATGTTTGATACATTCATACTTAGTATGCCACATGAAAGATTTTTATTAGATTTTCATTTTCATTTTCTGACATTAGTTCTCTTAGCGAGAGTGTATCATATGTAGTTTGTTCATTAAAGTATTCATTTTTCCATTTAATTCAATACATTTTTATTGAGTTCTTAGTTTTTCTCATGAAATTTTGAGAAAGGAGTATGCAAATAAAAATCATCTGACTCTGGTTTTCCTTATAGTGTTGGAAATCTTATTTTTTTTGAGATTCACATCTCAGTTATAAGAAGCCTGAACATGGATTTTGTGAACGTGTTTCTCTTGTAGCTATAAGAAAATTGCATGTTTTTTACATCTCCTTGGTCATTTTATACATTCATCTGACAAATTTCTACATGTCTATTTTATGTCAGATACTCTTCCAAGAACTACAGATACATCAGTGACAGAATATACAAGTGTCACAATATCTATATTTTGAGGAAGAAAAACATATCTCATATTTAAGTGAATATATTGCATAGTTTCTAAAATGACATGATGGAGAGCAAACATAAAACAGGTAAAGACCATTGGAGAGTATTGGATGATGTGGAAGAATGACAAATGATAGATGTTGAGAATACGCTTCTTGAATATATCTCTGCCTACCCATTTCCCAATAAATTTCAGTTGCTGAAGTTCAAATATTCTGAACAGTAGAATAGTGTTTCAAATTTCTGATGATCATTTTTCTTTGAGTATGATTTTATAGGAATCAAACATTAAAAAATTTCCATGATCAAATATGGTAAAAAAGTGACACGTCTCTTTCTTGGCTAGTCATCAAGCATATTAGCACCTATTAAATGAGAAATTCTATAGTAACAAAGCACCTATAATTCATTTAAGATAGAATTTTCCCAACATGTTTTGTGGGAAATTTGTTTTCTCTGAAAATTATATCAATACATCATGAGATAATAGCATCATTGAAGAAAATATCATTTGAAGAAAAAAGCTGATAAAACTTTATTAGCTACTGTCATTTAAATTTTGGAATAAGAATATTTCTGTTTAGACTTAAATCCTAAAAATGATTGTAAGCTTTCTTCATATTATTTATTCTTAAGTATGAATCCACTTCAATTAAGATTCAACTAATATGCATGGATTATTGATATAAATGCCCAAATATAAGCTGATATTCATTAAAAGGTATTTCACATTTCCTCATTGAAAAAAATGTATACATAATTTGTTGATTGACAGATCCATATAGCTGATATGCATAACAACCATACATAAATGTGTTTTGGACTAAATGTTAATGTCCCTCCCGTTCATGTGCTGAATCCCTAATTCCCAATATGATGTATACAAATGTAAGGCCTTTGGGAGACAATTAGTATTATATTAGGTCATGAGGGTAGGGACCTTGTGATGGGATTAATGCAAGAGTGAGAGAGAGAATGAGCGAGAGAGAGAGAGAGAATAAATCTTTTAGCAACATGAAAGAATACAAAAAGAGAGAGTCAGTCTGCAAACCAGGAGGAAGGTGGTTTACCAAATACTGAATGTGGTGGTATCTTGATATCTTAATCTTGAACTTGAAGCCTCCAGAACCACAGGACATAAATCTTTATGGTTTAAGACACCCATTATAATGATATTTTGTTATAAAAGTTAGAGCTGACTAAAAAATGTCACCCAAAGCACGTGTGTGCACACACACACATTATTAGAAATATAAGTAGGAACATTACGTAATTAAAGGTTTGTTATACACATATTTAGGATTGTATAACATATAACTCTAAGATTAGTATTGCCATTTATTAAGATGGAAAAAACTTGATAAGGCACTTACTTTGGATTGACTGTTAAATTGAGAATATTAATTTTTTTGTTCTATGCTACATTGGGAATCCCAATTTTACATTGTTAAATATATTGTCCCTGTATGCTCACACACACACCAAATAGAGATTTTCCGTAAAATAGCCACGTTTAATAGGAACATCCTTTATCATTCATTCACTTATATAAACCTTTCATTATTGGATTCCATTCTTTGTACAGTTGACCTTCCATATCCTTAGATTCCATATGCATGGATTCAACCATCATGGATCAAAGATATATGAAAAAATTATATCTGTACTGAATATGTACAGGCATTTTTATTGTCATATTCCCTAACCATGCCTCATAACAACTATTTACATAGCATTTACATTGTATGATGCCTTCAAAGTAAACTAGAGATGATTTCAAGCATACAAGAAAATATGTCTAAGTTATATGCAAATACTACACAATTTTATAAAAGGGACTTAAGCATCCACTCATTTTGGTGTATACTGGGGACCCAGAACCAATTTCCAATGTATATCCAAGGACAACTGTACTTCTTCTTCAGAAAAATAATTTTATGATTCATCATTTATATGCCTTTTCCAATGTTTCTTTAAACTTCCAGGATGTTCCCCTAGATAGAGGAAATAAATTCACACTGAAATCGTCTTCTTCTAACTCACCTTGTAATTTTTTAGAGTTCTTGATTCAGGTATTCAAATTAGGGAATGCCAAACTAAGTTGACAAATTTTGTAAAGGGCTCTGTTAAAATAATTTTATGCTCTGGGAATGAGAGTATTATATAAAAAGCAGAAGTCAAGGGGACAGTCTATCTCTCTTTGACACTGTGAGTTCTGATTTTACCTGGGACGTGCTTTCAAACATATACAGTGGTCTTCCACTAATTTAAAGAGATGATTTACAAATGGGCAAAGAAAAATCTATGGGTATTTATAACTCTTTATTCATTCATAAATGATAGTGACAAAATAGAATTTTGCTAAAAGGGAAACAGATAAAATGAGAAAGCTAAGCAATAAGAGGAATAAGTCCATAGCTTTAAAAAGTCAAGTAGGTCAATGAGATGAACAGAAAATATGCAATATCTTTTTTAAATGAAATAATTCTCAAAAGATATACTCTAGTCAGTGATTTTCTTAAAATAGCATTTGGTTAAGCCTCAAAATCATGAAATACTATTTATAGAGTGAACCATTACATGATTCGAGGAGAAAAAAATATGTCCTCTGTAGTAAGTGTAAAAAACTGATAAGGAACCTGTTTAAAGAGTGAGTCCACTTTAAAGGGACCCAAATAAACTCATTGTGCAGAACTGGTGAGAAAGGCAAAAACATTTCCCACAATGGAGTAGAAATAGTTTTGAATAAACTCCCTTTGAATAAAATAATTCCAGATTTAAAACAAGTCTAAAAATGTCTTGATGCAGAGAATGGACCTAAAACAGGCACATAGTAGAAAGAATGTGAGGTTAACAAATTTGAGGCAATTGAATAATTTAGTGTTTCAGTGTTGTATATAATTACTGCTCTTTATAGTCAAAAGGATATAAACAGCTCAACTGCAAATTGGTCTTTTTAGAAGAGTATTTAGTACAAAAACCCTTTATCTACCATTCTCCCTACAGCCTCTTGTTCCCAACATTCATATGCAAAATTTTAAAAATTATGAGTAGGCCACTATTATTCATGTATGCAAGAATCTCTGAGCAACATTTCTTAATTCACTCACTCCAAGTTACTCCCTTTTTGTCTTTCCCCGATGTCCTCCAGCATCTTTTGCAGAGACTGATGTCATACCCTCTTTCCCTCTTCATATCCAGTCCACCAGCAAGACAAGACAATGATCACCTCTACGATATTACTCATACGATTTTTCTCCATCACCACTGGCACTAAGTCCTCTCGTCAATAATCGCAAAAGTCTGTTTCCTATCTCCCTCTTTCAAGCATTTTAGTTTCTAGTGTTTTCCCCCATTGCAGTAATTAATATCACCTCTTTCAAACATGAATTGAGACCATGTATTCTACTGACTTTGTCTATCCTCCCCTTCTAGTACTAAGCATTACATAATTTAATGCTTTCCATTAAATTGAAAATGCCATTCAAATACCTCAAACAGCTACACAAAACCTACATGCAGTTCTTTTATTTCCCCATGAACTTCCTGCTACCTGTGCTCCACCACCCATTGCTCTTTAACTGGACTGGTTTATGTTCTGACCTACAAACTTTCATTTTAAATTTTTTTATAGTCTTCATTTCACCAATTTCTTCTAAGTCATTTTTTTCAATGCTATTTTACTTATTTCTTTCAGAGATAAATATGCTTAACTTTATTTAAACATTATATAAGGTTATATATGTATCAAAACATGATATAGTACCACTCAGATATGTACAGTTTTTATGTTTTTACAGATCAAATAATAAATAAAAAAGTTACCAAGGAATTAATAAATTCATAAGATTAATAAATTCATAGGATTTCTATAAATGACTGAAATAATGTCATTGACTTTTCCATACATTGTAAAAGGCACATATGCTAAACCCAAGGTCAACATCATTCTAAATGGAGAAAAATTGAAAATATTTCCTCTAAAAACTGGAAGAAGATAGGGATGCTCTCTTTCACCACTCCTATTAAACATATTCCTTGAAACTTTAGCCAGAGTAGTTAGACAAAAGAAAGAAATTAAAGGGATCCAAATTGGAAAAGAAGAGCTCAAACTATCCCTATTTGCTGATAACATGGTTCTATATTTAGAAGACCCCAAAAACTCCACCTGAAAGCTTCTATAACTCATAAATGAATTCAGCAAAGTAGCAAGATATAAAATTAACACCTATAAATTGGTTGTGTTCCTACATACCAATGAGGAATCAGCTGAAAGAAAAATCAGGAATACCTTCTAGTCATTTTATTGTCTCTTCTCTTCTGCTTGGCACACTCTTGGTCTAATCTGAAGTGTCACTTTTTCAAAAGAGGCCTTAGTAACTATCTAAATAAGTGAGGGACTCACTTGCTTCTTTACCCTGTGTATGTCACTGTTCTGGCAGGTGTGTAGAAACAGGAAATAGGTTGTTACCTCAGGTATGAAATTACTACAACCCAAAGTCTGAAATAAAGATGTTAGCAAGGCCATGTTCATTTGAAAGAATGTAGGGTATAATCTGTTCTAGCTTCTGAAGGTATTAGGTGCTCCTTGGTTTAAGACAAAATAATTCCACTCTGCCTCCATCTTTTTTTTTTTTTTTTCAGTGCTGGGTATTGAACCCAGGGCCTTAGGCTTGTGAGGCAAGCACTCTACCAATCAAGCTATATCCCCAACCCCCTGCCATCCTCTTAACATAACCTTTTCCTTTGTGTCTCTATATGCCTTCTCCATTTCTGGCTCTTCGTTGTTGGAGTTAGGGCCTACTTTAAACCAGAAAGATCTCTTCTCAAGACCCTTACCTTAATAATTACCTAATTACCTAAATAATTTGTAAACAAAATAATATCTAGTAAGAAAACATTCTGAAGTTCCTAGTACAACTCAGAGGGGCCCCCGTTCAACCCACTGCAGGATGACATTTTCTGATAATTTAATGGCAGGCAACACCATGAAATATGTTAGGAACATATGTTACTTCTTGGGAATGAGCTTCAGGATGTGGCAGACATTCATGGAAACTTGAGTTAAACTCCAACCACAGTGCTAACAGGCTTGGTGTTGCTTTAAAATTAAAAAAATCATTAAATTTGAAGGGAAGGAGTTATTTTCTTCTATAAAAGATTCTTGTTTGCAGGGAATTCCATAGTTTTATTTTGTTGTTAATTTTCATTGCTGATAAGAAAGCAGACATTTAAACTATAAACATGGTAATGGCTCTGCAAGTTAGTAACTGTGTCAACATGGACAAATTTTATCATCTACTTTTTTAAAGGAAGACACTAATCTTTATCTCCAAAGTTTTTCTAACAATGAAACTAGATAATATCTGCAAAGCACTTAGTGTAATACTTGGTGTATAAGAAACACTCAGCAGCTGATTTTAGTGTTTTCTCATTTTAATGATGAACAAATTCAATTCTATGACTATCGAAGCATTAATTAATATGATTTAAATGTGGCCCTCTTACATTATTAAAGAATTTTATTTATTTTTGTTTTTCCTAGATCACTTTTTAAAATATTGTGATCCAATTTTAAATCATCTCATTCTTCTTTTTATTTCTTAATGTTTATAAATAATAATATAAAATTATGACTATATTTATTTTATAAGCAAGTGCAACCCTGAAGCCTATATCTATTGTATACACATGTAATCACTTCTCCTTCAGATATATTCATTTAACTGTTTTGGGTTTCAGTCTATTTTTACAGAAACTATCTTTATAATCTGTTATAGAGAAATCATCAAAATAATATTTGCAAAGCACTTTATGCTTTCTGAAGTTCTTTCACATACATTTTCTGTTTCATCTATAACTTGATTACTTAACCAACAGGCACTGCATTTGCTAATATTCCTGGCACTAAGCTGTATTCTGCAATAAAGAACTAATAGCCCCAGTACTTATGAAGCACACTAATGGAGTGTGGTAAGTGCTACTATGGGTACCTATGCTTGCTGTGGTGACTTCAAAGGAGGTTAATGGTTCAGATTTTTGTTCAGGGTATTAGGAGTCAAAAGGGTACTGAAAGTGTTGGCTCTTTTTAAAGCACATTAAAGTACATCATTAGGAATGAGGGAAAAAGGAAAATCTGGGGAGAGGGAACAAGAAGTGTGAAGGCACAAAGGTTCAATATAATTGGAGTCTGGGTCTGAATGAATGGCAGGGAGTGAATTAAAAATAGGGGAAAACAAGAACATATCCTAGAGTTCTAGAAAGTCATGCTGTGGACATGGACTTATTTCTTAAGCCAATGGAAAGCCACTGAGGATTACTGGTTTTTGTAACATGATTCCATTTCTATTTTAGAAGCAGCAAATTAGAAGTTAGAAATAAACTGAAGAAGACACACACAAGAGGTAGAGGAGGCAGGGGCTGTTTGATAATCCTTGAGAAATATCAGAAGGGTTTCTTTGATCTTTACCTATCAGTGAGGTTGAAAAGAAGGAAATAACTTTGAGACATAATTAAATTAATAGGCATCCAGTTTATGAGATCAATGAATTTAAAAGACATGCTTAAGTTCATTTGATCAGTACTTATTTGCTCTCTAAACAGAGCTCTTCCTAATTTACAGTAACGGTTTTGATCATGTTGCTTTGAAGAAATATCCTTATTTTCAAGTCTAGAATCCCTGAAGAGAGTTTGAAGTTATGCTTTAGATTCAATTATTGTCTTTATTTTCTGTATGTTTCAGTTATCAATTGCTCTGTGGGAAATTATCCCCCAAATGTAATGCCAATGATATATTATTTTTCACCATTTTCTGAGCTATCTGGGCTCAAGTTGATTGATCTTCCCTCCATGGAATGTTTTCTGGGGTAACTCATGCAAGGTGGCCTTTACCTGAGACCTCAGCTGGGACCCTAGCATCCAAAATAGCTTAACTCACAAGTTCTGGACCTCTTCTTGGGAGCTACAATGGTTGTGGTTGACTGTGTCATTCTTTGGCAAGTACTTAGATTTCTGTCAGAGCTAAGCCAAGAACTGACTCACATTTACATCTGTTGCTTTCTACTGGAAAGAACAAGTCATATAGACTGCCCAAGTTCAAGGAGGGGAAGTAGATTTCACCTCTTAGTGGGAGGAATGGCATGAAATATAGAGATGGGAGGAAATATTTTGAGACAATTTACCATATTGCATTTTGGAGCTAACATATTTTTCATCTGTGAAAGTAGAAATTTTCTTTTCTCTAATACCTATCTCCTTTGAAATAAATAATACTAATTTATGGGCATGTGATAACATGCATATGCTTACATAACTGGTTATTCCTCAGAATGACAATTTAATATAGATGTACCAGGATTTTTTAATGTTTTCTTTGTATATTCCTGTAAGGCATTCTGAGATATATGGACTAAATATCTCTACAAATGCATTAAGCATCTATATCATTTAGTGTATCTTCTTCACTTTTAATAGTGATGATAAAATTTCATGAGGTAGCAACTCCTTTGCTATAAGACAAATTTTATAACCATTCCATGCAGGAAGGAAAATCTCCTAATGGTATAGTATTTTACATTTGCAAACATTAAAATGAGCCGTTTATATGTCCCTTTGGCATATGCTGATCAGTGTGAGAAACTGGTAGATTAAATAGATAAAACAAATGCTGAACATAGAGTCATTAATTTTGCAAGGTCAGGAAGGACTATGGGCCTGTCTATACTATAGGCAGAAATGTGTAGCTATGAGTCTTGGTGGATGGGATCTATAGATGCCACTGTTAACTGATGTGAGTGTTCCTCTAAAGGGCTAAACATACGTCACAGCACTTTGAGGCACCTGCTGTTGTTATTGTCATTTGACAGAAAGGGACACAGACAGAAGCACAGGAGCTCTCACAAACTAGCAACACCATTTGGGAGCTGAAAATAACCAACATATTAATTGAACAGAAAAGCATGTATTTGGAAGAGGCAGAACTATATGGAGTTTATTGGATATTGTTTAAGGGTCCTAAAATGAAAGCTTTTAAATTGATAAACTCATGGAAAAATCTGTATGACACATGTAAGCCTCAAGTTGAAGACATTGGATTTTAGTCTAGCTAACCCCTGAAAGAATCAGAAACAAGCAAATGAAAAAGGAAAACCCACAAAGAAAAACTGTCTCCATGAGCGTTCCTTGTCTAATTCTTTCCATTCAGTTCAATACCTTCAGCACTCACAAAAATAAACCCTTCTTTAAGCTTTTTCAGTTTAAAAAAAATAAGTAAAAAATAGAACAGTTCCCTTTTCTTTTAAACACATACACTTGCTAACTTGATCTCCAGGGTTGATTTTGTAACTCCTGAATAATCAATGTATTTCTTTTCATCTTTCCTGTTCTCAAAGCTGTGTGCTTGATAAAGAGAAGCATCTTAACATTTTGAATGGTTTCACATTTTATAAGGAAGCTGCACTTGAATGTGTAATGGCAAGGGCTATCAGTTTAGATTGCCTCTGCTTGATACGTGCTTCTACTACCATATCTAAAACTGTTTTATCTTGAGAACTTATGTAAACTTTCTGTACCTTCATTTCCTTTTCTGTAAAATGAGGATAACAACCCCTCAACACCTACCATTAGGTTTCTAAACACTTCAGAAGAAAACCCGCACATGTGTCAGTTAAAAATGACCTTCGACCTCATTGATGACAAGTCAGTGTTCCAGTGGAGATATCAGAAGTATGCTAAGTGCACATTTTGGTCATGGTATATTAAAACTACCTCACTCTTCCTTTTGTTCTAATCTTTTGATTAGAGAGCCAGAGCTAACTGTCTTTCTCAGTTATACTTACCTGGAAACCTTTGCTATTTTCACTGACCACTATTATACATACAAAACCCAAGCAAAATACTAACACTCCTTTTAAAGGGTTTATTTTTCTTGGCCATATTCACCCCTAGGACATATACTTATCTCCCTTCTGCCTTTCCCCTGCTTTGGACGCTCCAATACTCTTTATATGATGTATGTGTTAAATATCATTTCTTTTTATTTTCATCATCCTTTGAATTACTCTTTTTAAAAATGTTGTTTGGTTAACATGAAAGCTTATATCTTGACAGTAAGTCTCAAATATATCTTCTTGCTAGCAGCCATCTGTCAGCAGGTTGGAACTGGACTGTCACTACTGTTAAACTGAAGTACACTTTCAGTGGTGTGAAAACCAATTCAAAGTCAATTTATCTTTCACCTTCTTTATTCCCCTGCACAGCGTCGCCTACACAATTGTGTCCCCCAAATGGTAATATCATCTCAGCTGTCACTCATACTCTTGCTTTCCAACCCTTGCATGAAAGAAAGCCTTCAAGGGAATTTAGAAGTTCTTGTGATTTGTTTGCTGATGTGCCAAAGGCTCTAACCTCTACTTTTTGGAATCATAAAAAGCCTGAATTTCACCTTTACATGTCTTTCATTCCTCCTAAAGTAAACAGTGACTCCAGGCCTAAAGGAAGAGCCACAGAGGTGTGGAAGGAGATAATAACCAGAACAGTTATTATGAGCACTAGGTTAAGATGTGTAGAGTAACAATAAGAAGAAAAAAATTACATTATTGCTGCTACACTGAAGAAAAATAAGTGTCAAAAGGAAGATAACTTGGAAAATACAATCATAAAAGCCTTTCAGTTATGTTATTGATATAGAAATATTTTCTCTGCTTTTTCCAGTTCAGTGCTTTCTTGCAAAGATTTATTTATTTATTTTCTAAAGATGTGTTCAGGAAGTAACACATGACAGACAACTCATGTCTGGAGTGCTGCAGAAACCCCTGGATTTTGTAAAGTGTAGGGGAAAGGGTGCTTAAATTCAGAATACCCCTAATATAGTACTCCAGATCAATTCCACTGCCTGGAGCATCTTTTTTTTTTTTTTTTTTTTTTTTTTTTTTGGACATATAGAATGGATGGTAAGAAGTTAAATGTCAGACTTAAATGTCAGACACCACAAAATCTCAGTGTTTTTTCCTCTGGTACCCCCAATTCTCTCTAAAGGATAGAGAAAGGAATACCTATATTTATCTTTAACCATAACAAATCATCAAATCAGTAAAGCAATGTTCATTATCATATTACTATAAATCATGTTATAATTTTTTATGATTTGAGATGATTTTCTTGTGTACTCACAGGCATTTTCTTACTTTAGGATTTGTTTAGAGACAGGATATTGAGTGATATATGAGTTGAATGGTATATTATTATTATAACCTGGCAAACTAAAAGTATGGAGATCCTAAGTCACACCTGTGATGAAAAATGTTGCCTTGCCTATTATCAGAGAAATCATGTTTTTAAATTTAGATTTCTTAGCACTTGTCACTACTTATTCACAAGCAGAAAAGCAAATCTCTATTTGAACTGTGGCATAAGAATCAGAGGAGCTTTCTGATTCCTCAGTTCTTAACTGTCTTTTCAACTATAGTGCCCAGTTTTTCAAGCATATTTTCCTCACATTTATTTTTTTGTTTGTTTATTTAAGAAATATGTTTCTTAAACATATAGGAGAATTGGGCTGAAAGCTCAGAAAGATAATCTATCTAGAGAGATTAATAACCATATTATGGAAATTTTTTTAAAATCTACAAAATTTTTTTAAATCCCAGAAATTAGTGTAAGGGTGGGAAATGAGAAACTAGAGTCATCCTAGGACTAGAGTGAGAGATCAGTAGTATGGTACAGGAGGACTTACTGAAAATGAAATGTTTAAAGAAGAAAGAGAATAACACAGGCATGGGGAGCGAAGGTCTGGAACCAGTGTGAATTCAAATCCCCACATTGCCATCTGATAACTCTGTGATCTGGTCCCTCACACTAAGCTGCTCTTTCTTTTTGTGCATGTTTCCTCCACTGAAACTTGAGATAAGTTTAGGACTACCTCACTAGTCTGTTGAACTATTATAGATAAAGTACTTAAATAAAGAGAGGTAAATTTCCAGGTTAGGAAATTTAATAGCAAATAATAAATTAAATAGCAAATAATTAAATTAAAATTATTATAAATTAAATAGCAAATAAAATAGAAAATTAATAGCAAATTAAATAGCAAATTGTAAATTAAATAGCAAATAATACCTTGAATAATCCAAAAGGGGTGAAACATGGGTGGATATAAATTCAGTGAAACATCTAAGAGGACTTTCTTTACTGGGTTACCACTCTGCTGTGTTAGAACAGGTGCTAATGTTTTGTCTGTTCAGATTGTTTGCTTGTTGGAATTTAATAGTGAACCCACACATCAAACATAATACTAAGTTACACAATCTTATTAAGAGACAATGACTTTTCCTGCCTCCTGAACCTTTTTATTTATTTTTTTTTTATTTGTTTACAAAAAATTTTTTTTTTCCCCCCCCCATTCTTTTTTTTTTTTTTTTTATTCTTTTATTTACTTATTGATTCATTGAACACAAATGGAGTACAGCTATTGTTTCACTGTTTGTACACAAGGTAGAGTCACACCATCTGTGCATTCATGCATGTACACAGGGCAATGGTATCTGTCACACATTCTGTTATTAATTTTATCCCCCACCCACCCCCACCCCTCCCTTCCCTCTATGCTAGCTATCTTTCCTCCATTCTTGCCATCTTTCCCCCCCACATTATGCATCATCATTCATATATCAGAGAGACCATTCGGCTTTTGGATTTTTGGGATTGGCTGATCTCACTTAGCATAAGAGTTTCCAACATCATCCATTTACCTACAAATACCATAATTTTATTCT
>JAJEJO010053056.1:28676-71414 GCA_020662805.1 Glaucomys volans | reverse complement strand
AATAAAAATGCATTAGATTTATGAGCATTAATTTTATATCCTGCTACATTGCTAAATTCATTAATGAGTTCCAGTAGTTTTCTGGTGGAATTCTTAGGATCTTCTAGATAGAGAATCATGTCATCAGCAAATAGGGATAGTTTGATCTCTTCTTTTCCTATTCGTATTCCTCTAATTTCTTTGGTATGTCTAATTGCTCTGGCTAGAGTTTCAAGAACGATGTTGAATAGTAGTGGTGAAAGAGGGCATCCCTGTCTTGTTCCAGTTCTCAAGGGGAATGCTTTCAATTTTTCTCCATTTAGAATGATGTTAGCTGTAGGCTTAGCATAAATAGCCTTTACAATGTTAAGGAATGTCCCCACTATCCCTATTTTTTCTAGTGTTTTGAGCATGAAGGGATGCTGTATTTTATCAAATGCTTTCTCTGCGTCTATTGAAATAATCATGTGGTTCTTGACCTTAAGTCTGTTGATGTGGTGAATTACATTGATTGATTTCCGGATGTTGAACCAACCTTGCATCCCTGGGATGAAACCCACTTGATCATGGTGCACTATCTTTTTAATATGTTTTTGTATGCGATTCGCTAAAATTTTGTTAAGAATTTTTGCATCAATGTTCATTAGAGATATGGGTCTGAAATTTTCTTTCCTTGATGTGTCCTTCTCTGGTTTTGGTATCAGGGTGATATTAGCTTCATAGAATGAGTTTGGAAGGGTTCCCTCCTCCTCTATTTCATGAAATACCTTGAGGAGTATTGGAATAAGCTCTTCTTTGAAGGTCTTGTAGAACTCGGCTGTGAATCCGTCTGGTCCCGGACTTTTCTTTGTTGGTAGGCTTTTGATGACTTCCTCTATTTCATTGCTTGAAATTGGTCTGTTTAAGTTGTGTATGTCCTCCAGATTCAGTTTGGGTGGCTCATATGCCTCTAGGAACCTGTTGATGTCTTCCAGGTTTTCTATTTTGTTGGAGTATAAATTTTCAAAGTAGCTTCTTATTATGTTTTGTATTTCAGTTGTGTCTGTTGTAATATTTCCATTTCCATCACGGATTTTAGTAATTTGGAGTTTCTCTCTCCTTCTCTTTGTTAACGTGGCTAAGGGTTTGTCAATTTTGTTTATTTTTTCAAAGAACCAACTTTTTGTTTTGTCAATTTTTTGAATTGTTTCTTTTGTTTCAATTTCGCTGATTTCAGCTCTGATTTTGATTATTTCCTGTCTTCTACTACTTTTGGTGATGATCTGTTCCTCTTTTTCTAGGGCTTTGAGCTGTAATGTGAGGTCATTGATTTGTTGACTTTTCATTCTTTTATTAAATGCACTCTCTGCAATGAACTTTCCTCTTAGCACTGCTTTCATAGTGTCCCAGAGATTTCGATATGTTGTATCTTTATTCTCGTTGACCTCTAAGAATCTTTTAATTTCCCCCCTAATGTCTTCTGTTATCCATGTATCATTCAGTAGCATGTTATTTAATCTCCAGGTCTTGGAGAAGTTTCTGTTTCTAACTTTCTCGTTGATGTCTAATTTCATGCCATTGTGATCTGATAGTATACAAGGTAGTATCTCTATGTTTTTGTATTTGTTAAGAGTAGCTTTGTGGCATAACATATGGTCTATTTTAGAGAAGGACCCATGAGCTGCTGAGAAGAATGTGTATTCGCTTTTTGATGGATGGAATATTCTATATATGTCCGTTAAGTCCACATTAGCGATTGTGTCATTGAGTCCTATAGTTTCTTTATTCAATTTTTGTTTGGAAGATCTGTCCAACGGTGAGAGAGGAGTGTTAAAGTCTCCGAGTATTATTGTGTTTTGGTCTATTTGATTCCTGAAATTGAGAAGGATCTGATTGACATACATGGATGCGCCATTGTTTGGTGCATAAATATTTATGATTGTTATGTCCTGTTGATTTATGCTACCTTTAAGCAATATGAAGTGTCCTTCTTTATCCCTTCTGACTATCTTTGGTTTGAAGTCTGCTTTGTCTGAAATGAGAATGGAAACCCCAGCTTTTTTGCTCAGTCCGTGTGCATGGTATGCTTTTTCCCAACCTTTCACCTTTAGTCTGTGGGCATGTTTTTCTATGAGATGAGTCTCTTGAAGGCAGCATATCGTTGGGTCTTTCTTTTTAATCCAGTCTGCCAGTCTATGTCTTTTGATTGATGAGTTTAGGCCATTTACATTCAGGGTTATTATTGAGATATGACTTGTATTTCCTGTCATTTTAGCTTTTTTAGGGTTTTTAGCTTAACTTTGTTTCTCCTTTGATGGACTCTTTCTTTAGGGTAATTCCTCCCCATGGTGACCGAGGTTGCTATTTTTCATTTCTTCCTCTTCGAATATTTTGTTGAGAATGTTCTGTAGGGCAGGCTTTCTCTTTGTGAATTCTTTAAGCTTTTGTTTATCATGGAAGGATTTTATTTCATCATCATATCTGAAGGTAAGTTTTGCTGGATATAAGATTCTTGGTTGGCATCCATTTTCTTTCAGAGCTTGAAATATGTTGTTCCAGGCCCTTCTTGCTTTTAGGGTCTGGGCTGAGAAATCTGCTGATATCTGTATTGGTTTCCCCCTGTAGGTAATCTGCTGCTTTTCTCTAGCAGCCTTTAAAATTCTATCTTTGTTTTGTATGTTAGGTATTTTCATTATAATGTGCCTTGGTGTGGATCTGTTGAAATTCTGTGCGTTTGGTGTCCTGTAGGCCTCTTGTAATTGATTTTCCATCTCATTCATCATATTTGGGAAATTTTCTGATATTATTTCATTGAACAGATTGTTCATACCCTTGGTTTGTATCTCTGTGCCTTCCTCAATCCCAATAACTCTTAAATTTGGTCTTTTCATGATGTCCCATATTTCTTGGAGGGTTCGTTCATGATTCCTAACCATCTTCTCTGTTTGTTCGACTTTGTTTTCAAGATTAAATATTTTGTCTTCATTGTCTGAGGTTCTGTCTTCCAAGTGATCTATTCTATTAATTATGCTTTCTATTGAGTTTTTAACTTGGTTGATTGTTTCCTTCATTTCCTTGTTTTCTTCAAGGATTTCTGTTTGCTTTTTTCTCAGAGCTTCTATCTCTTTATTAAAATGATTTTTTGCTTCCTGAAATTGCTCTAATAGTTGATTATTCATAGCCTGAATCTGCTCTCTCGTCACCTCATTCTCTTCTCGGATCATTTTAATTATGAACATTCTGAACTCCATTTCTGTCATTCCCTCTACCGAGCTGTCCTTAGGATCTCCTGATGCACCATCCAGGTTTGTTTGAGACACTTTCTTCCCGCGTCTTCCCATGCTGCTCATATATCCTCCCCTCTGGTAGTGCAAATCAGAGGGATTGCAACTTTCCTGAAGCCACAGCACTGTGTCCCCGGGGAAAGGGGTGAGCTTAGGTCCGGGGGCTCCGAGGTCAAAATGGAGACTCTCCGCCAGGGAATCTGGAGGATGGCGCCAACCGGGCCCAAATTCGCTGGGGCTGGCAAACCGCTCCGCTCCCGGGTAAATCTCACCTGAAGCCGCAGCGCTGAAGCAGCAGCGCTGTGTCCCCGGGGAAAGGGGTGGGCTTAGGTCCGGGGGCTCCGAGGTCAAAATGGAGACTCTCCGCCTGGGAATCTGGAGAATGGCGCCGACAGGGCGCAAATTCCCGCTGGGGCCGGCAGACCGCTCCGCTCCCGGGTAAATCTCCTCCTGAACCTTTTTATCTTCCGCTGTATCTCACACTGGCCAAACGTACGTGGAAGCTGACAGACCAGAGAACAAAGCCTGAGAGATACAGTCATATGTCAGCCTCTGAGAAGTAAAAGTGGTACAGGAAGAAAGAGAACGATTTGGGTGTGGCAAAGGAAAACTACCATACAGATATTTCTGAACTTAGGGCAAATAAATCATTTATGTAACCACCCAGTCACTGTGAAAATTAAATACAAATCTAGCTTAACACTTTGAACTGTAATACCATATACATATAAAATAGCTCAATTTCTTTGAGAAAAGTAGAATTAGAAATATTCTAGGTCCTTGATCCACTTTGAGTTGAGTTTTGTACAGGGTGAGAGATATGAGTTTAGTTTCATTTTGCTGCAAATGGATTTCCAGTTTTCCCAGCACCATTTGTTGAAGAGGCTATCTTTTCTCCATTGTATGTTTTTGGCTCCTTTGTCAAGTATGAGATACCTGTATTTATGTGGGTTTTTCTCTGTGTCCTCTATTCTGTACCATTGATCTACTTGTCTATTTTGGTGCCAATACCATGCTGTTTTTGTTACTCTTGCTCTGTAGTATATTTGAAGGTCTGGTATTGTGATACCCCCTGCTTCGCTCTTCTTGCTAAGAATTGCTTTAACTATTCTGGGTCTCTTATTCCTCCAAATGAATTTCATGATTGCTTGCTCTATTCTATGAGGTCCATCTTTGGGATTTTAATTGGAATTGCATTGAATTTGTATAGTGCTTTTGGTAGTATGGCCATTTTTACAATATTAATTCTGCCTATCCAAGAACATGGGAGATCTTTCCATCTTCTCAGACTTTCTTTAATTTCCTTCTTTAGTGTTCTGTAGTTCTCATTGTAGAAGTATTTCACCTCTTTTGTTAAATTGATTCCCAAGTATTTTATTTTTCTTGAGGCTATTGTGAATGATATAGTTTTCCTAATTTCTCTCTCAGAGGATGCATCACTTATGAATAAAAAATGCATTAGATTTATGAGCATTAATTTTATATCCTGTTACTTTACTGAATTCATTTATGAGTTCCAGAAGATTTCTGGTGGAATTTTTAGGATCTTCTAAATAGAATTAGACCAGAGATTCTGCACCTAATAGAAGAGAAAATAGGTCCAAATCTCCATCATGTTGACCTAGGACCAGATTTCCTTAACATGACTCCCAAAGCACAAGAAATAAAAGCAGGAATCAATGATTGGGATAGAGTCAAACTAAAAAGCTTTTTCTCAGCAAAGGAAACAATCAGCAATGTGAAGAGAGAGCCTTCAGAGTGGGAGAAAATCTTTGCCACACACACTTCAGATAGAGTACTAATCTCCAGAATCTACAAAGTGCTCAAAAATCTTTACACCAAGAATACTAATAACCCAATCAATAAATGGGCCAAGGAAATGAAGGGACACTTTACAGAAGAGAATCTCCAAGCAATCAACAGATTTATAAAAAAGTGTTCAACATCCCTAGTTATAAGAGAAATGCAAATCAAAACCACCTTAAGATTTCATCTTACCCAAATTAGAATGTCTTTTATTAAGAAAACAGACAACAACAGAATTCCTTGGCCTATACCCAAAGGACTTATAATCAGATTACTACACTTATGCAGCCACATCAATGTTCAGAGCTGCCCAATTCACAATAGCTAGATTGTGGAACCACCCTAGATGCCCTTCAACAGATGAATGAATAAAAAAACTGTGGTATATATACACAATGGAATATTACTCAGCCATAAAGAAGAATAAAACTATGGCATTTGTAGGTAAATGGATGATGTTGGAGACTGTCATGCTAAGTGAGATTAGCCAGTCCCAAAAATCCAAAGGTCGAATGATCTCCCTGATAAGTGAATGATGATGCATAATGTAGGGTGGAAGGGAGGCAAGAATGGAGGAAGGATAGATAGCATAGAGGGAAGGGAGGGCTAGGGTCTCGGTGGGGGGGCAAGAATAATAACAGAATGAGACAGACATCATTGCCCTGTGTACATGTATGAATGCACAGATGGTGTGACTCTACTTTGTGTACAACCAGAGAAGCAATAGCTGTACTCCATTTGTGTTCAATGGATCAAAATTAAATGAATAAAAAAAAGAAATATTCTAGAGCTTGAATAAATTTAAAGATACAGAAGTAAGGATGATTCAAATCCAAATATGCATAACTGGCATAATTTTTAGAGAGTTGTTGCATTCCAAATTGTCTAGGATTCAGAAGCATTATTGCTGATTATCACAATAGGTCTCAAAGCTAGGTGTTATCATGCTTGATTTATAAGATGGGGAGAAGTCTCAGAAAGCTTAACTATATTTCCCAGTATCTCATAGCTGTTAAGGGGCAAAGACCAGTTTTTTAAATACGCAGTTTACTTTGGTAACAGTACAAGTTACTGAGTATAAATGACAATAAAGATGATGAGACAATACATATGAGTAGATAACATTTCACATAAAGTGGTACAGACTGATATAAACTCAAAATCAATATTAAAACTTACTCAGAATACATATGAAACAGTCTGGAGAGAAGAACAGGCTTTATATTATTTTTAGATTATTCTTCCAAAGGCATTGGAATTATGCCAAAGGCATTAAGTTTAGGGCACATTAGTTTAATGGAGTATAATTAGTTATAATTAATATTCACTTTAGTGGCCAAAGGTCAGAATAAAATTAAGGTATTAATAACAGGAAAATATGATTACAATTATTATATTAATGGACTATATTAAACCTTCCTTTTAGTTCAAGGGAAAATATACAATTCATATGGCTTTGCAATACAATGTGACATCTATGGTGCTTGTCTGGTAAAACAACTTCTGAAAGATAAAATCACAATGCTAATATGTCTTAATCAACATGATATCTTATATGGCTATAATTTTTAATAACCAAATAAGTTATACTTGCTTTTGAACATTTCTTTTTATGTTAATCAGATCAATTTAAATCATTTATATTATAAATTTATTCTATTGTTTTTAATCTTACCTTTATGGTAATGTCCTGATGAACTGCTTATAAACCTACAGATAATGCTATAAAAACAATCCAGTTTTCATGATTTTCAGCTATAATATTCATTAATTACAATAGTAATTTTATGCTTCTGAAAATGCACTATCAAATCATGTTTTCAAGGTAAGAATCAACAGGAAACCATCTAATCCTTCCCTTTGTCAACACGCTAATATTTGCAAGTATCTAATAACATTTGTCTTAGTTTAATTTGCCTGATTAAAAGACTTTCCTCCATTGCTTAATTATTTCTACTTCTTCTTGATGTTTTTACTTTAGAATTTTCAAATACTACTAGAAATGTGTAAATTGTTCTTCAATTCTAGTGCTTTATTATGGAAAACAGTGAATATCTTAGGTAACTCCAGGCTAAATAGACTATCAACAAATGGATGTTGCATTACAAGGATCCTAATGAACTGAGGAAAGCAAAGTATATTTCTTTCTCACCATTAAGAAGCAAAGGAATAGATATTTTGGACCTGCAAAATGACATGAGTAGCAAGGATAGAAATTTGAGGTCACTCTGGAACATGACAGAGGATGATTGATGCATTTAAGAAAATATCGCTTGGACAATCATGTCCTTCACCTTAAACCTAAAAGACATTTATCAGATACATCCAAAACTACAGTGAAAATGAAATGTGAAATAACTTGAAATATCAGCTCAAGTTTTGATCTTTCTTTATTTTCCTTGCCCCATATATATTTTTTGCTATATTTACAATTGTAGTTTTATTGTAAAGAACACAAATCAGGAACAACTGAATGAAGAGATTCAGAGGGCAAAGTTCTAAATGAACAGATTGTTTCCTCCCCTACGGAATCAGGGTAGATCACCTTCCCATCACGTGAATGTGTTCAAGAAGGAAGATCTCCTGAGCTCCAGTGCCAGGCATTTATGTGGAATTTCATTTGTAAGTATAATTGAATAATTGGCCATGGGATTAAACTTAGCCTCCAGCTCTCTTCTCCCTAGAGGTGAGATTGGCTCAAAGACCCAACCCTCTAGTCACACAGTTCTTTCTGGTGACCAACCCTAATCCTGAAGCTGTTCAGTGGTCCACTATGAATCATCCATTAGCATAAACTCAAGGGTTACCTAAGGGGCCTATAAGTAGCAGACACTTGCACAACTTCAGGAAACTGACTCCATATTTTTAGACAGCCTTTCATAGACTTCTGTTATAACTTATCATACATGTTTATAATTATTTGTTTATGTGTGCTCCTACCACTAGATTCTCAAGTTTTGGTGTTAAATTGCACCTCACACATGCTCAGTAAATGATATTGCCTTGAACTGTGGAGTCCTCTGGGAGTTGTGCTTGAATGGTTATTTCAGCTGATCATTGTACTATAGATCAGATATAAATTTTAGAATTAAAAATTAGAATTAAAAATTCTTCAAATTACTTGAAGAAGATGTGGAGAGGTTGGGTGGTGGGCAAGAAATAAAGATAAACTTTATATTAGGTAGAGGGGAGTGAAGGAAGTATGGGGGTAAGAAGAATAGTAGAGTGAAACAGACATTATCACCTCATGTACATTTATGACTGGATGATCAATGTGAAACTACAATATGTACAATCAGAAAAATCTGAAATCACACTCCATTTATGCATGATCTAACAAAATGTATAACTGCATTCTACTGTCATGTACAACTAAGTAGAACAAATAAAAATAAAAAAATAAATTAATAAAATAAAATTAAAAAATACAGGACAATTTGTGTTATGTCTCTGATGCAATAGTTTTTATTGAAAAATTCTATCAAAACAATGGATGGAATCAAAAGTTTTTAATAAAATGAGGAAAAATATGTATTTGTTGCTAAAATTAAATTAAAATAAATACTGGAGGTAATTTTTCAGGCAGAAGAAAAATAAACCTGGATGGAAGGACTAAAATGACTAAATAGTAAGTATGTAGGTAATCTAAATTTATATTGAGGAGTCAAAACAATTACAGTGTTTGGGGGTGTTTATAAAACATGTTATATATGATGGAAGTGCACAGAAATTATGGCACAAACATCAGGGACAGTATGAAGTTAAAATGCTCTAATATCCCCACTTTTTATTTGCCTAATAATCAAGGATACATGATTCACTCCCTATGCTCAACGCCAACAGAATATGAAACTAAAATGAATATGATGTATTATGTTTATTGATTTGCATTGTATGAGCCATCCTTATATTTCTGGGATAAATCCTTCTTGATATAGTGTATATTTTTTATGTATGAGAGGAAGAGGGTCCTCAATGCATTGCTTCTAATTTGTCTCCCTGTGGAATCAGAGTAGATCACCTTCCCATTGCATCAATGTGTTCATTAAGGAGCAAGCTCTCTAAACTTCAGCATCCAGACTTCTATGTGAGATTTCATTTTGTAGGTATAATTGATTGAATCATTGGGCATGTGATTAAGCTCTGTCTCCAGCTCTCTTCTCCCTAGAGGAGAAGACCCAACCCTTAATGTGCTGGATTTGATTTACCAGTATTTTGTTGAGAATTTTTGCATCTCTGTTCATTAGCTATATTAAGTTGTCTATAATTATATTTATTTTTTTGTTGTTGTCATTGTGTCCTTATTCAGTTTGGTATTAGGGTAATGCTGGCATCATGGAATGAATTTTGAAGGTTCCCATCCCTCTTGATACTTTGGAATGGTTTGAAAAAATGGCATCAATTTTCCTTTCATATTTTTAAATAAAATGACATGTACTTGAAAAAAAACCTCTAGGAAAATTCTTTGGTGAAACTGTTTCTAGGCTTTCATTTGTTGGAAAACATTTTCTTATTGATTCAATCTTGCTGATCATTGTTGCTTGGTTCGGGATTTGTATTTCTTTACGATTCAATATTGATAAGATATATATGGATATTTCCAGGAATCTGCCCATTTCTGCTACAGTATCAATGTTTTTGGTATGCAGTTATTGCTACTAATCTCTGAGTCTTTGTATTTCTATGGTGTCAGTTGCAATGCCCTCCTTTTCAATGCTGATTTATTTATTTAGATCTTTTCTATTTAATTCTTCCTTAGTCTAGCTAAAGTTTTATCATTTTCCTTATCTTTACAGAAAATCAAGTCTTCATTTTATTGATCTTTTTTATTGTTCTTAAGTCTCTATTTCATTTATTTCTACACTGATTTGCTCTTTCTTTCCTTCCAATAATTTGAGGTTTGGTTTCTTTGCATTTTTCGAGTTCCTAGAGTTGCACCATTAAGACATGGTACAAATTTGAAATCTTTCTAATTTTTTTTTGTTTGATGTAGGTGCTCATTTGCTAAAAAGTTCTCTCTTCCTTTACTGCTTTGGCTACAACTCATAGGTTTTGGTAAGTTGCATTTTCATTTTATTTGTTCCAAGAATTTTAAAAAAATTTTTCTTTTGATCCATTAGTCATTCAAAAATGTTGTTTAAATTCCCTTATCGTTGATTTCTAGTTTCATCCATGTGGTCAAAGAAAGTGCATGCTATGATTTGTTTATTTTTTTAATTATTACATTTATTTTGTGGTCTATCCAAGAGGATGTTTCAGGTGTTGAAGAGAAGAATGGGCGTTCTGCAGCTGTCAGATGAAAAGTCCTATAAATGTCTGTTAGGTTCATTTGGTCTCCAGTATAAAGTTGATGCTTCTTTGTGTTTTTTTTTTTCTTTTGGCCTTGATTTTGAGAAATTGATCACAGTAGTTTATCAATGTCCCCAACTATAACTGTATTAGAGTCTAACTCTCCTTTTAGATCTAATATTTGCTTTACATAACTTGGTGCTCTAGTGTTAGATGCATACATATTCAAATTTGCTCTTTCCTCTTGTTTCTTTTTTTTATTTTGATTCATTGTACACAAATGGAGCACAATTATCAATTTCCTGGTTGTACACGAAGCAGAATCATATCATTTGCATATTCATACATGTATATAAGGTAATGATGTTTGTCTCATTCTATTATCTTTCCTTCCCCACCTCCTTCCCACCCCTCATTTCAGTCTACACAATCCATCCTTCTTCCATTTTTCCCTTACCTCCCCCCACCCACGTTATGTATCATCAATCACTTATCAGAGAAATCATTCGGCCTTTGGTTTTTTTGAAATTGGCTTACTTCACTTAGAATGATATTCTCTAGCTCCTTCCATTTACCTGCAAATGTCATAATTTTATTATTCTGTATTGCTGAATAATATTCCATTGTGTATATATACCACAGTTTCTTTATCCATTCATCTATTTAAGGGCATCTAGATTGGTTCCACAATCTAACTATTGTGAATTGAGCTGCTTTAAACATTGATGTGGCTGTGTCACTGTAGTATGATGATTTTAAGTCCTTTGGGTATAGACCAATTGATTCCTTTATCATTATATAGTGTCCTTCTTTGGGGGGCTCTGTTTAACAGTTTCTGATGTAAAATCTACTTTATCTAATACAAGTATAGCTAGCTACTACACCTTATTTTTGTTTTCTATTTGTGTCATACATTTTTTTCTATCCATTCACTTATAGCATGTGTCATGTGTCTTTACTGGTGAAGTGAGGTTCTTATAGGTAGCATATCATTGGGTGTAGTTTTTTTTTTTCCTTTTAAAATTCAGCTAGTCTATATATTTTAATTCATTTACATTCAAGGTTATTAACCATAAGTAAAGACATAGTATGCCATTCTATTAATGTTGTTTGTTTTAGTGTATCTTTTGTTCCTTCCTTCTTCTCTGGTTCATCTTTATGATTTAGTGATTTTCTGTACTGATAGAATTTGATTCTCTGCACATCCTCTTTTGTATATCTACTCTATGTGTCCACAGAGCTGGTGGGGGCAGCACCTCTATCTCAGGAGAGTGGGATATCTAGATGGTGCTAGTAGTAAGACCCTGGGGTGGAGAAAGACCTAAGTGGGCAATGAAGTGGTATGGAAACCAGCAGCTTCCCAAAGTGATCTCAGGGCTATGAAGGCTACAGAGTTCTCCAGCAGAATACACTTCGGTAGCTGTGACATGGGAAGGGACCTCCGCGGACTTCCTGCTTACTCTTTCCATGCTAAATGATGTCCTTCTTTGTTCAGAGTTGATCTCAAAAAATGGAACAGTTAAAGTAATGTGCTGAGTTTCCATCTTTTAAAAGACAACCATATTTCTCCATGATCTGCAGAGCCTCTGCTACGTTCCCACTACACTACAATGCTGTCTCAAACACTCCTATGTAATTTGTTTTGTTTTATGCACCTGTTTTGGTCCTTTGTTGTGAAGGAAAGTGTGCCAAGAACAGTCATTTTTGTGATGTCACTTTCCTTGAATGGAACCCTATACGAATTTGTAGGTATAAATTTAGAAAAAAAGGTTATTTTCTAAGATGAAAGGAAGAACTATGTAAAAAAACCATGATGCAGAGAAATTTCATAGTACAAAGGAATAGGTTTTAGCTATGACCTAAAAGTTTTTAATAAATAATTAAGTTTAAAAAGTCAGCTGCTGAAAATGATGGGGTTAAAAATAGGATTGAAAAATTCAAACTGTTTAGAGTCGCCATTGTGATTAGTGATGCATCACTTAAGTTATTATATCTCCCATTTCCTCTTGGTCTGTATGAAAATTTTAGTTTGTTTGAAAGTATCTTTATTATTGCCTGCATAGATATTTTCAGTGAAATGAAAATACATTTTGGCCTCCTCACTAATGAATTACCCATAAACTACATATAACCAAGTAAGCCGTGAATAAATACAAACCCCAATATTAGTATTTCAAGATTTCCATATATTGAATAATACAGCAACATTAATAAACAAATTGACGATCCAGTCATTTTTCTGGAAGGAGTATTTATGAGAAAATCAGAACCTCAAAATAGTTTCTTCAAGTGAGAGTAAAATTTAAAAAGATAAAATGCATTAGAAAATTTAAAAAACCAAAATGACATGTACCCAGTTAGTTATAGGAGACATTTTAAATTTGCATATTTAATAACTTTATTGAAATGTCACTTATATACAATTAATTCTTTTAAAGTATACAGTTCAGAAGTTTTTAGTATAGCCATAGTTTAATTTAAGGACATTATCCCAAAGAAAAATCCTGTATCTGTCAGCAATCACATTCTATCCTACCCTATCCCTTAGCTCTGTCTGCCTTTAAGCAATCACTAGTCATTTTCTGTCTGCAAAAATTTGCCTATTTTGGACAGTTCATATGACTGGAACCATTAAATATGTATTATACTTTACAGACTAATTTCACTAATGCAATTCTTAAATCCACCCATGTTGTCACATGCATCAAGACTTCATTTAATAATATTATATTTTATGGCTATACCATGTTTTATTTACCCACCCATTAATTAATGGACATTTAATCTATTTCTACTTTGTGTCTATTATAAATAATGCTGCTATGAACATTCACATACAAGTGTTATGTGAATATATTTTCCTTTTTCTCAGGTGTATGCCAACGAATGGAATTTGTGGATCACATAGTGCTCTATGTAAAATGTATTAAGGAACTGCCAAATTATTTTCCAAAATAGCTGCATCATTTTATACTTCTACCAGCAATTTACGATGTTTCTAATTTCTCTACATCCTTGACAGCAATTGTGGCCATTCTAGTGCATATGTAGTGTAGCTATTAGTTTGTATTTCTCTGATAATTATTGATTTTGAGCATGTTTTAATATTTATTTGCATAAATGTGTCAGAAAAATGCCTATTAAAATGCTTTATCTTTTTCATTTTGTTGTCTTTTTATTATGGTTTTAAGGCTTATTTATATACTCTGAATATAAGTACTTTATCAGACATAAATTTCCAATGTTTCCTCCCATTCTGAAGGTTTTTTCCTTTTAATTTTTAATTATTTATTTACAAATAAATAGTCTGTTTATTGTACATGACTTTTTTGAAATATTGTATTATATATAGTGGGAAAGCTAAATCAAGTTTATTGACATATGTATTACTTCACAGAACACTGAATATCTATGCTATTAACAAACTTCAAGGATACAACACATTGCTATTAAGTAGTCATCATGTTAAACCACAGATAACACGAAAAGTATTCATACTACATAACAGAAATTTTGTATCCTTCTATCAATATCTACCCACCCACTTTGGCCCATATTTGCTTTTTTAAAATGTATTTATTTTTTAGATATTGATAGACCTTTATTCATTTATTTATATGTGGTGCTAGGAATCAATACCAGTGCCTCACACATGCTAGGCAAGCGCTCTACCACTGAGAAACAACCCCAGCCCATATGTTTTGCTTTTTTAATGATACCGTTTAGAACCCAAAATTTGTAAATCTGATGAAATTGAATTTATCTGTTTTTTTCTTTAGTCATTTGTGCTTTCAGTGTCAGATGTAAGATATTACCTAAATCAACGTCAAGAAATTTTGCTCTTATATATTTTCCTAAGAGTTTAATGTTTTTAACTGTTTTATTTAGGATTAAGAGTCATTTTGAGTTCATTTTTATGTATGATATGACACTGGTGTCCAATGCTATTCTTTTGTATTTGGATATCCAATTGTTTCAGCCCCATTTGCTGAACAAAATAAAATTTCCATACAATGTTACTTTGTCACTCTTTTTAAAAGTCAGTGGCCAGTCATCCTATTCCAAGAAGATGGAATAGACATACCTATCTCAATTTCTTATACTGAGAACAACTAAAAGCTCTGGGTGTTATATATAAACTCACCATTGAAAGGTGGGAAAATATGAAGGCAGACTGAATGGGAAATTGAAAAAATCTTTTAGCGGTTCTCTGAATATTCTTTTTGTTTCATATATTACAGTCTTATAGCTAAAGAAACAAGTAACTTGGAAACAATATGGGCAGAGTTTTAGAAAGTACCAAAGAATGCTGCTTTCTGGGCCCAAAGGAACAGAAAAAGGGCAACACAGAAAGAAAACTTTTAGTCACTAAGTTCTGTATTTCAATCACAGGACACCCTTATCCATGTCTTTTTAAACTGAGTGGCAGCCTGTATTTTCATGTTTATCAGGTTACCAGGAGGCACTCCACCACTCACAATGTGGCAGTGTTTGAAAGAGCCTGGACATTTATCTCTGGTGGACCCTCCACCACCCTGTATTTGTGTAAACATGGTGGGAACCATGCTTTTACACACCTACTCACAGGATGAAGGTACTTTCTCTGCTTCTTGCAGAAGTGGTATCTGAAGGGACTAGTGTAGAGTCAGAGGATCACTATCCCAATTACAGTAATGATACTTCCTTGGTTGTTAGTGGAGACTACTGAAGGAACATGGATGTCTGCTTTAACTTGACAGTAATGAGGCAGCCCCATCCCACCCCAATTCTTCTACAAGGTCATCTCAAAAAATATACATAAAATAAAAATTAAAAACCAGAGTCTCACAGCATAATATAAATATGTCAAGGTGCAATAAAAATCACGTGTTATACCTAGGACAACAAGATTTCAAACTGAATGAAAAAGAAAATCACCAGATCCAACAAATTTTTAAATTTTTCTAACAATTATTTTAAAGCAGACTCAAGAAAAAAGTACACTTAATCAAAATTTTCAATAAATCAGGTATCAGCAAAGAAATCAAAGCTCTCATCAAAGAAATAGAAAATATAAAGAAGAACCATATCATAATGTTAGACATGAGAAGCAAAATAACACAAAATGAAGATCTCAATGAATACGCTCAGCAGTAGAATGGAGGAAACAGACAAAACAATCAATGGACTGAAGATAGAAATTACTCAATCTAAACAACATGGAGAAAATAAACAGTAACAACAACAAACATTAAGAACCTCTAGGACTAAACAAAGTAACCAGCATTCTTGTCATGAAGTCAGGAAAGAAGAAAGAGCAGAGCTAAAGAGGTACCCAAAGAAATAAAGAGAAAACTTAGTAAATTTCTCGAGACAAACCTACTGATTTGAAAAGCTAAGTAAACTCCAAACCAGATAAACACTAAGAATCCAAATCACGCACATCGTCATAATTAAATTGAAAACTAAAGACAAAAAAAATAGGAGAGAGAGAGAGGGAAATATCACAAACAGAAAAGGATGCCTTCCCTCAAAAGGAAAAATTAGCAAGGATCTAGGGCTCAACAACCCCATGAATCAATTATAGAGTTAACATTTAACATTTATAGAATATTGTATTCACAACATTGTAGTAATATTACTTTCAAACTTTCGAGGAGCATATACCAAGTTGGACCATATCCTTATACACCTTTCAAAGAATTAAGATGGTATAGAATGTATTCTTAGATCACAATGGTATTAAGATAAAATCAGTAATAGAAAGTTAAGAGAGAAATCGCATACTTGAAAACAGAACAATCACTTCTATATTAACATGGGTCAAAAAGGAAATTTCAAATGAATTTTTTAAAAATGCAATAATTTCAATGAAAATGAAAATTCAACATATCAAAATGAGAAAGACACAGCTAATGCAATAAGAGATATGTTTTGTAGAGCTAAATGCATGTACACAAGTACCAATGTTAAGAATGAAAAAGGAGCTATTACAATCTTATACACATCAAAGATATAAGAAAGGCATACTATTAACAGCTCTGTAGACATCAATTTGACATCATAGGTAAAATGTACCAACTTATAAAAAATCTACAATTTCTCTGATACACAATACTATTGTGCATATTCCTATAACTCTTAAGGAAATAGAATTCACAATTGCAAACTCAAAAAAATAAGTAAATAAAAAAGAAAGAAAAGAATAAAGAAAACCCTGATTGTTTCATTGAATAATTTCATCAAATGTTTAAGCATATTTAGCACCTATCATTTAACACCAGAAGAGCAGGAAAACTTCACAGTTCACTTTATGAAGCAGGTAAGCAAATATACCAACAATACCAAAACCAAATAAACACACTACCTAAATTATACATCAATACTCCAAATGAATACAAATGCAAAACCTCTTAACCCCTTTTATATATCAGCAATATGTAAAAAATAGTTGTATGCAATGACCAATTAACATTTACTGCAAAAATGAGGAGTGGTTCTATATTTAAAAAATAATCAATGTAATCCATCATATTGAGAGACTAAAAAGAAAAATCACAATTCTAATGCAAGAAAATAATATAAAAACAGTAGAGATGAAGGGGAAAAAAAAACAACTCTTCCTAGTTGGAGTTATTATAATTGGTGATTGTGTAAGTCAGCTTTCTGTTACAATATCAAAATATCTTAAATAATTAATGTATGAAAAAAAAGTTTATTTAGCTCACAGTTCTGGAGATTCTAGTCCAAGGTCAGGTGGACCCATAGCGTTGGATCTCTGGTGTGGATGCTTGATGTCAATCATGGGACAGGCATGGCAGAGCAAATTGCCTACCTCATGATCGAGGAAGCAAAAGAAGAGGAAAAAGTCAGTGTCCCAAAAGTCTCCAAAGGGATGTTGTCAATGACCTAAAATACTCCCCTAGGCCCTACAACCTGAAGGTTCCATCATCTCCCAAAAGTACCACCCTGGGGACCAAACTTTAACACACAGTCTCTTGGGGAGCCTTCAACCAGGAAACTGTAGAAGCTAAGCAGAAAGTCCTATAGATTTGCAAGGAGACTCATAAATTTAAAAAGTGAGCCTAGTTATATCATAAATATAAACATTAAAATTAAACAATTGTTAATATATAATAATGAACATAGGTACATTTAAATTAAAATTACAATATCAATTATAGTTCTAAGAAATATTAAATACTTAGATTTTAATCTAAAAACATGTCCAGGACTTCTATTGTGAAAAAATATACAAGTATGATAAAGGTAACAAAGAATTTGTTAATAAACAGAGAAACATACAGCATTTATGGCCAAGTAGTCTCAACAGAGTAAATAAATCAATTCTCCCCAAACTGATAAATGTTTAATGCTATTCTTACCAAAATCTCTACATAGACATAGACAAGATTATTATAAAAATATTTTGAATACAAATGAACTGAAATAGCTAAACAATTTTGAAAAAGGAAAATGACATGGGAAGATTCAGTACACTTGATATCAAAGCCTGTCATATGGTTATACTAATTAAGACTTTGGAGCCTTGGCAAAGGGGTAAATAAATATATATATATATATATATATATATATATATATATATATATATCTCAGTCAAACTGAATAGAGAACCCAGAAACAGACTTAAAATAAATGACAAGCTGATTTGAACAAAGGTAGAAAAACATTTTAAGGAAAGACAGATTTTTAGGCAAATGGGGCTGGATCAGTTGAACATGCACAGGCAAGAAAATAATAATGTTGACCTAGTTCTGATTAAAAAATTATCTAAACACGAATCACAACGTAAATGTAAAACTATTAACATTAGAGAAACATAAATAAGAGAAAACCCTAAATGTACTAGGAATAAGCAAAGACTTCTTAACCATTATACCAAAGAATGATCCATAAAAGGAAAAAAAAATGATAAATGGAATTCATCAAAAGCAAAAATTTTACCATGTCATATACTCACTAGAAATATGAAAAGATAAGTCTTCAGGGAAACCTACTTGGAAATAACATATTGGATAAAAATCGAGCACAAAGAATATGCAAAAGTTCTCAAAATTCAACAGAAGCAAAATAACAATTAAATTACAAAATGGACAAGTTACTCTTCAATGACTAGATGTACATTTACAATGATCTCAAAATAAGTTTTCTTTGAAAAAAGAATATACACATTCACTTCCCTTCAGATCCCCCCATTCTCAAATCAAGTATGTATACACGTAAGATTTTATTTCTAGATTTGAAATACTATTCACTTAAGGTTTATTTAGTCTTTATACCAGTAGTGTACTATGTTAGTTGCTGTTGCTTCAAAATATATTCCAAAGTAGAATTGGGAATAATCCAATTTTTTTATTGTTGAGTCATTCTGGGTTCTTTGAATTGTAATGCAAATTTTAGCATCATCTTGTCAATTTCAGAAAAAATCCATTTGTGATATTGTTAATGATGGTTTAGAATAAGTGGATTAATTTTGGGTGCACTTGCCATATTAGAAATGTTTTCCTCAAATCTACGATCATAGGATTTCATTTTTTTCATGTCTTTTGTTTATTTGGGCCTTTAGTATCTTTGAACAGTGTTGTACAGTTTTGAGTATGTGAGTCTTACATCTTTGTCATTAAATGTGTACATCAACATTATTTTATTCCATTGTAAATTAAATTGTTCTCCTAATTTTAATTTGGGTTTGCTCTCTGCTAGTGTATAGAAGTATAATGAGTTTTTGTATACTGGTAATACACTTTGCAACCTTGCTGAATTTTAATCCATTCTAATAGTTTTTCATGGTTTCTTTGGGTTTTCTGTGCAGACTATCATGACATCAGTATGACTGAATTTTACATTTTTTTTTTCTTGATTTACTGTCTTGGCTAGAATCTCAAATACAAAGTTGAATGGATATAACCTCAATGCATTTCCTTGTCTTTTTTCTGAGCTTAGAGATGAAGCAATCAGCCTTTTACCAATAAATTTGACGTTACTCATCAGTTTAATAAGAGTTGTTCTTTATCAAGTTGAAAGGTACTTCAATTATTAATTTAATTTTTTATTTTTTATAAAAAGAAGCATGTTGTACTTTTTAGAATATATTTTGTTTATTGATATATGGATTTTATCATTTATTCCATTACTATGATATATCACATTTATTTATTAGAGAATATTAATATACTTTTGCATTCTTTGGAGAAGTCCCATTTGCTTACTGTGTGTAATTATTTTTGTATGTTGCTGAATTCAGTGTTTTAGTGTTTCATTGAAAGCATATGTATAGCTACAAGGGATATAGATATTAATTAGTTGGTAGAATTCTTAGGGATGTCTTTGCCTTGTATTCAGTATCAAAGTAATTCTAGTCTCAGAGAATGATTTGGGAAGTTTTCCCTCCTTTTTCATTTTGAAGAAGTTTGCAAAAAAATACTGTGATTAATTCTTTACTAATTTTGACCTAGAATTTTCTTAGATATTTTTTATCTGTACTTTCAATTTCTTTGCTTGTTATGGGTCTATTCAGATTTTCTATTTCTTCTTTGGTAAGTTTTGACAGTGTGAGTCATTTCAGTTAAAGATTATTTCTTTTGTTCATGTCATTATGGCCTTTGATACAAGATGGGTATTGATTAATAATCATATAAGATAGGTGCTGATTTCCCCTCCTTTACTCCAAATTTTAGTTGAGTATCTTTTCTTTTTTTCTCTTGGACAGTCTATATAAAGGTTGGCGATTTTGTTGATCTTTTCAAAGATCCAACACTTGGTTTTGCTGATTATCTATTTTCTATTACCTCTTCTATTTCATTTCTCCATGTTCTTAACTTTATGATGTCATTTTGATTCCTCATTCAATTGCTTTTCTTTTTCTAGAGCCTTAAGGTAGAAGTTTACTTATTTTTTTTTTTAATATTGGTGCTTACTATTATATATTTACCTCTAAGCACTGCATTAGATGCTCACATGATTTGGCCTTGATGTCATTTTTATGGTATTAGCATAACCATTATGGCTCAATTTTCATAATCACTTGCATGTTATATGTTTTTCCTTCATTTTACTTTCAATTTTTTCTGTGTCTTGGTAACCAAAGTGTCTCTGAATTTTTTGATTCATCTGCTGATATCTGCCATTTAACTGCAATGTCTTTTCCATGTATATTTGATGTCATTGCTGCTAAGGTAGAATATATGCATGCAATTTTGCTGTTTGCTTTCTATATGCTTTACACATTTGTTCCTCTGTCACTTGATTCCTGCCTTCTTGATGTTGTTAAGTACTATCTAGTGTACAGTTTTAATTATTTTTTGGTAATTTTTAGTATATATATATTTAAAGATATTTTTCATTTGTAGTGAGAAATGGACAACCAGCATCTAACTTCAACTTTTTAGTTGGACACTAACTTTATTTCTGTGGTGTTCAGAACCTTTGCTCTGATATACCTCCACATTGTCCCTTTTCAATATTAATATCACACAAAATCAATCACTACATATTATAAGGTGTTCAACACAGTCTTATAAGGATTGTTTTGTAACTTAAAAATACTTAGAGAAGTTAGTAGTACATACTTATGATTTCTTTATCTACAGTTTTCCCACTGGTACTCTTTATTTCTTCATATGCTTTTGAATTACTGTCTAATCTCTTTTTATTTTAGTCAGAAAAACTCATTTGAACTTTTCTTTTAAGACAGTCTGAAAATAATACATATTTACAGGTTTTCTTTTTCCGGAACTGGCATAATTTCTCCTTTATTTTTGAAAATCTTTTCTAGTTAAATTTTAATTTTTTTCAGCCCTTTAAATTGATAGTTGCATGCTTTCAGGTCTCAACAATTTCTGATGAGAAATCACCTATCAATCTTACAATGATTCTTTTATATGATGAATCATTTTCCCCTGTTGCTGCTTTCAATATTTTCTCTTTCTCTTTCTTTCAACAATTTGTGAAAATCTCAGTGTAGATCTCTACTGGGAATGCATTGATTTTCCTGGATGTTGAGAATAATATTTTAAATTTGCATTTTGGAAGAAATTGGCTACTGTTTGTAAAATGCCTCTTCATTGCCTCTTCTTTTTTTTAAATTTTTTTAGTTGTCAAAAATGCCTCTTCATTGCCTCTTCTTTTTTTTAAATTTTTTTAGTTGTCAATGGATCTTTTATTTATTTATATGTGATGCTCAGAATCAAACCCAGGACCTCACACATGCAAGGCAAGCACTCTACCACTGAGCCACAACTCCAGCCCCATTGCCTCTTCTTTCTTTCCTCTTCTCCCGGGACTTTGTTATGCATATATTAGTACACTTAATGATGTCCCTAAGGTCTCTGAGGCCCTGTTCATTTATCTTAGTTCTTTTTTCCTTGTGGTTCTCAGAAAGGATTGTTAATCTCAGTTGACTTAGTTTTCTGTTCACTGATTATTCCTTTGAAGTTCAAATCTGTTTTTGAATGCCCTTTAGTGCCTTTTTTAATTCAAGAACTATAATTTTCAACAATTTCTAATTGTTTAAAAATAATTTATCTTTATTGATATTTTCCATTGGTGAGACAGCATTCTTGTACTTTCAACTGACTCTTAGTCATAATTTTCTTTGTTTATAATAATTAACTTCTGAGCTTCTTCAAGTACAGTTTCTGTTCAGTAATTTTTTTTCTTGTACATGAGCCATACTTTCTTAGCACATATCACAGCTTTTTTTGAAAACATGGTATTTTTAAATACTATTCTGTATCACCTGGCAAAATCATATTGCCCCTCATCCAGGCTTTGTTGCTATATATGTATTTTGTTTTGCTATTTGGTCATACACCGACACTTTTAGGATAATTCTGTACAGCCTATAGCACTTCCATGACTACTCAAGCATTTTCTCAGTTTGTGGTCAGCATATTATAGACCAGATATTTTCTCAACTGTCTTGAACCAGCACATCTTCATCCTTTTAAAACGGAGTTCTAAGTATTCATAACTATATTCAACATTATAAAGTTTACAAATCTGTCTTGGCTTTCAATTCTTCAGGAAGGATTTCAAGTCATTCACAGGTCACTAGGGGCCCACTGTGGTCTTTTCTCAATATGCACACAAGTCTCCACATACACATATCCTTAGTATATTAGAGCTTTTTAAAATCTGCTATGACATCACTTTCTCCAGATCTTTCTTTTAAGTTTTGACTTGGTTCTCATTTGTTCCAACTTACCAGCTTCAGGCAGTTGCAATGTTGAACAATTTTTTTGACAAATCCTCTGGGAATAGGGCTTTAACCATGGAGTGACTTCTATGTTAGGTCGTATAACAACATCTGTGAATAGTTTGCCAGGTAGCAGCAGCAAGATAGACTAAATTGTGACAACATGCTGGGTGAGAAAGGAATGTGTTAAGGAGCTCTGAACCTGGTTCATCGAGAACTTGCTCTAATACTGTGGTTTTCACAGCCTACCATGGTTGTAAGGCTGCTAGTTTTCAAGCTACCTACTGGGAAGACAAGCAGGGTTGTAGTATGAGGTACTATGCCACATATTTAATGATGTTAGTGAGGTCAGCATTTTTTATTCTGAATTTATTCTCATAATAGAAGAAAGTATGTTAATACAGTCTTCAGAACGGCAATATACCATCTGCCTAGTTAAAATTAAACAAATTCATAGAAAATACTATCTACATAAATTATCCATTGATAACTTTACATTTTTAAGGTTTTTTCAAATTTTTTTCCTAGGGAATCCAGTCTTAGAGTTTTGGAAGCTATTCAATTTTTTTTTTTTTTTTTTGACAATTCATTATAGCCTCTCTCAAACTTTCAAACTTGGGTACAACCTAAGGAAATAATTTCTACTTTTTTGAAGTTTATTTTTATTTCTCCCATTAATGAGATCATTTTAATAAGTTCCTCCTAGAATTTTCATAAAATATGTGAGGATAAACTGACTCAAATATTAAAAGCTTTGTGGGTAAAAAGCTTGAAATGTCATGGCCATAAATTTGGAATGAATTTTAAACATTACAGATTTAATGGTCTGATGTCTGTAGACTTTATTTCCTGTGGGGATAAGAGTCTGAAACCACAGATTCAGCAGAACTCAATAACATAAATGTGCACAGTAGAGTTTATTTAATAGCACAAGATAATTTGAATTGAAGTTAATAATTCAGAAAGAGATCCAAAGGAGGAGACATACACTAATAAGTTTAATAGATAAAACTCATACATGTTTCATTAGCTATAAAATATACAGTGTAAGCATATGTGATCTAACAAGCTTATTGAGAAGATTAAGTTAGATAATATATGTTCCTGGAGAATTGAAATCTCAGTAAATGGATATTTTAGTGGAAGCTTTCAATGTTTTATGTTTCTTTCTTTATGGATGTTATGGAGAAGAGCACCAGATAAACAAATAATGGAAATCAGATGTATTCTTTAGAATTAAACCAATAAATAAACACATTTTTAGTAAGAATAGAACAAAGTGCTTCCCATAAAGCAGAAGGGTATCTGGGCCAGCAATATTTATGTTCAAACAAATCCTATCAACATATCTTAAAAAAAAGAATTGTCCGAGAGAAGGGTGTTTATTTAAGTTTTTTACCAAAAAACTTTGGAGCATAAGAAGTGAACATTAGCATTATTCATCATAGTATTAACCCAAGAAGTATATGTACTCTGGAGGAAAGCATGAAAACCTAGTAAATTAGATACTATATAAAACATAATGCTTCATACTCTGAATAGCTGCATTTTAATTAATTTCTCTAAATTAATTACCAATATCTTATGATTTAATACATATTCTTACTGACCTTTGCTACATAGAGAAAACTATGTTAGTAGAGGGAAATACTGGCTCTGTACTTCTTCCCCTCAGACTCTACAAAATTATTTAATGTAAGTTTACTTCTGATGGACAGACTCCTTACCTGTATTGCTTATTCAATTTTTTGATAATATGAAACTCAGATTTAGAGTACAGATTTTCTAAGATCACTTAGAAAATCTCTGGGACCAGAAGAACATTTTAGGAGACAGCCAATGTAGCTCAGCAAATGGAGCTTAGGCTCTAAACAAACCTTTGTGGCACGTAGTCTAATGCTTTCTAAGGATTGCACGTAAAACTGTTTTTCCACCTTACAACTTTTTTCAACATCAGGGAGCTATGGGATGAACAAGATACTGAGAGATGACTTTGAAACTGGCTAACTCCCTTTTATTAACTAGAAGGTATTATGTTCATCATACGTATTGGGGAAAAAAATAGATTTGTTAAAGTAATCAAGAGAAAAGTGATCTTTCATGCCCTTTGGAAAAGCATACCTAAATTCCACAAAGTAAAAGTAGACTATCTTATATTACTAATTAGTGACACAAAATAAATATTGGACAGAGATTAATTCAAATTAACATTAATGCTTATGTATTTTTCACTGTTAAAATAAAAGTAGTTTAAATAATACATATTTATGAAAGAACTCAGCAATAAAATTTAAGTTGATTTTTTATATTATTTCTCTTGCCCCTGAATGGCTGTAATTCTTATAAGGAAGGTGTGGTGACACATGCCTTTAATCTCAGTAACTCAGGAGGCTAAGGCATTAATTTCACAAGTTGGAGACCAGCACCAATAATTTAGTGATGTGCAAAACAACTTTGTGAGACCCTATCTCAAAATTTAAAAAATGGTCAGGGATGTAGCTCAATGGTAAAGTGCCCCTGGATTCAATCCCTAGTATAAAAAATAAAAATAAAAAATTATATACATATATGTGTGTTTATTTATATATGTAGAGAGAATACATTTATATACTACATATATTATATGTATTATATATTTGCTATGACTTCATTTATGTTGTTTTAGTTTGCTGGTTTTTTTTCACTGTGACCCAAAGACCTTACAAGAATAACTTAAAAGAAGAAAAAATTTATTTTGGCTAACAGTTTCAGAATTTCAGTCTGTTGTCAGCCAATTCCATTGCTCTTGGTCCAAGGTGAAACAGAACATCCTGGTGAAAGGGCATGGCATAGGAAATCAGCTCAGAACAGGACAACCAGTCATCAGAGAACAAGCTCTGCTCGCTGTGGAGCTGAGCTCCCAAAGGCACGCCCCCAGTGACCCACTGTTTGTTGTGTCTGCCTACAGTTACCAACCACCCGGTTATTCATATCAGTGGACTAGTCAACTGATTATGTTACATTGTTCATATTATAATCATTTCACCTTTGAACATTCTTGAATTGTCTTACACATGAGTTTCTGGGGTTACCTCATACCCAAACCTTAACAATATATGTGATGAATAGAGGAATGAATATGGAAGAAGGATTGTCAGAGGAGATGAGTTGAAAAGGAGATGACGATCCACATGTGCAATAAAGACAACTAAAAAGTTGTGATTTCATGAGAGCAGTGAGCAATAAGGAATAAGCAAAGCTGTTTTATTTAGAAGTGCATATATAAAGGCAAATACAGATTATCAATGAATCATCATGAACCTAAGTAAGTGTTTACTAAACAAGTGATGTAAAAGGCAAAGTATCTTTGAAAATGAGGAAATGACTTAAACAGGCAATTCTTAAGAGTTATGAAGTAATGAAAAGAATATAGCAAAATATATCAAAAGTAATCTCAGAAATGGAAAATAAAATACTGAGACAACTTTTTTGCAGTGTAAAATTTGCCTTGCAAAAAGTCTCATGTTGCCAGAATTGGGGCTGCAAGTGTGAATCACTTCATACTATGGTATTAGCATATAAAATTTTACATTCATTAAGATTAACTTGGCTGTAGCTATCTAAATTCAGCTCCTACTTCTTGGATTTTGTCTTAAAGATATATAAGTATTCAAGGATATATGCCCAATGTTGGTTTTTATGCTATTATACTACAAAAATAAAGTTATCCACAGACTGATAAAATAAATTATAATACAGGCATGCTGTATAGTATGTAGTTATGTTGTTATTGAAATCAATGCAGTAGAGCCAAGGAAATAGCTCAGTGGTAGAGTGCTTCCTTAGCATACACAAGGTCCAGAGTTCTATTCCCAGGGCTAGGGGGAAAAATGTAGTACAAGTATATATCTGAGTGAGAGAATATCAGTGATATTTAAAAAATAAATATAAAGATTCAGAAAAATATACACATTATGACTGGATTCATTTGGAAAAAGTATATCAAATACACAGAAATAAGCATATGTGTGCATGTACCTAGAAAAAGCCTAAAAAGGCAAACACTGAACTGATAACATAGACCAACCCTGTGTCACATAAGTGAAGGGTTTTTATTTAATACTCTTTTAAAAATTCTATTTCTGATTTTACACGACATCTTTAGTGAAAACTTTAAGACTACTCTTGGAAAAAAATGTGCATTATTGTGAATAATTTCATGTTGAATTTAAAAAACAAAAAATAAAATAAAGAATACAGGTAAGGAAGTTTCAAATAGATATAATTCCTAATTTGCTTAAAGAAATAAAAAGGAAGAGAAAGAACTGGGAAATACATAAGTCAGGAGGCCCTTAAAAATTTACTGGACAAAGCTGAGCATGTTATTTTAGGACATATGTCCTTTTCTAAACCATCAGGGTTATGGGGCTTGAGAATATATAAAACAGACCATGGATCAGATTGTAGCTAAAGGGATTCATGCTTGCATTTTGTTATGAAGTTCAAATTGGAAGCTGTTCAGGCAGAAAACTAATAGAAATGGGTGATAGCTAATTAACCTAAGGCTTCAAAGTAATTACTCAGCAAGAAGCAATTTAAAAGGGACCTTTCTTTTATTTATTTGTTTGTTTATTTTTGAAAATCATAAAATGCCCTATTTGACTTTTGGTGCATGAGCAAAAATATGTGAGTACATACAAATATTGATATTTTTAAAAAGCATTCACCTGATCCAACTTCTTGGTAAATTTTTTAAAGGGCAATAGAATAACAAGAACTGTGTTTCATATCTCAGGCTTACTTTGCCATGTATGGAGATAATAGGAGTAGATCCTAGAACTAAATACAGCTCAGAGTGTGGAATTATATTTATTCAACCAGACTCAGCCATAATCCTCACCACTAGAATCAAGAGTGTCAGCCACAACAAACAATATGACTGCTTAGTGGAGAAGTGACTCCCATAAAAACATGAAATGCTACTGTGACAAGAGGGTGGAATGGATGTGTGACATCCAAAATGAATTTCTATCTGCCACAATGTACCAACATGACCTTCACAATTCTGGGCAGTTTCTTTTCAAAAGATCTATACCTGTATAAAATATATACATTGCTTTCCAAAAAATAGGAGTCCCAAATTTCCTGCGTTTCTACAACCAGTTCCAAAAACTGATATTTTGAGTAGTGTGCTGTTCTCTTCCTCAAATTTTCTTGGTATCTGTGGCTTCCAGTTTCCTGGAATTTTAAGCTTAATATAAGACCCAGAGATGTACATAAGAATATCTTTGTGAAGAGTTCTCAACAGAATTTCTGATCCTGGTTGCCTGCCTCTAGTTCTAAGCTTTATTAGCATGTAGTCTAAATAAACCCTGGGACCATCTTTTCTGACCATTGTATTAATCTTAGGGTTTTTATATGATACAATAGGATACAGGATATTATATATTTAAATAAACTAATTCTTCAAGAAATATAGTAAGTGTTATAGGTATCTCCAGGAGTCATGCTTGCAATGACTTAGACCTCCCATGGAGTTAATGTAGAACTCAAGATCTCTGCTGTCAGTTGCCCAGGATCCATAAGTTCAATATATATTTTCCCCGAACTTCAGGATTCATTCCAATGCAATTAATTTAAGATTATACCCAAAGTGCACCAAGTGCTCGGATCAAAATTATGAAATCACATAGACATTTTAAAAATCCCTTTTTTATAATCAAGGTGGGTCAGTGTTTTAAAATAAATATGAGTTACATAGTAGAGATGTGGGCATATTGTAGAAGTTAGCATGCTTTGTCAAGAAAAGGTGAAATTAATTTGTTGAGAATCAATATTTATCCTATTTTCATTCAGTGTTCAATGCTGTAAGTTTCCACAATTAGATTATAAACTACTTAAAGATAGAATTGTGTTTGTTGGAATATGTAATGGATAATGAATCAGATATTTGGATGATTTTATTCATCAGTTGGTTTATAATTATTAACCTCAACATGATAACTGATAATTCTATAATTGTTACATACATATAATTTAAATCTGAAAATGTCATTTGGAAAATAGCTAACCTCAAAAATTTTATGAAATAATACGTCCCCTGAAATTTTTTTAATATGCTGTTAATACCTGATTTATTTGTCTTTTGTTGCAGGATTTATTTATACATGTGGTGGAACTTTAAAAGGACTTAATGGCACTATAGAAAGCCCCGGTTTTCCATATGGATATCCAAATGGTGCAAACTGTACATGGGTAATAATAGCAGAAGAACGAAACAGAATACAAATTGTTTTTCAGTCATTTGCACTAGAAGAAGAATATGACTACTTATCCTTGTATGATGGACATCCTCATCCTACAAACTTTAGGACAAGGTTAGTGTACTTTGAATGGAAGAAAGAAAGAAAGGAATATATTTTATGGGTAAAATTATTTTGCATGTGATATAATTATTTAACATGATATAGTTGTAATAAAGTCATATTAACCATCTAATTATTATTCATTTAGAAGTATATCATTCCATAAGAAATTATCTCTATATCTCTTATTTCCTAATACTAATACATTATTACCATCTCTCAAAAAGATGAATTCAAGTTCAATTGGGACCCTTTTAGAGTGGTTAAACATACTTCAGGATTTAAAGTTATTATCTATAAACTTCATTATGGGAATAACTCTTGTTAAAATGAAAGCTTAGTATATAATGTGTCTTTCGATGATATGTATACAATTCTAATTTAAATATGCAATATATAAAACAATATATAAAATATCATATGAATGCAGTATTCATGTAATAGCAGAATACATTGATTTCAGATAATGTGTACATATGTCTGAATGACATATCCTTTCATGTCACAAACTGGGACTTTCACATGTCTATCCCTACAAACAAAAGATTAATTTCTAATCCAATTGATAAAACGTGAAAATTAGCTAGCATCCTCTTTTAAAGTGTTTCTTCACAATCTTTTATTGGCACACAGTTAATCTAAAAATATAAAGTACTTTTTGCTGTCTTATACAAACACTTAATTTACTCCTTAATCAACTACAACTCAAACAAAACATTCAAAATGTCTGACATGACATATTTTCATCCTAGATTAATAACTGCGATTATATGTTTTCTTTTTAATAAATTTTTTCAACTTGCAATTTAAAATATTCTTAGTAGGTAATATGTAGGAATTAATGATTCTTTACTAAAGAATTGGTTATGTTTGAGTTATGATTCTGTGAGTCTGTCTGTGTTTCTAACAATTTATATTGTTTTCTTGCCTCCCTGTTCTACAGGAAGCAGATCATCAATATTAACATTTTATACATTCATCAGCCTTCCATATTCATCTTCATTAGTTTTTTCCATTTTAAAGAAATTTTACTTTTATTATCCTTCCACTTGTAGTAGTGAAAAACATAATATAGTGCAGAAAATGATGGGCCCAGATGTAAGATTTACATCTGAGTTTGAGGTTTATTGTTCACCAGCTGTTTGAGCAATCCATGCCACCTCTGCTTAAAGTGGGAGATGGTGATACTAAGGGGGATGTTACACATTTCACTGTCCTCTTTTGATAATCTTAGAGAAAGCATGTGTGAAACAGCTACATGAATATAAGATCCTGTTAGTACACATGTGAACTGCCTCCTGTCAGAATGATAGTTAAAATTGCTTGAGTTATTTAAAATCACATATTGATGCAAATAAAAGTTCACTACCTTAATTACAGGTAAGGTGCTATTTTCATTCAGTCTTTTTCTCTATATTGATTTACTGAATATTTCTGATTTCTTCTTTCTCTTCCATTGTTAAACTCCTTCTGTATAAAAAAGTATTGTGTATATCATACAGTTATGGCAGTGTTCAATATCATTTCAAATATTACCAATTGCTGGACCACTTTTAGCAATGACACAGCAGTTAGTCAAGACAGAAATCCTGGAAGCACATGTGCTTATCTGCAGTAGTGTATGTGTGTGTGGGGGGGTGTCTTCCCACACCTGTGCGTAACCAATCAGACTATAGGCCATAAAAGAAAAGGGAAGGTGCATTATAAAATTTTGAGACATCTAAAAGGATATATATAAAAAGTACACAGACCATTGTATATTTTCTTTACACCAGCAATGCATGCTCTATAATTGATATAAAAATAAAAAAGAAGTAATCCCCTTAACACTCTGTGGCAGTTCTTATAAAATTACTGATGGTATGTTTTATCTATTTTCTCTAGATCCCCTTGAAAATTAGAAAAGATTATTACTTTATCTCTGCCCTTTAAAAAAATAGTTGTAGCCTCTGGAAAGTTTAAAGACTTTGAGAGATAGAGATAACTATTGTTCTCATTCTTTCCTTACTAATATGTAAATTGGAAACAATAGCATTTAATTTACAGAGATTTTATGAGGATTACGATGTAATAAAAGTGCAATAAATCTAACTCTTGGCAATTATTTAGTGATTTCTCTCTACCCAACACTGCTAAGTGTTTTGTATTCAACACAGTATTTAACTTCTCCTCTACCCAAACGGTGTGAAATAATTACTGTTATCATTCTCATCATTTTACAACTGGGAAAATGAGCCTTTAACTACTTGCCCAAGGTTAGCATTGTAGAAAGTAGCATGAAGCAGGGCCACCATTGCAAAATAAATTTAACTCAGTTCAGAGTCTATGCTCTTAACTATGGTTATAACTGATTATTTGTAATCCTCAAAATTTATGTATTTATATTAAAATTAAAACCTATTTTTCTTTGCTGTATTTAGTAAAATTTGATGAATAAGATAAATCATACAAATAAATATTTTTAAATACATGTAATAAAAAATAATGGAAAGATAATCTACAAATATATTCTTATTTGTTTTATAGACTGTGTTCTAATATGTATTCTTAAAATATTCTGTTCACTGTAAAATGTTTAATGCATCTATCTGTTGATCTTTGTGCTTAAAGAAATATAGTTGCTAATGTTAGAGCTTATTTTAGTTAGCAAGACTGGGAGAAAAAAATCCAATGTGTAACCTTCAGCCTCTTCCAGACTGTGTTTACATGTAAAATCTGCTGTTTGATTAGAAGTTGAAACTGCTCCTGGCAGAGTTAGATTCATGTTTGCATCTGTTTCTTTGACTCACTGTTTTCTAGCTTTTTGTTTCTCTCACATGGATCACATTCTCACTTAATGCATGTCCTTATGGTATGTCTGCTGTTCTCTTTCTTTCAGAATTGAAACTTATTTTGTGTTACTTTTCATGAGTTCCAAAGGTTTTGTGAAAACAGCTTGCTATAGTTGATTTGCCATAATGCAGAAAAGATGGCTTGTGGGTCTTGTAATCCTTGTAAATTCAGAGACACATTGGAATTTGTAACCAGTTCTATACTTTTAAATTTCTTCTGAATTTCAACTATCAATGATCCTGCTTATTTCCTACACATTTTGAATTTAGTAAATTGACATTGATAATTGAATGAATACTTTTAGCAAGTCACTGTTAACTTCCTTTCTTGGTAATAACTTTAGCTTATAATGAACACTGGTGTATTTAAAACAGCATTGGTCTATTTTTATGCATAAAAGGTGTTATAAATTTGTTTACTTTGTTTATGCTAATAGTATATCCTCAACAAGAAAAGTGTAGCAAAAACTAAAAAAACTACCTATATCATAAGGTAGAGATGGATATATTCTAGTAGTTAGAATCATTCTATTTATGTAATTTATGTCCCTATTCAATCGCTCTAGTTAAAATATACATATATCAGAGTGATTAGAAATTTTAGAAGCATCAATTTGCTTGAAGCATGTCGTAAGTCACTTAATTATTCTATTGTGAGATAGCTTGGCTTTTGGTCATAATTAGTTCAGATATCAGTATCTTCATAAATAAATATTTTCTTTATTTTAGATTAGTTCCTTAGCAATAGAATAACTATTTGAAAAGACAAAATAATATTTTTCAATATTTTTCTGCTTTCCAAAAGCTTACATGAATGAACACTATGGAGAGAGAGGAGTGTAGTCTATTCCATTTAGTATTTCAGTCATATGTCTTTTATTCCCAGTTTTATTACCTTATTTTCATCTATTTAATTATATTATAGGTCTCTACCATCTTCCCATGTTTGACACTTACCCTTATTTTCTCCTGTTAATTCCTTGTGTCTATATGTCACTGTCTTTCTTGATGACTTGTACAATGTATTCATACTTATATATATATATAAATATTTGTCTTCTCCTGTTACAAAAAATATTTCCCAGCTTATTTATTTCCTCTAAAGTCTTATTCTTTTCTACACAAATGATTAAAGAATTTTAAAATAATTGTGTAATGAGGTACATTGTACTTTTATTTCGAGATTCTTTCCATATCTTTTAATTTTAGAAAGCTGTCAAGTCAGATATATTTTACTGTTCATTTTTTTAAAATTTTTATATGTATAACTTAAATGCATCTGAAAACTTATAAAACAGCTTTTTGAATCTCTTTCCGTAAAAGACAATGATTACATTATTAATATAACCAAGGGAGCAGTGTCTTTTTACAAAGTTGACTAGAAAGACTTTTCTTTGGTATGTCTCTTGAATGTTACTATAGGCTCACCCTCCTATTTGGATATGGTATATCCTTGACCATATTTGGCAGTAAGAGAAAACTGATCTCCCCCCCCAGTGGCTTAAGCAAAAGTGGGTTTGTTTCTGTCAGGTAACAATGACTCAATTAATGTGTAACTAGTCAGGAAAGCAAAAGCTTTCCCAAATGTCCTCAGAAGGATCCTTCTTGCATGTGATTGGCCTGAGCAACCTTATATCAGCATCCCTTGGTGAGACATATTCTGGATAAAGACCATCCCATTTTTAACATCATCTGTGCAAGTTGCCATGTGAAGATTGAGGCCAGATAACTAACAAAAATCAATCACAGTATTCTAATAGTCCTATTCATACTCCTTATTTTACTGTTATAAATCAAAGTTAGGTTTTAAGACTGCTTAATCTTCTCACTCCTAGAGTTGTCATTGAAAAAGAGGAGGTAGCTCACAAATTTGTAGCAATAGTGTCATAATAACTACAAGATAAACTTTATATTCTTGAATTTAAAAATGACCATGAATTAATAATGTTAATATAAAAAGATAGATTAAAACACAAAATGAAAATTAAGTGTAAATGTAAGCATAACAAAGATCTTATTGGTAGAGGCAGACAATATTAAACTACAAAGAACCTGCTATTCAGAAATAGCTGGTTGAGGTAAAGAGAGTTTTATATTTTAAATATGGTCATCAGGGAAAAATTGACAGAGAACCAGGGAATCTTTGAATACATGAGGGTAACAAGAGATTTCTAAGAAAGGAGCAACCAGTGCAAAGACTAATTCTGTAGCACACATGTGGAAATATGTAAACAAGGAAGGCAGACAAGTGGTGTAATTGACCAAGGATAACACAAAGCTTGTGACTTCTGTAAAGACTGAGTTTCATGAGTTTCCAGTGGAAATGTGATAAAACGTGGACCACTACCAACCAAGTTAAGCAGTCAACCTGCAGTGCACGGGGTTGTCAGGTCTGGGCTGAGTGTTCCAGCTTGTGCTGTATGTGGCCCTGAGGCACATACATATTACAAAAAAAGGAGAGCTTTTTTGTAATACAATCACAAGTGAGAATCTTTTCTTCAATTCCCCTTACTAGTGGGGTGCAGTTTTCTAATTCTCACAATTTACAACCCTATAATAATGTCAGAGGATCATTTAAGCTGCCTGGTAAAGAATAGATTCTGTCAATTCCAATAAGAAGTTCTTATTTATTGGTGTTATGAATTTTGTGAGAGAAGTTGATAAAGACTCAAGAACATTAATGAAGAGAAATTTGGGTGCTTGCATCTCCAGTTATCGTAAGTAAATACCCAGGAGCAGAATTGTTTGGTCATTGGAAAGACACATGTTTAATTTCATAAAAAATTGCCAAACAGATTTCCAAAGCTATTTTCCTATTTTATGGTCAACTATCATTGTATGAGAATTCTGTTTGCTCCACATCTCTGCCAATATTTGAAATTGTCAACCTTTACTTTAGAATTATATTTTGCATTTTTGTGATAACCATTATATTGATCATGTGCTTGTTGACCATTTATTTATGTACTCTTATGAAGAGTCCATTGAAATAATTTTACCTATTTTAATTACATTGCTTGATTTGTCTGGATATTATTGAATTATAATTCTTTTTCTTTATCTCATATCTGACAAATACATGCACTGCATTTTTTTGGTCCAATCTGTGACTTGCTTTTTAAATTCATTATACTATGTTTTGATGAGTAAAAGTTTTTAAATTTAAGTTTAATTTATTAATAACTCATTTTGTGCATGCTTTATATGTCATCTGACAAATATTTGTTTATCCAAAGATGGAAAAATTCTATTGTATTTTCTTCTGAAGTTAGAGTGTTAGCCTTTATAATTAGGCCTGCAGTTTGTCAGGTGTGAAGGATATTAGGCTCATTTTGTTCCCTTCAGGTATTAAAAACTAACATGGCATATATTTTAAGGAGTCCTACAACTGACAACTAATACAGTATGTGCCCCAGCTAGCTGTCTTTGGGCATAATTACAATTAAGCATCTTTCAATGCATTTTCTTTTAAAATGAGTACTTGTTCAACCAAGTTTTGTTAGAGAAAATGCTATTCTTTCTCTTCATTTCTATAATAAAATACCCACCCCCATCTTGTATTCTGTGACTATTGATAATCTACTTATACCTTCTTGACTGTAGTCACTGAATATACATTATTACCATGGTTATGGTTAAATTTTCTGAACTTTTTTTTTATCACTGTATTGGATATTCATTATTTAACCAGCATTTTTTCTCAATTGAAGGATATAAATGATATAATTTGTCACAGTTTCTTGTTATGCCAACTTGTTTGATTGGTTTTCAAACTTTTTATAGCTTTATTTTATTCATTTTTTATTTTTCTGTTGTGCTGAGGATCAAACCCAGTTCCTCACACAGGCTAGGCTTGGATTCTTGACATAACCATAAAATTCACAAGCCTGAAGGACATGAACTAGCGATAGTGGCATAAATGGCATAAATAAGCAACAACCTGTAGCTTGAATTCCCATATGTGTAAATGGCAGACCTTTCTTCCTTCAGAAAATGTTGGCAGTGTCCCATAAAGGTTTCTGAACAGTCACTATAGTTCTTTCTTACATAATTAATCTTATCTGCTTCCTCTTTTCTTTTGCTCCATGAATTTCCCATGTAATATTTTAACACTTGTGATACAAATTTTCCTCTTCCCACTTTCTGTTCCTTTCAGTGACGTGCAAATCATTCCTGTAGGTATAATAAGGTAGAGAACATCTTCCGAATGAAAATTATTAGAAAATATCTAAATGGATAATTAGATCATAGAAACAAACAACCACCGGGTATAATTGATGGCAGCACACTCTGCTGATTTAACTCTTCTTGATGACATTTCTTCTCCTGTCCCTGTCTCTAGGCTGTCATAAAGTTTAGATTGAGAATGATAGAATTCAATCCAATTTGCTGGCTCTGAAGATTTCTCCCTTTAGAGCTGGAAGGAGTCCTTATATCCTCATTATCTTTCTTACACAACAAAATATCAGGGAAATGCACAGGCTCTGCTGCCTGACTTAATGCCACAGATGGTTTGTGTATGTATTATCTGCAGAAATTGCATATGATATTAAGAACTATTTATTCAACAAATAAAGTGAAGCAATGCTATATTTTCCCTGTGTACCTGTAATATGAATATTTTTTCACGTATGATTTTGGTAATGGCCTTGTATAGAAAGAGGCCAGAAAAGAGAAGTTGAATAGAGAAATGGATTTTTCTATGGAAAAGGCTTTGAGAGATGTTCTATTGTGGTTAATATCTCCATCCTCAACATTCTAACTTACTGAAGATTTTAGTGTGCTGCCATTGGGTACACAAGTGAATTAGGAAAAAAATCAATTAAATTTTGATGCACCTTAGGCAGTTAATGAGTCTTTCCTTTGGCTATCATTGCTCACTTTAGAGTATCCACATTAATGATTGGATAGATCTCAAGGACAGAAAGGATTTCTAAAACTTTTTGTGAACACAAAAGGCTCTTTCAAATCTGAGGAAGGCAAGGATTAAAGAGTATACACAACTATCTATTGTTTATACTAGGCATGCTGCCAAAAAGAATTGAGGCAGCTTTTGGTGAAAAAACGGACTAAATTAAACCATTAAGAATGGAATTAAAACATAGAACAAGAAATGACAATAAGCAAGTTTCAACACTTTATCCATGGATTATATTTATTTATTCAATCTTTCATAGCAAATCTGTGAAAAGTTTATTTCCATTTGCCTGCTTTCTGTAAAACAGTACAGATTTACTAAAAGCAAACTGTACAGGGCATCATTACTTACTAGTGACATTTCATGTGAAAGTCAGTTACTCTTCATAAACTCATTATCTCATCTCTAAAATGGCATAATCAAAAAGCCTATTTGATTATCTCACAGAAAGCAACTTCATGTTTTCTGAATTATGTGTTTTTAATAACACAAAATTTCATTTTGGTAATCTGAAATTCTAACTAAAATTTTAGGTTAGTCATTCCAGATTAACCCTTTGTGAATTCATTCAGATTTGCTAATATATGACACTCTGACACAGACACTCTGTAGCTGCTTAAAACAAATATTTCTGAATACACACTATTGAAGACTAATGCTGTTCTCAAGGCATCATTTCTAATATTCTTCCAAATATTCCTCTTATACACATGAGAAAGTCAAATTTCAGAAACATCAGTATTTTTTCCAAGATAAAAATATTAGCATTTCTAGAGACTAAAAAATGAAGCTAAATTAGTGTACAGCTCATCAGCTCATTATTTACATTTATTTATACTTTTCTTTTATTTATTTATTTATTTATTTATTTATTTAGGAACTGTAGATTACAGAGAGGGAAATGAGAGGGGGAGGGGATGGGAATATGAAAAAGAGTGGAATGAGACAGACATCATTACCACATGTACATGTATGATTACATGAATGGTATGAATCTATATCATGCACAACCATAGAAATGAAAAGTTGTACCCCATTTGTGTACAATGAATCAAAATGAAGTTTGTAAAAATTTTTAAAAAATTAAAATATGGAAAATACACACTTTTCAATTATACCATTTTGGGAGTGACTGATTAGAAGACTTACTTTATTATTATTATTTAAATTTTTATATAATAATTTTACTAATTGTAAATTGGAAGATCAAGAATGTCAAATGGCATAAGAAATGGCACCACATTTATATCTGTGTCCAGTGTAAAAATAACTCATCCATTTACTGTTAAGACAACATGCATTCAAATGACTATCATGTCATAAAAATACTCATATAAAAGAAAAACTATTCCTTCAGAGATGAATAAAGTCTGTTCTCAATAAATCTAGAAGCTATTGTACTCACATAGAAAAATAATTAAAATTAGCAATGTAAAAATACATATGCTTGCCTAAGTTCATGGCTGCCCAGTTTGTCTTCAGAAACACTGAAGGCATTCAATGGTATTTTTAAATGATATTTTTAGGAAAAAAGAAATTCAGTTTAATTAAGTATGAACTCAAAAGTGTTTTCTTAAAATATCTTAATTTATATTGATTTTATTCTATACCAATTTGGGTTAATTTTGGGGAGACAAGAAGAATTAATTTGAATTCTTAATTCAGAATTAAGAAAATAGATGTATTAACTTTCTCAATAGTTTTCCTCACTAAATCCAGATTTAAGCACATCAAGTTAATGTTGGACAATGGAAAGTATCATAAGATTTTATAAACATACACATACACATACACAAACATACACACACACACACACACACACACATACACAACACCAAATATAAGAGTTTACAAAAGCAGCAGAAGCAAAATATTATCCTCATCCTATATTAAAATCTGTGTATTAGAATATTTCTTTTTAAAATTGCTTTGTGAGACCTTAGAAAATCAAAATGAAATAAAATTTCAGAATCCTGTTATATATGTGACACATTCCTTGATGGATAGAACAAAAAAGTTGCAGTCTGATCCTTATCATTGCAACTACACACACACACACACACACACACACACACACACATAAAGCCATATATATGTGTATATATATATATATATATACACACACACACATGTATATATAGAGAGCTCTATTATATATGTATATTTATGTGTATATAAAATAACCTAGAAATATGGTCATTTTAAAAATTGCATGAACCAATCACAGCAATCTTATTTCATTAATTTTTAAGATAATATTCTCAAATTACAAAAGTCAAATTATTTCTGGGTGAAACATGATCATTGAAAAATACTTAACCAAAAAGAAAATTAATATATAAAACAACAAATAACCATACCATATGCCCTGGAATACTAATAGTAAGTAACACTTAATGCATTCAATTATATTTCCAAATGAACTTCCTATATTATCTCACATTCTCTTTTGAAATACATTGTATACATAATATTCATTAAGTAAAATACACAAAATGCAATAGATTAAAATGGGCATAAATTCCATTTCTCTCACTTTTCAAATTCCCACTCTGACTTTACTCCAACTGTATTAGTCAGCTTTCTGTCACTATAATGAAATACATGTGATCATCAACTTATAATGGGACTAGGCTTGCTTCAGGGCTGGGGATATAACTCAGTGGTAGAGTATAGAGTGCTTGTCTTGCATAAGTGAGGTCCAGTGCTTGAGTTAACAATCAAAGAAAGAGAAAGGAAAGAGAGAAGATATTTATTTGTATCACAGTTTTGAGGATTCCAGTACAAGGGGTGTGGACCCATTGCTTTAGGCCTCTGGTGGGAGTATCTGATGACAGGGGTGAGGCACATAGAGCAGAGTAAACTGCTGACCTCCTAAGCCAGAAAGCAAAGAGAGAGAGGACAGGTTGGGATCCCACACTCTCCCTCAAGAGTATACTCCCAATGACTTCAGGCCTATATGATCCCACCTCCAATGGTCCCATCACCTTCTGAAGTACCATACTTGGGACTAAGCATTTAGCACATGGATCTTTGGGGGATATTTATCAAAATCATAGCAGCACAGGAACAAGTATCCCCATGTTGTGACTGTCATTCCCCCAATCCCATATTTTTCCAAAACCATAATCATACATAAATTTATCCCTAAGTATTATAACATTAAATTTTGCTAATTTTTGAGATTAAGAATGTTCTCTGGGACTTGTTTTTTGACTTACAATATTTCTAAGAGTCATCCATATTTTTGGCATATTGGTATGATTCATTCATGTTTATCCATTCATTCATACAACACCCTTCATTAATTAATATGATGCATTTTATATTCTATTTTTAATACAGTCATTTATATTGTTTTTAATTTTGTTATTACAAATAAAGGTACTAGACATAAACTGCACATATTTTCTTTAACAAAGTGCAAGAGATTCTCCCAAATGTCAGAGTAGAGGGGCTGATTCAGTGTATATAGAAGATGCAATTATTAAAATTTAGTCAAGTTTGAATAATGTCAATTGTTTCCCTAAGTGTAAAAGCAGAGGCCAGAAAGGTAAGAGGAAACCAAGTGAAAAAAGTATCCTGAGAGAAAAGTGAAGAAGGCAAAAGGAGACATGAGCACCTATGACAAATTCTGAAACAAAAAGTTCTCCATGTTCAATGGAGCATTGCCCACGGCACTTAACAACACAGAGGTCATTTGAAAGTTTTATAAGTTGTTTTTCCAGTAGCGCTGGGAGAAAAAGTAGCATTGAAATGAGTAGGTTCAGGAAAAACATAGGAGGAAGCAAAATGGAAACTGTGAGTTTATCTAAATTAAACGTAAACCCTTCTTGGGATGACTTCATAGACTAATATATCTTGCATATCTGATTTATTACTGCATCAAATTGGTAGGTAAGTTTATCACATTTCATTTTTCATAGTTCCATGAATTAATTCCAACATGAAATTCCAAAGCTTTCTTTGACTTCCAAATAAAATATTTTTAGTCATAAAACTGAAAGTATATATCAAAAATAAATGTGTGACTAGATTCTGGTTTATATGTTTATCCTTGAACTAAAGCACTGACTAAGGTACTAAGGTATTATAATAGGTATTGAGAGCTAAGAGTGTATTTTCTCTAATTCTGTAGCACATAAGTTCCTAAAATCAGTGATATCTACATGGAAATTCTTTTTTCCAACTTAATATATTAATAAAATGTAATTTAACTAAAATGTACAAATATAATTAATATGGCAATGGTTTTTTAACTTATCAAACATTGATATGTTTTTCTTATCACAGCATGGACACACAAGTATAGATGACATTACAATTAATCTTCTTAGAGAATGAAGCTAACATCTAACTGCCTTTCAACCTCCCCTGAGCTATAAAATTCTTACTTTTTGGATTGTGTCCCCCAGGAAGCAACCAAAAGCCCCCAATTTCTTATCCAGGTATTCTCTGGGGTTTTCCCTTTGATATAATGTGGAAAGATAGTTAATAGTTGGGAACTACTTGTTAGAAATAATGTTGGCTGGTTTTATGATTCCCATGGATCTTGTATTTCTTATCTGAGAAACAGGAAGAATTTGTCTCTGCCCACTTTTTGATATTCTGTGTATCTGACAGCAGAGGATTCATGGGGCACTAATTGCCCTATTTGGATCAATTATTTTGTACTTATGGAAATTCCTTCTCAAATCTGTTCACACATTTACTCTCAATGCTATCAATAAAATATTTTATTCAAAAATTGAGGAAAGCCTTATTAGTTCTCCTCTTTTCCATTTCAACTCACTTTTTCCAGCTACTAAATCAGTCTGTTTTTATCATTTTTATTTATATACTTATTTTCAATCTGCCTGTGGAAAATTTATTTTTGAATAGCATTATATTTGTGTTAATGTCTTTGATAGGAAGACATTTTACCCTTTTAATACCTAATTCCAAATACCACTTTTCTTCACCTTCATCTAATATCTCAGTTCTGGTGGTAATAGTCTGTACCAGACAGAACATATATTTTGAAGTCAGAGAAAACTCTGTTGAATTCTAATTCTCCCACTAAATAAAGAGAAAACTGTGAATAAATTATTTAGCCGTTCTAAACTTTATGTGAAGTAGAAATATAAAAGTAGGAATATACATCTTCACAGTATTTTGAACATTAAATGTATAAAATATTAATGAAGTGTATAGCATAGAAAAAAGTTTTCCATAATCATTAATGGTGATAATTTTAAAATCTTGGCTTCTATGACTCTGCCTTAATACTTATGTTACTCAGTATTTCATTCTCTTTTTCCACAAGTCTATAATGAGAATTGCCTCTTGTGAAGGTGAATGTCAATTACATTACAATTCATATTGTTTTCACAGTTTCTTAACATTATAGGCAAAATAGGTTTTCTGTATTTCCCCTTTTCATTTTTCTTATAATAATCACTAAATTTAATTTACCACCTCATTGAAGCTACTCAGGGCAAGGTGATCTTCTAATTGATCCATAGATTAGTTTTTAAGCACTCACATACACTTCCAATGTCAGAATAATTTGGATAAACTGGCAAACTCATTAAAAATTTAGCTATACTAATTGAGAGTCTCACAGAAGAGCAAAAGGAACATGGCTTTAATTTCTGACTTTGTCATTTACCAATGATGTGGTTTTTAACAAGAAATTTCTCTTCTTTGGCCTTTGATTTCTTCATTTTCAAAATGGGATAATAAAAATAAAGTCACATGTCATACAGGTCATGGGAAATAATGAGAATGCAAAAATTCATAGTAGACACTTAGAAACTGGTAACACTTAACATCATTGCATTAGCTAAAACAGTTTTTCTGATTGCACATGACAACTGTCAAAAGTGACTGTTTATATAAATATTTTAATTTTGAAATCATGGTTAATTTTGTCTCAAATAGTTTGCCCTTTTTAACTAAAATTACTCTGATCCAGATATGTATATGTGATAATATCATATTTAATTATAGTAAGAAGATATGCCCAATGGCGCAGGGAGTACTGCGAGTTTACATGTAAAAATTATTCAGAAATAATTTAACAACTATATATATATATATATATATATATATATATATATATATATATAGA
>JAJEJO010053056.1:0-23281 GCA_020662805.1 Glaucomys volans | reverse complement strand
GAAGGAAGGAAGGAAGGAAGGAAGGAAGGAAGGAAGGAAGGAAGGAAAGAAAGGAAATATTTCAAATAATAAAATATTTAATAAAAATTCTGAGCTTAAGACTGGGACATGAAATTTAGGGAGAACCTTGACTAACTTTTAGGAAATCAGGATTTGAAGGAATTGAGAGGGAAAACCCCTCACTACTAATGAGCTCATTTCTTTGCAGAACCAAAATGGTGGTTTTGAATAAGATACCTGGTAAGCAAATGGAAAAAAACTCAGCTTTAATCCCTGCAACAGCCCATGCACCTACTCATCAAGACCTAGCAATGGCTTACGCTTGAATTCATATCTTAAAAGTTATGGAAATGTCTTCATTGGCAAAATCTAATGGGGAATACTGTTGGCAATGAGAGGTATTCTGGCAAAAGTAGTTTCAATACAGTAAGGAGAAAAGAGTGTAAATGAATACTGATTGCCTACCTTTCTATCTGTATTTACAATCAAGCTCTCTACCCCATTCTCTATCAAAATCCATTCCTATACCTCCACGTTCATATCAACATCTCTACCCAGAAAATGTTTCTAATGTGGTGAATTCACCTTTCCCACACAAGATGCTTTTTCTGGGATTTCATAATCATGCATCACTTCTTGATAAGTCTATGTTCTGAGAAATGCGTCAATATGTGATTTTGTAAACATCATAGAGTTGTACTTTGAGAAACCTGGATGGTATTACCTACTGTACAATAGGCTTCTGGTCTAGCTTCTTATTTTTGGGCCAGAAACCTGTGCAGTCTATTATCATGCTAAATACTGTAGGCAACTATAACACAATGATATCATTAGGCAATAGAAACTTTTCAGTACCATTAAAATATTATAGGACCACTGTCGTATATGCTGTTCATCTTAACCAAAATGTCATTAAGGGGCACATTATTGTATTTTATAGAATCTTCAGCTTATTTTCTTCTCAACAAATAAGATATATAATTATTCAAATATTGTATCAGTCATGTTTTTCCTCCTGATACCTTGACATAACCATGAATTATTATGGTGTACTTCATGTTCCCCAGCATTATTAGTGTATGCATGATTTATTCTCATGAAATAGTCAGTACTTTAAATAACAGCTTGTTCCAACGATTTTCCCATTCTATTTGAAATTTAATAGGTTAATATTGTGTTTCAGCAGAGAATTCCTTGTAAATCTCTGCCTCAGTTTTTAAGAACTGTTAAACCAAAGTATAATTGTAAGATAATACATATCCAAAAATCTTACTGTGAATAATGAGCAATCACCATGAGAATGCTGGTATTAAAATACAATTTATCTTAGCAGTAACATGCCACAGAATATTACTGTGGAAAGAGCAGTTGATTTTGAGTCATGGCACTAATGAATCTAACATTTAATGACTATTTTTTAGGGTCTAGAAACTACACCAGGCTATTCAACATGAATTTTTTAATTTAACATTCACAAAATCTTGGTATTTTGGTAATATTACCACTTTTACTTTAACATAAAACTCTCCTCTCACTCTTCCTCACCCACTCTCTCTTCCTCATTTCCCCCTGTTTTCTCTTCCTTTTTCTTTCTCCCTCCATACGTATTTTTCTCTCATGTCATTCAAACAGTAGTATGCTATTATCCTCTCTATTTAAAACTGTTTTTTGTAGTCATTCTTTTTTCTTGAGAAAATTTAAAAATTGCAATCACCTGATATATTACATTACAAATATTATATATTTATATATGTGCATATACATATTTATATACATCCATTTTACATATTTATATTTAAAAGTTCTTTGATTATCCTGTTAAAGATAATATAGCTCAAGTCATTCTTAATTCTCAACTCTTCCAGAATTAACATCTTCCAGTGAAAATCAAATAAACATATTTAAGTAGACAGGTATCATTCTTATTTACCAACCCTGATACTTTAAGGTTTTCCATCACATTAAGCTACATTGTGGCATATTAACTCTCAATAATTAGAGAGAAGCCTTTTATGAACAACCTATTATTTAAGGAACATATGCACTGACATTTTAAATGGCTTTCTTGTAATTTCAATTTCTGTCAATTGTGTATTAATTACCAAATACTTATTTTAGTACTTTTCATATTCATAAATGATGTAAAGTTAATTATTTAATCCTCCCTGTAAGTAGTTACTCATTACAGTAGGAACATCATTAATGATTCTAAATCTTTATAAGATAAAATGCTATAAGGATATTTTCATGAGAAATTAAGAATTGCAACTATTAACATTGCATGCTCCAAGTGTGTGATTATTAATATATAGGTAACAAATAGCTTTTGATAAGTCTCCTCCCCAGTATAACATAAAATGCAAAGATACAGTTTGGTATGCATGAAGGAATAAAGAAAAGGAGGAATAGATATTATCAAGTAGAAACCATTAAATAAAAGATGAAAAGAACAATATAACACATTGTATCACCTTGTTGCATGTAATGTTCTGGAACAATAGCTTTAGACTAGACCTGGTCCATGACAAAATATTCACCAAAAAACAATGAAATATGAAAAATACAGGAAATGCTGTGAATTTTTCATGAAGGTAGGTGAACTATCCTTTAATCTGAATTTATGTGCATTTTCAGAAGCCAATTTTCTGGTAAAAGAAAATGGTGATTGCTGCAACCGTACAGAACAAAGTTTCTCCTTAGGAAAATGAATGCATCTCAACTCTTTATTAGCTGACTTTCCCACCCGCCCCCCTCAATTTTAAACATTGAATAGAAACTAATATGTAAGAGAAATTTATATTTCTTTACTCTAGGGCATACTCGAGATATTTTAGCTAGTGGGGAAATATCTTTGCTAATTATTGATGGGTTTTGCTCTAATGGTATCAACTACAGTCAGACAATGGTTTCCCATTGCCTCCTTGATCTTTAATTCCATGACTTTATAATCATGAGCCAGTCCTTGTCAGCCTCAACTATTTAAAGTTAGGTTGTAGGTAAAATGATGTTCTTAACTACTCCAAGCATTTATCAAGAAACTTCTGAGTTTATGGAGAAAAAAAGGTGGATTAGAAGTGCATTCAGTCTCCATAGAAAAATCATTTCCCTCTTGTGAAAATCACAGTGAGAAAAGAAATAGATTGGAGTTGGAAGTTATGGGTTTGTATCTTTGCTTCCCTGCCTACCAGCTATTTCAATTTAAACAATTTACTGGTCACTCTGAGCTGTCACTTCTTCAACTCCAAGTCAGAGAAAATATGGTTGCACTCTCATACTTTTTTCCAGAGAAACAAAATGCCATCCACTGTTCAATTACATCATGCATCAGTGTAAAAGATAAATAAATGACAATGAAATAATATAACCATATATTAAAAAACCCACAAAATTTGCCAATATCTCAATAAGTACAAATGACATCATGGAAAATATAAACCATAAAATATTGATTTTCTATTATTTAAAAAATGTAAATCCAGGTGAATTTTATACTTACAACCATGTAAAAAGTGTCATGGCAAAGAAAAAATGTTCATCAACACATACAGTGAATAGAATAATATTCATAAAATGGAATCCTGTATGGCAATGACTAACAAGTTTTATACTATTGTTGTAATAATACAATATAACAGAGTCAAAGAAGCCAGAGGCAAAATAATTTTATGATATTATATATTCATATGTAAAATAATTAAAGTGTGGTATGTGTGTGTGTGTATGTATATACATATATCTTTGAAACATATGAAATGTGAAAGTAATTTGTTAGAAGTTGTGACTATCTTTGAGAAGGAGTAGGAAAGTAAGGAACATGGGAAACTAAACCGGCCCTTAGCAGTATGGGCAATGTTTTATTTCTCCATCTGAAACATATTCAGTTTATGATAATTCAGCAGTCTTAACATTGTTATATATGTAAACTTTTGTATGGATGTTCTACTTCATTGAACATATTGATAAACAAAAGACAAAGTTTATAAAATTAGATTACAAATTTATAATGTTATATATACACACATACTAGATAGATATAATATAACCCAAGTATAATCTGGTTATAAGTGACATATCTAAAAAATGAGGATACCATATGTTTAAAGATAAAAAGATGTGTCATTCCAATTCTAATAAGTAAAGGTCGGGGGTATGTAGCTATATTGCTCTTAGACAAGATAAAGAGTAAGGTAAATCATTATAATAAATAATTATTTGAATTTTCAAATTATAAGGAAATATAGTTTGAACGTTTATATACCTAATAATGTAGCCCCCAAACATTTTTAAATGGACATAAGATAGGGGAAAAGATAAACAATCCAAATAGTCACTTTGATTGGTAGAAAAATGGCCTCAGAGTAATGGTTCCCAGTCCTGAGTATGTCTACCATCTGGCATAAGGAACTTTGCAGGTGGAATAAAGGTGAGAGGTGTTAAAATATGGAGATATTTGAATTATCCATTTGGGCATAATATAATTGCTTGAGCACTTAAAAGCAGGAATATTTCTTTGTTGGAGGCAGAAATTGCAAAATCAACTGCATAGAGATGAAGCAAAAAGGGAGGACAGACAGATTTGAAGAATGAGAATAACTTCCCTTGCTGATCGAAGATGGAGGAATAAGTGCTGGCAACCTCTAGAAGGAAAAAAATAATTTCAATTCAATGAGCATAAGAAGAAAGGGATGTTAATCCTACTATTGCATGGAACTGAATTCTGTCACCAGCCTCATAAGCTTTGAAGGGGAAGCCAGACATAGCCCAGAGCCTGTAGAAAGCTATTCAAACCAGCTTATACCTTAATTTTAGCCCAGTGGAACTCTAATCAGAGAATCAGCTCAGTATGCTCTTCCTGCACTTACATAACTGTGAGGTAGTAATGAATGTTAAGTTTGTGGTAACTTGAGCCTGGAATAGAAAAATAATACATCTATTCTTTATAAGAAAAGCAGGTATGTAATAAAAAATTGTAAATACTGGCCCATGAAAAATTTCAAAGGATTAAATTCATGGGAAGAAATATGTTACCTTCTATAACGGAAATGAGATTAGCATTGGTAATAAAATATAAACACAGGTAAACCATGTGCTCATAACTTAAGAGATACACACTTCACCACAGGCCAAAAAAATTACAAATAAATTTGTAAAATGGTATTATTATGTATTATTATGGGAGAGGTATTCTATGTAGCAAGATAAGGAAAATTAAAAGTTTTAAATGCTTATGTATATTACAGTCTAGAGAAACTGATATGAAAATATGTAAAAGTGGAATATTACAAATATATTGATGGAAACACAAATTACAAATAACCAAAATGTACGTTCTCAATAGACTGAATTAATGAATGTTAGTATGTATATGCATTGGATTCTTTTTTTAAATTTAGCTGTCTTTATTGCTTTATTGCTCTATGCAATAGATTCTTACATAGCAGCTGTCCTCAAACTGTGGGCTGTGGATCCCTGAAGGTTCTGAAACATTTTCAAGTGGTCCACCAGGCCAAAAACATTTCTATAACAAAACTGAAATATTATTTGCCTTTTACACTACATTGATATTTGACCTTGAGGTACAAAAATAATGAAGGGTAAAACTGCTTGTGCACAACCCAATTAATAGCCTCAAACTACAACGAGTCATTAGTCATATTTTTATTCTACACACAATACAAAAAAGAAAAAAAAATACAATTGTGCTTAAGAAAATACTTGTTGAAGCTGTAAACAATTATTTCATTAAATCTTTACCTTAGAGTACCCTTTAAGGACTAGTGTGACTAAACAGGAAATAGTGATAAAACTCTAAAAATAGGATTATTGTCTAAAGGAGAAATTTGCATGATTGTTTGAATTTTCAGCAAATTAACCATCTAATTTCATGGAACATAATTTTTACCTAAAATAAGGACTAAGAGGTAAGCTATAGTTATTTGCACTTGGGTATTTGAAATATATTTTCTCACATCTGTATTTTCTCAAAAAATAAAGCCATAGTTTGATACTCCAAGGAAAACATTTATGATTTCTTGTCAATAACAAATCTAGACTTTTGAGAAAAAAAGAAGTTTGAAAATTTCAATCTAATTTCAATCTACCACTTAACTTTTACAGCTTCCCCACATTTAAATATTTCTGATGAGATCAATAGCAATAAAAATAAGTGTTCTTCAATAATTTAGCAAGACCCTGTCTCAAAATAAAAAAGGGATGGTGATATAACTCCATGATATAGAAACCCTGGGTTCAATCCATAAAACTGCAAAAAAAAAGTGATTTTTTAAAATATTGTGTTATGAAATACAATCAACATTTGGAAAAGTGCTATAACTCAGGGAACCAGAATTTTTCAATGACTGATGCATAATGATTTAAAAAAATGCATGACTTAAAAAAATCCATTACAAGGGCAAGATGGACCAATGAATATTAATGTGACAGAGTGCAAAGCATTCATTGATACAATTTTGAATTCCACATTCAACTAACTTGTGATGCTTTTGTGTAGTATCAAGAAAAGGCATTCAGAAAATTTGTCTCATGCTTATACATTTTTCTTTTAATATTTTGGTTGAGCACTAGAAAAAGTGTCAATTGTAAAGCACCTTTCATATAATTCAAACTTGTATCTATATGCAATAAATTAATAGGAAAATAGGTAATACTACAGGTAAAAATATCAGGAAAATATTTGTTAAGTAAATATGTAAAATATTAACCAATGCCTGATTTTCAGCTATTTGCTTTAATAGCACTCACTGGAATTTTGGGATAAAGTAATAAAAACAAAATTACTTTTTATTTGTGGGCATTTCAGTTTCAATATTTTATATTTAGGTAACATCTTCCTTCATTCTAAAATTTAATTACTTCCCATTCTCTTTCTTTCTCTCTCTCAATATATAAAATGGATACATACATAGACAAATTGAGATATATAGCAATTAATATAATTCTAGACCATCAGAATAATTCACGTGACAAAACTTCTTCTAAATGCTCCATTGTTAAAACCAATTACATAAAATATGCTCATATATTTTCATAATTCCTCATTTCAAAAGTTTAAATTAATCAAGATTTTCATATAAATAATGTACGTGATAGATACTTTAAATATCAACACACATATATGTGTACACAAATAAATGTATTTTCACATAAAAATACAGTGATTACTTTTGATGAGTGTCTTCTAAAATGGAATGTCATAAATATGCACATATATTTTTACATAAAACTTGGGTAATTAATAACATGATAGTTAATTCTCCTGAAATTCTAGGTGAAATGCCTATATCACTGACAATTAATTCCATTTTGTTTTTTAGGTTAACAGGATTCCATCTGCCACCACCAGTGACAAGTACCAAATCTGTGTTCTCACTACGATTGACCAGTGATTTTGCGGTTAGTGCACATGGGTTTAAAGTATATTATGAAGGTAAGTGATGATAATATAAAAGGAACCACTTCCCAGTTTAATGCAGTCAAAACCAGAACTCTTCAAGCGTGTCAACATGAAGGAGAAATAATTCATAAGGTCATCTCTAATCCTGTCACAAGATTCATTTTCTTATTAATCATTAATGCTCAATATAGTTAGTGGTCTTTGCTGTTTCATATCACTGTGCCTAAACACAGGAAAATCTGGACCTTAAGTTTTCTTTGGTGATGAGACCATAAATTACTACAGGGTTGGGCTTGAACAGAAAGGAATGGAATGTGAGAGTGAAAGGAGACTAGACCTGATTTGTGATCCAGGAGTCACAGACAGTACCTTATTCTTTCCTGCACGTGTCTGTCATAAAACTAAGCTCATAAAACTAAAGTTGTTTTTTATCCCTTCCCCTGGAAGTTTAGTACAAGTTACTTTGGCATTGAAACTTGACCTGAACGGATTGAAACCCATGTGTAATCTTTATTTATGTCACTTATGTGTTTCATTATGGAAATAACATTGGATAATAGAGTGGTATCCCCAGCACTGCTGAGGGTATTAAAATGTACAAAATGTACATCTTTTTATATGTGGAAAATGCTAATTGCAAGCCTATTTCTGAGCATTTCAGATAGAAATGGATTTTTAATTTTTTCTGTATGTGATTTACTGATATATCTTACATTTAATTTAGAAAAGAGTTCCTCACTTAATCAGTGATATCATATCAAATTTCAACTCATCTCTCCAAGAGCATATCATCAAAATTCATCTCACCAGATCTAACATTGCCATAAAGAGACAGACACACAGTGGAAGGTACAGTTACTTAGTTACTTTTTTCATTTTTTTTCCTTTATTTGCCATGCTGAGGATTAAAGTGCCCCACCCCAGAAGCAGTTACTTTTTAAATACATAATTCAAAATATGGTACATTTAAAGGTCACATTAGAAAATGATCATATATGAAATAGAAGTGTTACAGTATAAATTTTAACATTGTGCATCTAGGGAGAGTTGTAAACTAAGCATTATTTCATCTAGTAATACATTTCTCACTAGAAAACATATCCTTTACTTAACAATTACACAAAAATATTTTCTCAATTTTACATTGCCAGTAATGTCATGAACAGCAGTTTTGAACACTATTTTGCATCTAGCACATATATAAACTGTCCTTTGTCTAGCAGGGGAGCACGTGTTCTGACTTTCCTCCATTTTAATAATGACTATTAATTTTCTAAGGTGTTTTCACAATAGCTGAGTAATTATTTTAAGGTTGACAATTTAATTCTTACATATTCATTACCATAACCACAAAAGTTTAAGTGTAATTTTGGCAATACTGAAGAATCAGTAACTTAATAATTTTCTAGTAAGTGCTCTTAAGTAGAAAACTTGTATTCACCAAGATATAAAGATATTTTAGGCTAGTTTATTCATTTGGAAAGCACTAAGTATATTTAAAATTTAGTAACATGGCATATGAATCATGATGTTGGCATGTTTTCTGGTTTGGCCGTCATGTTTCATGAATTCATACTCAAACATGTTTTCACAGCTCCCTATTGTTTCTAACATAAACAGTATCAAATTTCTGTCCATCCATTCTGCTTCAGGGGAAATGGGTTCATATACTTTCAGGATATTTAAGTGTATGTTTGGGATGTACTAACTTTAGATATGGATACTAGTCATCCAGCTAGGGTTGAGGTATTGACCAGCATGCCAATTATCAGGTATTGTTCTGATGCATATATTTTACCATGTATCTTAGCTTTCTGTTGCTGCAAAATAATTGTGCAAAATTTGGTAGCTCAGTCAGACATGGTAGCACATGCCTGTAATCCCAGCAGCTCAGGAGGCTGAAGCAGGGGATCAGAAGTTCAAAGACAGCTTCAGCAACTTAGTGAGGCCCTAAGCAACTTAGGGAAATTCTGTTTCAAAACATTAAAAAAAAAAAAAAAAAGGGCTGGGAATGTGGCTCCATGATTAAGCACCTTGGGCCTTGGGTTCAATCCCTGATACCAAAAGGAAAAAAAAAAAAGCAGCTTAAAATACACAAAATATGTCACAATTCTGTAAGTAAAAATCTTAGTGGTTTCTGCTAAATTATTTTCTGAGTGTCTCACAAAGTTATAATAAAAATGTCAGTAGAGTAAACCCTTATCAGAAAACGTGGAGAAAATCTACTTCCTAAATCATTCTGGGAGTTGGCAGCATCTAGTTCCTCACAGTTGTAGTAGAACTAAGATCCTTCTTTCCTTGCTGCCCATCACTGAAAGACCACCCAGAGCTCCTACAGGCCTCTCCTGTGTCCATGAGCCCTATGTATTTGAGAACCAGCAACGAGTTGAGTTCTTCTCAGAACTTTGATTTTCCTTTGTAATGCTTCTTTCTACTCCTTTCTTCTTCCACATACCTTTGACTCCAGGTGGAGATCTGTTGGTTTAAAAGACCCATGTGATTGCATGGGCCCATCTAAACAATACAGGCTAATCTTCCTATCTTAATGTCTTCAACCTTAATTTTATCTGCAAAGTCCTTTTTTCAATATAAGTTGACATATGTTCTGGAGATGTATTTTTTTGCTGGGGGGAGGGGTTGTCATTGGCTTACTGCATCATGTGCAAGTCCATATAACAAATTCCAGCAGAAGTAGCTACACACTTTCTAAGGCTTTGTCTTTGGGTATTAGAATATGTGAGGTTTCTATTTATCAGTGATGTTATGTATTGATCTATGTTTCTCAAACTTCCAACACTGGACTACTTGTATCATATTCATCTGAAGAATATACTAAAAAGTAGACAATAGATTTTTTACATATCCTGAATCTGATCCTGTAGTATGGCCCAAGACTATGTATCATAGTAAGAAATCTATTGATTCTTAGGACTACTGAAAGTGTAAGTTCTATCTACCTTTTTTCCTATTCCTGGAAGAGATTAAGACAAACAAATCTAATCTGTTAAACAAATAAGATACTAAGAAAATATCTGTTGAATCAGTATCACTCTAAAGATATTTGTCCTGGACATGATACTTAATCTAACTAAACTTCATTTATCTCATCTATAATATTGAAATAATACCTCTCGATATATATACATATATATGTATGTACATATATTTCTGCATATGATTAATGATCTAATGTTCCAAATATATATTTTTAGAAGTCTCTATTATGTGACAGGTCTTTGAGACAAATGTAAGTTAGTCTCATTTATGGTACTGTGCTGTATTTACTATGGAGTCTTTGATTTCAAGAAAATTTGATACACCGGGGAAGTTAATTTAACTTGCAGAGTAGGAGGGAAAATAAGAGAATCCACTTGAATTTATTTGCTGTCAGCACCATCTATGATGAAAGACCACTGTGTATTCCAAACTGCAAATCAATACTTTTATAAAATACAAAATAATGCAATTAAATATTGTTCCAATATCAATTCACTCAAGTGTCTACATGTTCACTCTTGCTTTATATTGTTATTCCATAGTGGACCAGTAAGAAATTACTCACAAAAGTACATTGATCCATGGACCGGTTCTTACTTTTCCCCTTGTATTATTGTTATCCATAATGAGCTATATATTTTCTATTTTGTAAGATAATAAAGAGCAATTCACAATATTATTGTTAATTACTTTTCTGTATAACCCATTATACAATAAATTTATCTTTTTCAGGTATATGTTTCATTTGAAATTCCACAAAATATCCATTGAGAAGAAAAATTAGTATATTGATAACTCCCAGGGATTCTTTTCTATGTTAGGAATCATTTATTGTTGAAATAATACAATATTCTTGGATTATAGTATAATTATTATATATTATACAAAATGGCTATCTTATGCCTGATATAAAGTATAATTCCAGTATATATCAGTAAACAATTTAATTTACAGAAACAGACAAACCAAATAGGAATATAGTCTTGAAAATACCTTAGAACACAAGGTAGCAATTATACCATGGTGATTGTTGACATGTACCATTAAGCAATGCTTATGACATATGACATAGTAGCAATAAAATGTTCACCTTCAGCAAATTTGCTATAAAGATGTCATTTTCACATTTAACTCAGGAACAAAAATTTGACTAATAATGCTACTAGTATATAATACTTATATATCAATCACAGTGATTTCACACCAACTCTCTCAAACTAGAAAATCATATGAAAAATTATCATGACCAAGAATTTTTAAAAGTACTCACCTGAATGTAAGATTTTATTTAAATGTCCTGGAGTTATAGCCTATATACATTTGGGGAACTTATTTTAAGTCTAATTATAAACTCTGATTCCCTTTTCACATGAAAGATCCTAACCAAGTCCAATTAGTACAAAAAGGTATTGCTAAAGTAAGAGTTATTGATAACATATACTAAAACATGAAGCAAAGAAGTTTAAATATATTCTTACAGATATTGCAAGTCACCTATATGTTCCTTGTCCTTTTGAATACTTGACACAGAAAAGAAAAATTATACTGTTTGCTATTCTATTTAGTTATTGTCACATATTTATTAAAAGATTATCCTTCAGAACATAAAAGAAATTTAGTGCATTTTAATTTAGGGGTAATTTTCAACTCTATGCTTTAAAATTTTAACTACATTACCATGAAATTTAATGGAGAGCTTACAACTTAGAATCAAGTCAGTTATGCTTCTGGCAAAACAATTGAGTTCAGCAAGATGTTTATGTTATAAAATTACATACATTACATACTTTATAGCAATAAAGGTAGGATGAGTTCATAAAATAAGTTAATGAATATTGATTGTTAAATACTTTTAAAAACAAATGAGATTTCATATTTCAGAAGCACAACACAACTATCGTATATGCAAAGACTTTGTCCCTGGTCTCTTGTCAAATTAAAATATTTTGTCTTTAGTGTTGTATAGTCAATCAGGTTAGCTATTGAAACATTTTAATACTAAAGTGATCTCTGGTAATGTGTATGTTTTCTCTCCCTTTTAAGCAGTTGGAACTATTCGAATTCCCAGTTCAGAGAATGAGACAAATTTATCTGTTCAGTTAAGAATCTTCTGTTTAAAAGACGCAGTGTTATAATGAATCTGTAGATTTGGCTATATGTACAGAAGAATTTATTAATTTTCAAGTAGTTGTACATCTATTCCCTACTTTTAATCACTTTTACTGTACTCACAAAAATGCTTCAACAGTATTATCAGTACTGTGAATGCTCTAAAAACAACAAATAAAAAATTAAAAAATACTAGGAATACTTTTAGACATTAAGCAGTAACATTTTAAACATCTCTTACTTATGCACACAATCTCGACAACTATCCCTGTCTGACTTTTGTATAAATTTATAAAACTGTCTTAAACACATATTAACTTTCTACATATGTTCTTCTATTTTAAAAGACTAAAACCTAATTCAGTCTCTCTCTTCTACTCAGGACACTCTCTGCACACTTCTTTTAAGGCTGGCTTACTTATCCTTCCAGACTCTGTGCCAGCATTAATCACCTCTAGAAAGTTATTTATTGAACCTAGAATCAGTCTCAGTGCTAAAAGACCTTTCTCTGTGTACTCAGATGTACCTTGTCATATAACACTTTAATTTTAGATTTTTTGCTCATAATAAGCTGTGAGAACTCTGAGAGAATTAAACATGCTTTACTCATTTTGTATACATGCCTCCTATTTTAGCATGTTCCTTACATACTGCAAATGCTTAATAAATGCTTAGTAAAACTCAATGTTAAAAAGATTAAAGCCCAGTGAATGTCTTAAAAGGAAGACATGGGTTCTAATTAATAACTTTGAATTTGTAATATGGATACATGATAAAATAGGTACACTTTAAGAAAAATATTGGCCTTTTATTTTTTAAAAGCCATAAGTGATACATACATATTGTTATTTATACTTCTATAAATATTTTATTTGCTTATCTTTTCTTTCATAGATTAGTTTCTTCATGAAGCAATTTAAAACTACAAAATTGTTCATAAAAAAAGAAAAGTGAAAAATGAGAAATTGCTGAAGTCAGTGGCCTATTTAATCTGTGTGCTTCATATGGCACAGATGGGATCACATTTAAGGTTTCCTTTTATTCTTCAGGATAGAATGACTAAACAGTGTTTAACCCCATTTTACCTCGAATTTCCTTCTTTATATGTTTCTAAATGTGCCTTATCTATATGATTATAACCAATATGAGTTATAATTTTGATATGAGTGTTAGAATATAGTTAATGGAAGAAGTGATTAGAGCTCTAATTATATGTCAAAGATATTTTGCTGTTTTCATATAAACCCCATATGTTGTGATGGCTATTCTAATTGATACTGTACAATTAGGGGTTTACAAGAAAAGTATACTAGAGCTTGATTTAAAAATTCATCTGCAAATTTATTTATCTACTTCTCCCACCAAAATATAGGAGTTTGAAAGCTGTCCATCAGGTAATTCACTTTCAATTTGAACTAAGGGAAGAAATGACACTTTTCACATGTGCACAGTGTTCTTCTGGTGCTATAGTTCAAAACCCTCATAGAGGTTGAGAGAAGTATTCCACTCAAGAGTTACTGCTCTGAGCAAGCAGGTCATTGCTACAGACAGGACTGAAGCACAAGGCAGTTGTTCCAATTCAATTGAAATGAGGGCACAAGAAAAGAATGTCAAGTCTTGTGTAGAAATTGAGAATATATGTTATAGGGAATTCTTTAAGCAAGTGCACAAAGAAAAATTCATAAGAATTTTATTGTTAACTATAAGGTCTCTGAATCAAAGAACAAACATCTTTGTACAGACATTTTGCCAAGAAAAGATAAGACCTAAAATTGAAAATAACAATTTGTGCCAAACTATATCTAGTACTATTTCGGTAATTTTGAGCAAATACAATAATTAATTCCAGAGACAAAGAAATATCAGAAACTATTTACCTATACATAACATATATACATAGATATATATACTTAATAGTTTTACATGTACATATTGTTAAGAACTGTGAAGCTTCTGAGATTGTATTCTGCTTCAAAGTTAACAAATCAATCTTTTATTGTTTCATGGCAGAATACACATTAATATTTTCAAGGACACAATGCACAAAACTATATTTAATCATTCTCAAAAGATTTATACCAACAGAAGTAGCCAGAGTACCAAAAATTGTGCTTCCAAAGCTTTAATTCCCACAGTCAATGAAAAGAAGGTCAAGTAACATCCTTCAACATGGTAGGCTCTTATGAGAGAGAGCAATTCTGAGCTTAGGGAACCAGAATCTTTTATATTTAAGAGTAAGCACACTTGTCCTTTGCTTGGGACAGAGATAATATTTTTTTATTGCCACTGAACAAAGGGAGTCTCTGCTTATAAGACTGGAAAACATGAGAGATACACAGAGAATTGATTCCCAATATATGTATATCATGTTCTGTTGCAATAGCATTTGGATTGATGTGTCTTAGGCAATTTTCAATAATTGTTTACAATTCCAAATTAAAGATGCATTTAGGTATTATTAAGGAAGTTTTCTTTTATTTATCTCATTTATTCTGAAGTCAGATGTTTTGAAATGATAATGACAAAGTATTTGATATTTACAACCTTCTAATATTCATTTTCTCATTTTTCCTTGGCATAAAAAAGTTTGTATTCTATCTTTATCACTCCCTTCAAACTGCTTTTACACAGTAATGTTGACCTCCTACTCCCTCAGCCATTAGGTTTACCCTCAGATGAATAAACACTATCTTGATGTTTACTGCAAAGGAAGATTTTTTAAATGAATAGATGGTATCTAAAAATTTCAAGATTTTAATGATCATATTTACTACTGTTTTCAAAAAGTGCTTAAAAAACAATAACATTTTACATATGCTTTTGAGTATCTTAGAAAATATCATTTAAGAATAACGAGTGCCACTTTTCCTTTGTCCTATCTTTTAAAATTATGGATGTTCCTTAAATCTTATTCTATAATGTGGAATACTCCTACCTCATCATGATTTCATAGGATTTCTCAATCTACATTTACTAGTAAGCTCAGTCTCTCCTTTTGTCTTTCTGCACTATGGTTTTTTGTTGTTGTTTGTGTATGTGTGTATGTGTGGTTTTATAGCAGGGTAACAGTAGATCATATGATAAGAGGAGTAGCATTTATCACAATGTAAATACCAGATGAATATAAATAATAAAGCATAAAAGATGCAAATATATAATTCATGAAGAAATATAACCGAACATTATCAGATGATGAGAGACAAAATCATAAGAGCAAAAGCCCAAAGGAAAAGATATCACTAAAGAAAAGATTGGTAAAGTGCGAAATCTGTGTAATGTAATAAATTAAAAATTATTGTCATATTAAAAAGGAAAAGAAAATGACCACTTAATATTTGCAATCTATGGGGCAGAATACACACATATACAATACACATGCATATTTACCACTATTGTCTCAGATTTAAAAGTTGATGCAAATTGAAAATTTGCTAGAAAAACTAAAAAGAGCAAGAGTATGTGAAGAAAAGACTATTACACAAGAAATTGATCATTACTACTGCTATTGTGCTTAGAAATATTGTTAGTTTATGGATAAGTTTACAAAATGATTTTCTTAAATTTTTTGACATGATGAAGAAATATGAGATGAGATCAAAGCAATTTAAAAGGATAAGTGTTCAGATGAGAGATTTATCAAGTGAAAATTTTCAGATAGGTATTGATTAATGAGAGAAGAGAGAATATATCTGTACATTTTCTGACTGTATGAGTTAGAGAAAATTGGGAATATGAAAACAACAGTTGTTATATTTTGATTTATATTGAATAATTCATAGCATTTTTATAATTTCAATCAGAATTTCCATGTTTTTTCTATTTTGTAAACTTGTTGCTTTATTTTTCCATAATTTTTAAAGCAGTCTATCTGTAATTTCAAATGCTTCACATTAACTTAAGGAATTAATCCGAGAGACTGTTAGATTATTTTTCAGTTATCTTGAAATTTCTTTAATTATGATCCTTCATTATTTCACTTTGCTCTCTTGTGTCAAGCTGTTAGGATTTATATATGCTAACAATATTGGAAATTCAAGCCTTATATTTTTCCCAGCAAGCCATATATATAAATACACAATTTCATGAGCAGCTATTTACAAGGCATCATAAATCACATTCATCACATGAACTAAATTACTAACTGGGTCAGATGAACTAAATTACTAAATACAATAGTATGGCATTTTTCTTTGTTCCATCAAAAAACTTTCACTAAGATATCCAATGTCCATCTGAAATTGGAAAATAAAATTCACCATAGTGCATGATTGGGTGAAAACTTAGATACAAGCTAGTGTTACTTTGCTTATTTCTGTGTTTAAAAAAGCACATCCAAAATTTACAGTAGCACAGTTTCAGAGAACTTTTAAATATTCCTGTTACTTTTTAAATATTTATCACCTATTTTAAATTTTCTGATAATGCGTCTATTGAATAGTTTATGTTGCTTAATTCACATTTTCATTGCTGCCTAAAAAACACTCACTTTCTGTACATCTTGTAATACTACTGTATTAAGAAAAATCAATGTAATATTAAGTTGTAATTGTTGGATCTAATCTTACTAGAAATTTGAATGACTATTATGACCCTTAAAGCTTCTCAGAAGCATCTCAAGGGAGATGATTGCAATCATGTAAATAAACCAATAAGACTTCAATTATTATAAAGAGTTACTTATTAGACAGCATTAGATCAAAGGTACAAAAAGAGAATATCATTATTTGGAATACGTTAATATTGTTTATTATACAATTATTTATGTCTTTTAGAAATATTTATTAATCAGTCTCAAGAATAATACTACAATGTGAATTGACCAAATGACTCAAAAATAATATATTATATTGTTATAACTACCAATTAGCAATATTAGATAGGCAAGCAAACAATTTGTTAAGGAATTAACCTGAGAGACTGTTAGAGACTGTTAGATTATAATTTATTAGTTAGGGTTCCAGGATTGAAGGGAATGATTCTGACCCAATCATTCAGAGTCCTACCTTGGGGTTCACAGCTTGGGGGTATATATGAAATTAGCAATGTGATACACATCTAGTGCAGGTCAAACCCCTTATTACTTGTGCACTAAGCTTTAGGGTGGCAGTTTATTTGCTCAGCAACATTGTTTCTGCAATTACCTTCTGTCTTTTGTGTATGTTCAATTTGTTTCTAACAAATCTTACCCACCATTTCCTGACCTGCATTACCTCCAGTTGTTCTTCCATTCCTCTTGGTGCCCCTTTTATAAAAAGTCCTCAACAAGTGATTCATATTTTCTGCAGTCATATTTTGCATTTCTAATCTCACTTCCTTGATTACATTTTCATTAGAACTTTGCCACCACCATTTAGTTGAATCTATTATTGTCAAGGTCACCAATGATATTTCCACATCTAAAAATCAATTCTCAAATTCCTCTCCTCCTAAGAAGTTAAGATTTTCTATCTTTCATCTCACCTTAATGCATTTTCTTTGCTTGTTTCCTGGGATGCTTTTTTCATTTACCACTGACATACATTTATTCTTTAGTCCCCTTAGGTTCTCCTGTCTTTAATATCTATAAATTTGACTAGCACAGTGCTCAGCTTGGGGTCTCAGCTCTAAATGCACTCATGCTCTACATGAGCCAGTCTGTACCAATAGCTGAAAGCATCCTCAATACATTGAGGAGATCTATCATTTAGCTATTCCTCTAAGAAAAAATTTTCACAAAACCTCAGGGTCATTCAAAATATCTAAATTGTTCCAAGGGAGTTGGCTATGCCATTCTGTGATCTTGACTGGATTCACTCACATTTCTGATTGTGGGCTAATCTGATCAGCCTCTTTTGTTAAAACTGAGGCAGTTTGGAAACTTCTCAAACTTCTAATACACTAGTGAAACATTCTAAGCATGTTTTCATGTTCACAAAAGAGGTGGAAGCACAAGGAAATTAAAAAAGGACACGTTTTCAAATTCTGATTGACTCACATCCCAATTCTGATTTACTAATATCCCATTGGCTAAAGCAAGTTACATAAATAAACCAAGGGTTGGATCACATAGGCACAACAAGGTTTGGCTTAGATTCACATCCATAAGCAGAGAGAGAAAGGGACATATTTGCAATTAAATTCCAATCTACTTTACTTTCTACTCTGTTGCCTTCCCAAATTCCAGAGTGTCTTATTCCCATGTCTTTCTCCATATTAGAACACCATTCAGTTGCAAGGGTCCAAAAGGCTGAGGTTATGCTTTATTCCGCCTTTTTTTTTTAACAACTTACATTCAATACAGCAGAAAAAAATAAATTAAAATATATTTTGAATCTTACCACTCTCACAATCTCTACTATTAACATTTGAGTCCTGGTTAATATCAGGTCTTCCCTGGACTAGACCAGGCCAGACTGCTATACTAATGAAATTCCTAAATGTCACTCTTGCCTTTTCAAGCTCAGTATATTTTCCAACAATACCTCAAATAAGCACTTTCCTTCACAAAACTTTCCTTTTTAATGGAATTAAAAAATATATTCTTAATTGATCAGTTATACTTGTATATACTTATGGGGTACAATATGATGTTTCAATGTATGTTCACATTGTGGAATTAACAAATTAACAATGTGCTCATCTCATATACTTATCATTTTGTGGCAAGAACATTAAAATCTCTTTTAACGATTTGAAATACACATTATTTATTATTCCTCCTAACAAATTTTTGCCCTTTGATCATAAGCTTCCCTTTCCTACTCTGCCCTGTTTTCCTAGACTAAGTAACAACTATTCTACTCCTTATTTCTGTGAATTCAACCAGTTTTGATTCCACTTATAAAAGATCATGTGATATTTGTCTTTCTGAATCTGCATGGTTTATCCTGCATAGCACAATGTCCTCCCAGTTCATCTATGTAGTCACTAAACACAGAGAGGAGGAATACATTCTAATGTTCTAGAGCACAGTGGGGTCATCATAGTTCACAATGACCCATTATATATTTTATGAATAACTAGAAGAGAGGAGCAGAAAGGCTCTAAACACAAAGTAATGATAAGGAGATGGAAATTAATTACCATAATTTGGCCAGTGCACATTATATACATGCATTGAAATATCACATTGTACCCCATATATATGCACAATTAAAATAAAAAGAAATTGACTTCTCCAAGCTACCAGAACATACATAAAACTAGAACCCAGATGTTATAACCTTGTTACAGTTATTTAATTATCAAATATTTATGTTCATATTTTATGTTTGCTTATATTATTGAAAGTATTTTTACATTGTGAAACTATGCTCTATTAATGTTTTCTCTATGGAGGCTTTAGTTTTCACTCAAAGATTAATATTTCACAAAATTATACACATATATTCTACTTAATAAAACAAAATCCCATATTAATATGCTCCTTTGAGTATGACTTTAAAGTGAACAACAATTTAAAAAGATGGATTAAAATAAATTTCTAGGTACTAGGGTTGTGGCTCAGTGCTACCATGCTCACCTAGCATGCATGAGCCCTGGGTTTGATCCTCAGCACCACATAAAAAGAAAAGGTTAAAAAAAGGTAAAAAAAAAAAAAAAGGTATTGTGTCCACCTACAATAAATAAAGACTTAAAAAATGAAATAATTTTCTAGTCTATTTTAATACTTAGTATATTATTAATTATGTTATTTACATGTTGATATTAATTTAACAACATTGTTATTTTAGACAGTTCGAAACATTCCCTTAAGTATTCCTTGGATACAACCCCAAAAGCACAAGCACAAGAGCAAGAATAAATAAATGAGATTTCATCCACTAAACATACTTCTGCACGGCAAAGGAAACAACATAGGGAAAAGACAACTCACAGACTAGAAAATAAAGTTGCAAACCACATATCTGGTAAGGGGCTAATAACCAAAATATACAAAGAACTCAAATCAATAGCAAGAAAACAAATAATCCAACCAAAACTGGACTTAGGTATTTCTTGAAAGAAGACATACTAATGGCCAGAAAAAAATTATATATATATATATGTATATATATATATATATATATATATATGAATGCTTATCATCACTAATCATTAGGGAAATGAAAACCACAATGAGAAGCCACCCCACTCCTGTGTTAGAATGACATCAAAAAGACAAAAGACAAGTGTCATCAGAGGTGTGGACAAAAGGGAACCCTATGCACTCAGTTGAAATGAAATTAGTACAGCCATTATGGAAAACAGTAGGAGAAAAATAAAAATGAAATTACCACATGATCTAGCAACCCCACTTAAGGGTATATATCCAAAGGAATTAAAATCAATGTATTGAAAAGATATCTGCATTTGATATTTATTGCAACATTATTCACAAAAAGATATGGAAGTATCCTAGGTGTCTATCATAAGATAAAACAATAAAAAATTATATATATATAACATATATGTACATATATACATATATAAAATATATATATGCAAAATAATACTATTCAACCTTAAGGAAAACATGAAATTCTCTTAAAACTTTTTAATGTCTCTACCTCTTTAAGTTCTTATAGACTTAAATTCATTTCAAATATTTGATTTTCCATCTCCAAGATGTGATCTTTATCCTCCTAATTCAATTTTGTATATATAAATAATATGTGTTCCAAGCAACAGAATAAATAAAGGGAAGGAAGATGGGCATATGGTCTCCCAGGAGAAGTTTCAAGATGCTGTGTCAAGATTTTTCAACTTGCTGAGCATAGTGGTGCAGGCCTGTAATCCCACCAGCTCGGGAGGCAGAAGCAGAAGGATTGCAAGTTCAAAGCCAGCCTCAGCAATGTAGCGAGGCCCTAAAAAACTTAGCAAGACCCTGTCTCAAATTAAAAAAAAAATAAAAAGAACTGGGGATGTTGCTCAGTAGTTAAGCACCCTTGGATTCAATCCCTGGTACCTTTAAAAAAAATTTTTTTTCTCCTTGTGCTCAACTAACCCAAGTACAATCACACCAACCTGAGGTGCTTTGGGTGCTGGGAATGTAGTCTTTATTCTGGGGGTTAACATGCCCAGCTAAAAATTTTTTTACTGTGAATGAAAGACAGAGGCTGATAGGAAAAAACAAGCAGTCTGTCATTGTGTCAGAAAAAGAAATAGCACATATTCTTGCTCAACATCCTTTTAGAAAGATAAAAACACTTTGATTTTAACAACAAAAATGACATGAGACACAGTCTTGTCTATTTGTTAATGCAATCCAAAATAAGTACTGAGCACCTACCATGGCACTTGGTGTTAGCAAATCTTTAATAAAACTCAGGTGCTTATGATTTTGTGCAGAAAAACAAATTAAACAATATCTTAACAGCTCACAGGTGTATTTCACATCATCTTTGTGTTGACACAAAATAATCATATAAGATAAATATTATTCTTTTGATTTTCAGATTAAGAAAAAAAAACAGCATAATTGAATTACTTACAGATAGCAGTGTGCTGAATCCAGCTCAGAGAAGATCAGAAGAGTAAATTGTGCTTTTCATCTTCTTTCCAACTGTATTTAGGACTTCATGTTGACACCCTAAAATCAACTATGTTGGGAGTATTTACACTGTAGAAATCAGAAAAATTTAAAAAGCAATATTGCTTCTTGCTTTTTCCAGAGAGCTAGTTGTTAAACATCTACCAGCTCAAGGTAGTAAATGACAGGCTGATTGAAATAGGTCTTGTTCTCTGCCTCCTTCACTTCTTTCTCTTATATTAGTGTTAAAAGGTCTTTCTACCCTTAAGTGTTCATAAGAACCACCTGGTGATCTTGCTAAAAAGTGAATTCTTTTTTGGCGCACAGAGAATGTTATTCAAGATACTGTATTTCTAACTGAATCCCAGTTGATACCAATTCTGCTCTCTCAAGCACCTCAAGCCAATTGATGCAAATATCTTTTATGTTTTGTTTTAAAAATGTTGAGAGAATGATACAAACATCTATACCCTGTGTATATGTGTAAATACGCAAATTGTATGATTCTACTTTGTGACCAACCAGAAAAATGATAGTTGTACTCCAGTTGTGTACAATGAACTAAAATTAAAAAAATAAATAAATAAAATATTTTCAGCAAAATGAAAAAAAAGACAAAAAAGAGTTTAGTGTTTATTATTCTAAAAATCCATCACTAAGCCACATTTTGGTGGTTTCAGTAAAAGCAGGAATTCATTGGATCTAAACTACCCTATTCTTCCCCATGTAACATAGCTGAAGTTCATGTTAATCAATTTTCATAGTTAGAAATAAAATCAGCTCAAATGGGATTTCTTCACTCATCAGCCTCAATTTTAATTATTGAGAAATAATCCTATTCTTAAAAATTATGAAGTTCTTCACATTCTAATTGTTGACTTCAGCAAATACTGAGTTATAAAGCTATAAACACTGATTTCTAGTGAGTACATTGTAAAACGAACCTATTATGCCAATTTCAATTAGTGTGATACCATTAGTCAATTTTGCAACTGCCATTAGCTCTTGATCTAGAGAAATAATGTTGATCATTGGTGCTAAGAATGAAATTCTATATATTTTAATTATTACAAATTCAAATTTGTTATAAGAATTATCAGTATACCTCTAAAGTGTCTTATATTCATTTAAAAAATAAGTGGTTTGGATTTGCATTGTACTCTCCACTGATTTTCTCATGAGCATGACTCTATTTTAAAAATATTTCTAGCAACAAACCAAGTATCAAAGTATTTTATACTTTCATAAGTTTAAAACAGAATTTTTACTTC
>JAJEJO010053055.1:40395-60992 GCA_020662805.1 Glaucomys volans | reverse complement strand
CCTGCTGTTGTAGGAGGGAGGCCACCTGTTGCTCTAAGCACCCCTGCCTCTGGGGCACTTGAAATGTGTCCTTACATTGCAGCTTCTCTGAGTTATTGTGAGGCTGTGGCAGCTGGCGAGGATAATATCCCCAGTGATTCTGCTGCTGCTCTCCTTGATGCTGGGAATACTGCCAGGAGAGCTCCTGGTTCTCTTGCTGCTCCATCTCTCCCTGAAAATTACCAAAATAGGGCAGAAGATAGGGCCCACTATGCTGGTTTTCCTCTGTTGAGAAAGTGGCCATTGGAAAACACTGCACTTTTGATGCAGGAAGACTCTCCGTGCCTGCTGTGAAGCTGGCAGAAGTTCCTCTCCCTCTGTACTCCTGACACTCTGAACCATAAGTGGGTTCCATTAGACTGCCTCGCACCACAGAGTCACATGCATTATCCATGGCTCTGGCAAGTCCCCATGTCTCCTTCGAAAAGTAGCCATGTACTTCCAGTGGAGCCTGCTGGATGGAAGATGGCTGCGCACTGGCACTGCTGTGAGAGGGCATCTGGTCATCCTGGTGGCCTACCAGGCAATGCTCGTGGACAAGGAGCTCATGTTGTCTCCTGGTGACAACCTTTCGCTGTTTCTTATTAGCTCGTCGTCTGGCTCTCCTATTTTGAAAAAATGTCTAAAAAGAAAGAGAAATTATTTTCAATTAAATATTTAATACTTAAGCTTACTTTCAGCATGATCACTGATTTACTTCTTGTCCTTGAGTAGACACAAGAAAGGAAACCCTTCTAGGCTGTCCATATGGTGGAGATTATGAATGGTGCATGATTCCAAACTCCCAACTGTACCTTCCATCTGCAGCAGCCTCTCTGTCTATGTGAACCCAGGCTGTGCAAAGCCTCCCAGCAACCTGTCTACAACCTCTGTATTCTGATTGAACAGAGCCCCAGCTGGCCAGACACACATGCCCACAGCTTCTTGCTTTTAATCAGTCTGAATCTCAGGAAGCATTCATGATGCAATGTGTTCTAAGAATACTCCTTAATTGGTTGTATTGAAAAGCCCCAATACAAAATGAGCAGCATGTGTCATAAGGGTACAGTCCACTTTTCCTGTTACTCTCGTAAGTTCACTGAACATCCCTAGTCTTCATTTTTACCTCCCGAATAAAATAAGGCTAACTACAATGTCAGCCAGGTCCCAAGGCTTTGAGGTGGGTGTATGGAAATGACAGAATGCTCTTTAGAATATGCAGCCCAATTAACTAGGCTTCTTCTAGTAGTGTACAGGCAACAGTGTCTGGAAGCCTTTTGATATTTGGTCACTCCTGGAACCCATCTCCAAGTTCAGTATGACATTAAATTAAAACCAAGAAGGATCTTTCATCCACACTTAGCATGATGAAAATTGTAGCTATACATTCCAAAACTGGCACCTCCAAACACATGCTCTCATTTTCTCTTCAAACATAATTATATGCAGAATGATGAGATGGGAGAGGCCATAATGTGTAAGCCATTACAGAGCCAGTGAGATGGTAGGTTAAAAAAGAAGCAACCCAAAGGCAGGTGCTCTCTTTCACACATCCAGTCTTTCTAAGGTCCTCTCCCCAACCAGGGTCACTTCCTGATCACATAGGCCTTCTCTAACCATGTGCTTTGAGTTTAATTCAAATTTCTTTCACAATCATTGCATTGTTCAGATTCTCCACTCATTTGTATAATATCACTGAATTGCAGGACCCTTGAAATATTTACAGTTCATGGAACTTTTGTCATACAATACTTCATTGCTTACATACTATTTGCCACTCTTTTATTTTCCAATAGCCTTCCAATATTCCATTTCTCATTTCCTCACCAAAAATGTCCTCCTAGTGTCAAGCAACCAACATATTCAATGACCCATGGAGAATGACATAAGAGAGATGTATGGAAACTTTCCGTGTATATTAAGCAATCCTAATACAGTCATATTGTGGCAGCATTAACAATAATTGACAACAATAATCATATCAGAAATCCCCAAACAAAATACTGACTAATGTAATCACAGTCAACAAAGGAACCACTAAAGTGTGTTTCCACGTGTGGGACATTATAAAATGCTGTCCCTTATGCTCCAGCATAGGAGATCTCCTCTTGGAAGTTTGATTGGTATACCAAGCTTCACATGTCTGAAGTCCAACCTTCTAATGTCTCTCATGTAACAAAGATCAGGACACAATTTCAGAGACATCCTTAACTCCTCTCAATGAACACCCAACAACTCTGCAAATGATCAGTCCACCATTAAAGTATTCAAGCTTCCTAATTCTATATAAATGCACAGGTACTACCCTGATCAAAAGCATCACTGCTCCTCTCTGGGATATTTACAAGAGCAGATGAATTGCTCCCTAATCCCAAACATGCCTCACAATACCTGATTTCTCCATAAAAGTCACAGGATACATTCACACCCACACTGAAATGAATATCTGACCAGTAACAACTTTCCTATGTGAAGAAATGGATGATACTTTTTCAAAAGTCCTTTGTATGTCCTGAATCAGCTACCAATAGTGAGGGTCATGCAATTTTGGGACATTTGACTTACGTTGATCACACCGATATCACAATGCAATTGGCTGGCCAGTTCCTCCCTGGTTGAGAACTCTGGGTAGGGATTCTCTTCAAAGCGTTGATGTAGTATGTCCAAATCACGTCTGCTAAATTTATGGCGAGGTTTTGCATTTCCTACACACAAACAGAAAGGAATTGAGGAATCCTTGCAGCATCCAGAGTAGAAAGGAATATATTTGATGGAGATAGTTAGAAGTGGAGCTCTCCCTCATGCCCTATTTATGATAACAAACCAAACAATGGATTAAAGGCTGATCTTCATCAACATGAGGACAACCTGAGATTATGATCTCAAGGGTAGGACAGGATGTTCATCCAACAAAAACTCAAAAACATGGCTGAGGTGGTAGCCCACACCTGTGAGGCACTGGGATCAACCCTCACCCCCACAAAAAATGAAATAAAGGTATTCTGTCCATCTAGAACTAAAACAATTCTTTTAAAAATTCAAAAATATACAGATGAATTTAAAAATGGTAAGCCATAATAATTGTTGAGGAAGTATGAGTAGACCAGTCACTTCATTCTCATAAGCAATATTTTAATATTTTGTGGGAAGAATAGGGTAAGAATAAAATGATATGAAAGAGGGAGTAAGCATTGGGATGGTACAGTCAGTGGTTATTGTGACCACTTTGGTCTTTGATCGATGCTATGAGGTTCAAAGTGAGCTTCCCCTTCAATGCAGCAAGGACACAAAGGATGCTTGAAATTTGGGGAGCATGTTTACATGACTCTTTTCTAACCCCTCTCCAATGTGATGGCAGTCTTCAAACCCTGGTGTCAGAAGGGCACGGGTTTATTTTGTGGTACTGAGGACAGAAGCCAGGGCCTCAGGCATGCTAGGCCTTCACTCCACCACTGGGTCACACTCCAAATAGAAATATCAAAAAGTGCACAACACTGTGATAGGCACACAACAAAAATCACCTAATACTTTTCTCAGAGCCAATCCCCATCATGAAGTAATGCTTGATTGTATCATGAATACAGGCATCAGGACTTCTGTCTTATGGAGCAAATGACAATATCAATTGTGAAAAAGAAATGCTTGATTGTATCATAAAATATAGGCATCAGGACTTCTGTCTTATGGAGCAAATGACAATTTCCTTTATGAGAACAGCTGAACATAGTATTGAGTCACAAAAGTGAGCTATGGAGAGGACATTAGAGACTTATCCCTACTTAGAAGGAGCTGGTCAGCAGATAACAGGAAGCAATGCTTTTAACAATGTTGCCTAGTAGATACCTTCCAACATTTCCTATGCAGTACAACTTTCTACCTCTCCTCCTCAAGAACCATGGAAGATGTGCAGCATGTGCTACTAGTCATGGGACTGAAAGTTGTCTGTATTTGGAAACAACATGTAAAAGGAGATTTGAAAAAGGAAAATAAATAAATAAATAAAGTACTCCATTCACAGCTATATCACAGCTGTGGAGGCCAGATGAGCACAGCCAAGATTGTAGGGGAGCTTCTGGTCTGTTTCATCCCACTCCCCAATCCATTACTCAAAGCCAAAATGTCACAGCATTTCTGAAAAGCAAACATGCATGCTGAAAATGTTTTAAAGACGTGAGTTTTGTCAAAGGCAAACTCGGGAGTGAAAACCAGCAGCCAAGGAAACAAGCCTTTTGGATTGCTCTAACCCCATGTCTGGATTCAGGGCTTTTGTTACCCCCTTTCCTGAGATCCAGGCCTGCTCTGTGAAGGATTTCCCATTTCAAAGGGACTGCAGTTGAGTCATCACTCTTTGGGAGGCTCTTGAAGGCACATGTTTGCCTCTGAGACCATGTGCCCAGTGGACATCTGGGTGACTATGTACAGTTGGGAGGGGAGTCCTGTATATGTTTCAGGACAGCTACAGCTGACACCACAATGTTCTCTTCTGAAGTAGGCCTCCTCTAGAAAAGGAAATCAGAGCCAGAACCAAGAGTTCTCAACTCCACTTTGAAAGAAACAGATGTGCCAAAACCTCTGCCACTATTCCAGGCATGTTAGGCAAGTACCTTCCTATTCAGCTATGCTCATGCATTTATTTCCTTGCTGCTTACTAGTTTGGTGGGTAAGGAGCCAGTTGGAACCCAGTGCATCAAGCATGCAGGCCTCATGCATCCAGTGCTCCTGCATGCCTTCCTCCTCGTGGTAGGCAAGTACTCTACTGAGGAGCCACGCCCCACCCTCTCCTGCTCATTTCTAGCTATTTTTCTTTTTATCTCCCAGCCCTTTATTGCCTCTTCCCCATGAACTTTTAAAATGCTTAGACTGACCATGAAATCAGGATCTGCTGTCCTATCCTTCGTCGTAACTGGGATTATAGGCAAAAAACCACCCTACCTGTCCAACCCTCTAAATCACAGAATAGAAGAAAATATTCTAGAAACTAAGGAACTTCTTACTCGACCTTAACATAAAGCAGCCCACCCCTGGCCAAACTTTTTTGCTCCACCCAACCATCCCATTCATCTCCTTGGCATGCCCATGCAGTTTTTTGATGGGAATCCCAGATATGTCATTTGACCTGAAATCACCCCCATCGATCTCTAAAATATGAGGAATCTCTTTGAAAGTCACCATGGGCTTATTTTTAAATAGAAGAGCCTTTGGAAAAGCCTGCTCCCTCATTCTACTATGCAGCAGCCAAAGACAGTTCCGTGGGTGACAGGAGTGCTCCCTGTCCCCAAGCCTGCACCTTTAAGAGATGATGCCTCAAACACCCCCACTTCCAAACACCAGTGTATCCAGGTAACAGGCTGCACCAGAAAACACCTCTCTCCTCAGCCCAAAACACTCACCTTTGGAAGCCATCTCTATCCTCTGCTCCTCAGTCGTCCTCAGGTGTAAACTGAGGCACAATGGAGCAGCATCCATTTTTATACCCCACCCTAGACACGCCCTCGGATAATCCGCAACAGACAGAAGCAGCCAGAACACCCCCTGCAGAGGGGCAGGAGCATTAGTCTCTGCCCCGCCCTAGCCTAAGGCCCACCCTAGACAGGCCTGTTTAGTTCAACTTAAACTACCTTTTCGATAGCACATACTGAAAATAATCTTATTTGCTTCTTGCAATACCCATACAATCTCAGCACTATTTCATCCCATCTTAGAATTGAGGACATCGGGAACAGGGATGTTCAGAATGTAGTGACCCCTGACCTAGAACCTCACACTCCTCTCTCTCACACTATCACAGGCCACATGCTCTGTGAGGACAACAATCATGACCCAGGAATGAGCCACATCACTTGATACAGTATTGATTAAGGAGGACAGAGCTTGGATGCAGGAGCGACCACAGATTGAAGTACAATAGAAACCTTAGAAGACAGAAGATTAATGTTTTAGGAAGCATAAATCATTTGTCAACAAAAAAAAATGTTTTTTCTCAGTCCAATTTTATTGAAGTAGAGTTGCTGCACTGAGCTACATCCCAGGTCTTTTCTTTAACTTTTATTTATTTATTTATTTATTTATTTATTTATTTATTTATTTATTCAGGTCCCCCTGATTTGCTGAGATTGGCATCCGGATTGCAATCTGCCTGCTTCAGCCACCTAGTAGCTGGAATTACAGGGAGAGTCAGCAAGAGCCACGCTTAATTCATCTTGCTCTTCATACAGTCCTGTGATAGAGCAAAAATATCCATTTCACATATGAGAAAAATGCAGGCCTTGGAATTTTCTTCCCAAGACTTGGACTTTGTAATTTCCAAATGTGTTGGAGAAGGTAATAATACCTGGAAGGCTTTACTGTACTTCAGATGTAGAAAATGCAACCCCAACTTGAGAGTTGTCTCCCACTCCTCTGAATCAGAGACATCCACAGGTCCCCTTTACTAATGAAACAATTTGCCTTCTTTCCTGTTTTTTTTCTTCTTTCCCCCCCAAAACTTGGAATTGAACCTACAATTGTATGAAGAGTAACTGCAGCTGGAACAGATTTTTTCCTACATTGTTCCCTAGCAACCCTATGGAAATATACATGATTATACAAAGGACTACTGAAGCACAGAGTGATTAACTGACTCACCTGAAGTCAAACTGAGGAGACTGCCTACAACAACATAAAGAAGATGAAAATAAGGGTTGTTGGGCATGTTGGCAGGTACCTGAGCTCCCAGCAGCTCAGGACACTGAGGCAGGAGGATCATCATGTCGGTATCACTGAAGATAACAAGACATCAAGGAGAGGAAAAGTAAGCCAGGAGTGGTGTTGTTGTGCCCTGTGGCTCGGGATCCCCAAGAACACCACCAGAAACCATGGTCAATGCAAGCAACAAAGAGTCATTTATTAGCAAGCTCGAGCTTGGTCCAAGCACTGGGTAACCAGTGACACTCATAGGCCCCTAGCTCAAATTTAGCAGGGTTTTTATAACGAAATACAAACAGGTTAAGGGGGGGGGGGTTTACAATGCTCTTTTTGATTGGTTCACATGAAAAATCACAGACGAAACATTTTATTTTAAGTTTTGGGTCAGCCTGACCGCTATGGGAAGGGTGTTTAGCCACCCAGCTTTGCAGGATAGACAAAATAATGAGCGGGAACATTCTGCAGTTTTTCTAAAAGCTGAGGGCAGTTTGGGAAGGACTTATGTTTACATAAGTGTTTGCATTTTCCACCTTTCATTCCCCCCTTTCTTAAGGACATCTTGAGAGCCAATCTTGGGTCTCTATGGATCTAATTCCTGCTGTTCAAGGCGAATGGACTGGTATTGGGCCCTTAGCACCATCAGCTGTACCGTATTTATTTTATCTTTAACAAAAGCAACTAACTTATTAATATACAGGGGAAGAGGTCAGGGGTTCTGCCCAGGAAAAGGTGGACCCAAGGTGGACGTCAGGGTCAGCAGGTCTGCCTTGTTACTTCTGGCACAGTGTGTTGCTAGGTGACCTTGTTTTTTTCCCCCCACAGCTGCCCAAATTTGACCTGACATTCTGACCTTTTTGGTGATATAGGGCGCCGGAGTCTGGCTACTTCCTGCATGGTTGGGGGTGTCGTGGGGAAAAGAAAGGTTCGGATGCCGGGTCAGTGGGGAGGCCGCTGTAAGGGTGCAGGAGCATTTGGTTGTATGTCATTCTGGCAACCTCACTCATGGCAACAGCTGTTAGCAGGGTCTGGTTCAAACCTGCACAAAGAAAACAATCTGAGATGTTATTAACTCTGGAGAGATTAAGAAGTCAAAGACCTTGATGTATCAGAGTAAGACCTGAGAAAGGATTAGCATTAGGCTGAGTAGCTGCATTGTTCAGGCGTTGGATTTCCTTTTCTTGCTCCTGGGTGGTTAGGTGAGCCTGAAGAACCATCTGAATATATTTAAAACAAATCAAGGACAGACTGAGAGAGCTTTTAACTTTCCTTTTGTGTTGCAAAGTAGCCAAATGCTTTCATGTTTCATGATATTAACCTTTAAACAAATCATGCTCTCATTAACTTTTAAATACCTTTGCATTTAAAAAGTAACAAATTTACATATACCCTATTGATAGCAGGTTCTGTTACAGAATATTAAATGATAAAAATAATTCAACAATAAAATTTGTCATTTTTATAAATTACCTGCACAGACAAGCCTAGTTTGGAGAACATTAGCCCAACAAATAGCATAAAACTTAATCCTTGTTATTTTAACAAATTGAGAAAAACCTTAAATAGCCTTAAATTGACCATCCCATATACATATAACCAATTTAGTCATCCACAAACTTGTTGAAATTTGTCCTTTACTTACACAGATTTTCTTAGCACTTACACAGAACTTCTTAGCACTTCCTGAGACCCTCACATATTTCATCACAGACTTTCTTACCCAGACACACTTTTTTTCCTTCTACTGAATTTCCATACCTAGAACCTTCTATTTTCTACTCAAAACTTTTACCTGTACAAACATTTACTTATAAACCTTTTTTCTTTCCATTCCAAGCCTTATATCTAAATTTCCATCACCAGCTTTATGTCTAATTTCCCATCGCAAACCTTTTTACAACTCTTTTCTATCTGTTGACTTCTTTTGTTTGCATTTTGAAATAACTTTTCTTTAATCGAATCACAGTTGAAACCTTTGGATCCCATTGTATGTAGAATGGTACCTGTTATGATTTCACCAATAATAATTTAAGTATGTTACCCAATGGAATTTCCATCAACTCCCATAAACCGAAACTTGGAAAGGAAATAAAGGCCCAGAGTGGGCAGGCAAACAGAAGAGGTACCTCCTGTGTCCATAAGGTTACACTGGAGTGTGCCCTGGGCTCAGCAATCCTTGAGTCCAGGCTTCTTCAGTCTTCTTTGAATCCCAGCAGTTGAAGGAAAGTGACCACCTGGCTGGTTACACCCCTGCTTAGAGGCACTAGGGAGGGGCCAGTCATAGGGGAGTCATTCTTCCAGTATGTCCTGCTTGGTTGCAGTTGGAGACGACTTGGTTGGGGCCATGGCTTGCCCCTGGCAGAGAGGACAGTGGGTCCTCCTTTGGAGTTCTTGCTGGAGCAGCAGTCCCTGGAGTGTTACCTTTTTCTGTAAATAAGCCTGCCTCTCAGGCATTTTGACTTTAAAGGCCATTTTTACCAGATTTCAGATAGGGGTTTGTGGGCCTCTGTAAGGCATCAGGATTTTTATCTGGATTTTGGGCATTTTCCCTCACTTAATATAAGCATAGGAGTCAATAGAGAGAAATGAAAGTGAGTGAGGAATCAGCACCTGTGGATATGAATGGTTAAGCCTAAAGGGACAGTGGAAGAAGAGCAGCAGCTCGCAGGAGAGTGTTGGAGGGCCGGACCCTGTGGGCGGGGTTTGGAGAGCAGGGTATTGGAGGAGCTGAACCTGAGCGCAATTGACTCATGTTGGCGGGGGCTGGGTAGGGGCTAGGCGGTTGTGAGCCCAGCTCAGCATGGGGTGTGGGGAGCCAAGGCAGCTGCTGTGGCCTTGGTGAGCCAGCAAGGGAAGGGCAGCTCACCGGACGGAGCGCGCTGCCCGTCCGTGCGGCCATGGAGGAGTGGCTGCTGCGGCAGCAGTGGTGGCAGGGAGCCACCTCAGTGTCAGGCAGGAGATTCACAGACCCGTTTTCATTCAGATTGAGGATAAGGAAAATTAAGAATGGAGAAGTGAGAATAGTGACAGACTAACACAATGATTAGGCCAAACGAAAAATGAAAACGAAAGTCCATACAGCACAGTACACAAATAGACAACAGACAACAGACAACAGGCACGCAAATCAAAATATTCTATTTGTTATTTTGTTGACAAAAACAAAAAGTTTCCAAGAGTCTTTTGCCCAATACCTCAAGAGGTTTCCTGAATGCGACAAAGAGTCGCCCAGATGTAGCAACACAGAGTGGGATAGATGTATCATGTCCTACTTGGGTTTCCCCAAGAACACTATATTTTTAAGAAAAATCTATGCAAATCATTAGGACTGTTTTATTCTTGGAATCAATGAAACAGCATTTTACAATTCAAAATCTATAGAGAGGGAAGACATAAGGAAGCTGAGTAAAGAATTTCAAATAATATTGGAGAAAAATGCCTTTCTTGGCAAAGAATGGTGGCAGATGCCTGTAACCCTAGCACCTTGGGAGGCTGAGGTAGGAGGATCTGAAGTTCAAGACCAGCCTGGCCAACAGTCAGACCCTGTCTCAAAAACTAAGAAGACCTGGGAATGTAGCTCAGTGTAGAATATCCCTATATTTGATGCCCAGAATTGCCCCCCCCCCCACCAAAAATCAAAAGAAGTCTGCTCTCAGGTATTACTACAGTGGTGGAGAGGGGATTATCACAGCTAGCTTGATTACTTCATATGAGGCTTTGTATCTGGGGATTATGTGTTCTGTAAGAAAGCATAAGACTTTTCCTGTAGGAATGTGTAGTAGTAGAATTGCTAGGTCTCTGCAACCTCAATTAACATTCCAGATTGTGCAAATAACACATTTCCCCTGTTGTAGAGTTGCTATTTCCCTACCTATTCTCAATTTTATTATAAGAAGGAAGTTGTTTACACAATGGAGATTTATATGCTTCATGACTTAGAAATACATATGAAACATGCTTTATTGTGCAATTTAATTCATATTTCATCATTTCACAGTCAAATCAATATGAGACACATGGCAAATATGGCATATTGGTTCTTCACAATGGTTGCAAGAAGTGGGCAAAGTACAATGACCACAAGTGCAAGCTTTCTGCACAACTGGTGGTGTTGATTAAATGATCATAACTGATAAGCTGTTCTAATTAAATACTGTCAGAGCAAAATGGAAAGAACTACTCATGAGTGATCTAGCCTTGGCCTGCTTGCACACAAAACACCCCAGGAGTCAAGCAGGAATTCCAGAGGAGTTGCTCCCATCTTCCACTGGCACTGTGGGAATGGTGCTGCCTAGTGGTTGGAGGAACATGGTTTGCAGATCTGTGTGACAGGACCTGTCTCAGACATAGGAGGAAATTCTCTGCAATTCTTCAAAGTGTTTCAAGTTCTAAGGCTCAAAATTATGCAAATGGTTACATAGTGGGAGATTCCAAGATACCCGCCCCCGCATAGAAGTTTGAACTCAAAACCTCAGTTCAACAATATCTGAATGCTCATCAGGGCACCCTCAGATATTGTTGACCCACATGCCCCAGTGACTGTCAAAACACCCTAGATTCCCACTGGAATCACCCAATGTGGGAGCCTCCTGTGGTTCTTGAGATGGCAGCACCTAGGGCTGTGCCTCAATTGGAAGTGCTACCCTCAGTGGGAAAAACAGGTAACCCTGTGCCTTTTAGGTGGTTGGAGGTATCAATGTAAATAAAAAGTCAGAGAAATATTCTCCCAAGAATGTTAATTGAAAACAGAATGACACTGCAATAGGCTTATGCCTGCCCCAGTAAACACCGGGCATATCCACTGTGAAGACAGTAAGACTGGGGCTGTGAAAGATTTTTAAAGGCAAAAATAAAAAGAATTACAATAGATATTTCAATAGAGTAAGTCTTGGAAACAGTGGTCAATAACGAGGAAGATGCCAGTCCAATATTAAGCAGACAATTGTTGGGCAGACATTATTTCAGAAGTCTTTTCTTAGAAGGCTGAATTCTGGGAGAATCTTATGACTTCTTGTCAGGCAATCCTGGGTGAAATGGCTTGGTTCATACTGTCCTAGCTTCTCTGATTTTTTTGTCAGTGTTTCCACACAATCAAATCCATTTTCACAATGATGATACTGGCAACATTCAGTTGCCAGAGTCCAGGCTGTCCTGGCAGGTGATGCTGTGACCTGAAGATGCTGTCGTGGTTCATGGAGCAGAGCATCAGCCTGAGAATCCCTCCATATAAAGGCACCTTAGAGTGCTTTCTCTCCAAGTTGGAGATAATGTCTGAGACATGGCTGTGCAAGAATTCCTAAAGCATATATTGTTTTAAATTTGGCAACTGCTGTTATTTGGGAGTTATCTTGGTGTCTTACTGCTTGCTGGTTTGGTACTACCCGCTTAAGTCCAACTTTCTCCAGGGCACTAAAAGATGCACTCTCAGGGATCTACCACTCATGGTCCTGTGCAGACCTCTCCTCCCAGAGCAGTGAGGTTGGGTACCTGGGTTTCTCTGGAGCACCTTTCTGTCCATCTTGCCCAAGAGGCTCTGGCAGAGAACTGATCACCATTTCCAGAGGAGATGTACACTGCCTCTGAGAGCTCAGGGCCTCTCCATTGCCTTCACACCCTGCATCCTGCCAGTGTAGGAGGGAAGACACCTGCTGCTCTAAGTCCCCCTGCCTCTGGGACATTAGAAATGGGTCCTGAAATAGCAGCTTATCTTGGTAATTATGAAGATAATATCCCCAGTCTTTCTGCTGCTGTCCTTTATCCAAGCAAATACTGACAGAGGAGCTCCTGGTCTTCCTGTTGTTGCATATTTCCCTGCACACTATCAACACAGGGCAAAAGCAAGGGCCTGCTATGATGACTTTGCTCCATTTCAAATGTGGGTCATCTGAAAAAAACTGCAGAAATGAAGCAGGATAAAAATAGATGGTTGGACTGAAGCAAGAAGTTCCACTCCCTTGGTCACTTTGTAACTCTAAAGCCCAGCTTTGTTCCATTCTAATTCCTGGGAACACAGAGTTCATGACCCATCTTCTTCACTGGGAAGATGCCAAGTCTCCATAGAAAGTAGCCAGCTCTTCACAGTAGAGCCTGCAGGGTGGAAGAGGGCTTTGAAGTGATGCTGCTGTGAAATTGTATCTGGGTCTCCTGGTGGCCTACCAGGAGAAACTTGGACAGGGAAATCCTCTCATTTCCTGGCAGAACACATTCTCTGTTTCTCTCTAGGTCCTTCTCTGCCTCTTTCATTTTGAAACCAGTTCTAAAAGAAAGAGAAATTATTTTCACTCAAATATATTTTAGTTAAGCTTGGTTTCAGCACTATCACTGACTTACCTCTTGACCTTGAGTCAAGAAAGAAAGGCAATTCTTCCTCAGCTGTCCATCATATTGAGATTATGAGTGGTGCACAATTCCAAACTCCAAGGTGTCCCCACAGTATGCAGAAGCACTTCTGTCCATTAGACCCAGACTTTTCAAAGTTTCCCAGAAATCTGTCTGCAACCTCTCTATTTAGATTGAACAGAGCCCCAACTGGCCCTACACACATTTCCACAGCTTCTTCATTTTACTCAAGCTCTGCCATGAAGACAAATTCATGACACAATGTGTTTTAAGAATATTCTTCAATTTGCTGTATTTAAAAGCCAAATAGAGAATAAGCAATATTTTGTCATAATGAACAGACCATTTTACACATGATTGTAATGAGAACACTGAACACCTCTAGTCTTCATTTTTTTTAATCCTGCATAAATTACATTTAATTGCAATGTCTTAGTCCACAAGGCTTTGAGGAGGATGTATGGAAATGATAAAATGCTTTTTAGATTATACAATCACATTAGCAAGGGTTCTAAAGGAGTACAGGAAAGAGTGTCTGGAAGTCTTTTGACATTTTGTCACTCCTGGGATCCATCTCCAAGATCAGCATGGCTTTAGGTTAATAGTTAGAAGGATCTTTGATCCACAATTATGATGGTTAAAATTGTAACTATACTTAACAAAACTGGCACCTCTAAACATATGTTCTCATTTTCTCTTGGAACATAATTATATACAGACTGATGAGGCATGAGAGCCCATAATGTGTCAGCAGTTACAGAGCCAGTGAGAAGGTAGGTTACAAAAAGATGAAACTCAAAGGCAAGTGCTCCCTTTCTCACATCCAGTCTTTCTAGTATCCTCTCCCCAAACACGGTCACTTCCTGATCACATAGGCCTTCTCTAAGCATGTGCATTTGGTTTATTTCAAATTTCTTTCCCACTCATTATCTTATTCATATTTTCTACTTTTTTATATAACATTACTGAATTACAGGACCTTTGAAATATTTACAGTCCATGAAAACTTTTATAATACAATATTTTTTTGCTTACATACTATTTGCTATTCTTTTATTTTCCACTGCTCTTCTGATATTCCATTTCTTATTTCCTCTCAGAAAGTGTTCTCTTAGCATCAAGCAACCAACATATTCAATGACCCATGGATAATGACAGAATAGAGATATATGGAAACTTTCTTCAGTGTACAGTAAGGCAATCCTACTAGAGTAAATTTTGGGGCAGCTTTAACACTAATTTACAACAATAATCATACCAGAAATTCCCCAAACAAAATATTGACTCATGTAACAAATGGCCACAAAGGACCCACTAATGCTGTGAGGTGCCACGTGTGGGATATAATAAAACCACGTCCTTCCTCCCGCACCTTAGGGAATCTCCTCTTGGTAGTTTGATTGGCATACTGACTTAACATATCTGAAGTAAAAGCTTCTAATACGTCTGCCATAAACCTGATCAGGACAAAATTTTAGAGCCATCCTTAACTTCTCTCACTGAATATTCAACAACTCTGCCAACTATCAGTTCATCTTTAAATATTCAAGCTTCCTATTTCTGTATGATTGCACAGGTAGCACCCTGATAAAAACCATCACAGTTCTTATCCTGGATAATTAAGAAAGCATGTTAATTGTTCCCTACTCACAAACATGCCTCATGATAGTTGATATCTCCATAAAAATCACAAGATACATTCACGCCCACACTGAAATGAATATGTGACCAGTACCAACACCCTCCTATGTGAAGAAATGGCATGAAATTTTTCAAAAGTTCTTTTTATTTCCTGGATCATTTACAAAGAGATATGTTCATGCAATTTTTGGACATTTGACTTACATTTATGACACAGATGTGGCAATGCATTTGGTTGGCCAGCTCCTGCCTGTTTGAAAAGTCAAGGTAGGGATTCTGTTCAAATGATCGATTAAACATCTCCAAATCATGCTATGTAAACTTGTGCCAAGGTTCTTTTTCTTCTTTCATGTTTTCTTCTTCCCACTTCCTTAGGACTATCTTCCACTGAAGATGCTGGAAAATACACAAAGAGAAAAGAATTGAGGAATGCTTGCAGCATCCAGAGAAAGAAAAGATTATTTGTTGAGTAAGATTTTTAAAAGTGGAGCTCTGCCTCACACAATAATTATGATAATAAAACCAACAATGGATTAAGGCTGATCATTAACAATATGAGGATAATGTGAGATTATGATCTCAAGGGTAGGGAAGGATGATAATCTAACAAACATTCAAAAATATGGGCTGGAGTTGTAGCTCAATGTTAGAGAGCTAGCTCACACCTGTGAGGCACTGGATTCAACAGCACCACATAAAAATGAAATAAAGGTATTGTGTCCATCTAAAACTAAGAAAATATTTTTGTTAAATTCAAGAATATAAAGAGAGAGACCAATTAAGAAATGCTCAGGCATGATAGTAATTAAGGAAGTACAAATAAACCAGACAATTCAATCTCATAACCAACAATTTAAATAGTTGGGCAAGAACAAGATTAACTAAAATAGGAAGAAAGCATTGGGATGGTACAAACACTGATTATTATAACCACTGTGCTGTTTTACTCTATATTATGAAGTTCAAAGTGAGCTTACCCTTCAATGCAGCTATCAAATAAAGGATGAAGTTTTGGGAGCATGTTTACATGACCCTTTCTAACCCCTCTGCACTATGACAGTCTTAAAATCTTGGTCTCAGAATAGCAAAGGTTTGTTTGGTGGTAGTGAGGACTGAAGCCAGGGCCCCAGGCATGCTAGGCAAAACTCTACAATGGGTCACACTCTAAAGAGAAAAATCAAAAAGCCTGGGATGTAACTCAGTGGTAGAGCAGCCCTGGGTTTAATCCCTAGCACAGCACAAATATAAAGAAATATAAGATCCTAGGGCTGGGGGCACACCTCAGTTGTGCCTAACATGCACAAAGCCCTGGGTTCAATCCCCAGCACCACAAAATAATAAATAAATAAAATAAGAACCTAAAGTGGAGGATAGAACTGTAAAGAAATAGAGATATTTTGAGATCGATGTTGTTCATATTAACACTAAAATAAAATCTCGTAACTTTAATTTTCTTTCCTAAAAGGAAAATAGTTAGAGAATTGACACAAAAGAAAATGAGAAGGGCGTCACAACATGCCAATGCCTCACTCTCATTAGGAGGGCTACTATTCAAACACAAAATTACCAAATAACTAAAACAAAATAACTGCAGATATGGAGCAGAGCTGTTGGAACTTCTGATGCACTAATGGTGGGAAGGCAAAATGGTGTAGCTACTATGGAAAACAATATGGAGGCTTCTCAAAAAATAATAAGAAATGACTATAATATCCAGCAATTTCACTTGTATGAGGAACCTAGAGTACTCAAATTCAGGGAGACAAAAATTACAATGATAGTTCTCAGGGGCTGAGGAGGGGGTAAGGGGGAGTTGTGGTTTAATAGTCACACAGTATCAGTTTCACATGTTGAAAGAGTTCTGTGCACAATTGGTGTAATGGTTACAGGACAATGTAATGTAGGTGATGCCAATAAATTGCACGTTTAAAAATTATTGTGGTAGCCAGGCGTGGTGGCGCACGCCTGTAATCCAAGCGACTTGGGAGGCTGAGTCAGGAGGATCGCGAGTTCAAAGCCAGCCTCAGCAACTTAGCGAGGCCCTAAGCAACTCAGTGAGACCCTGTCTCTAAATAAAATACAAAATAGGGCTGGGGATGTGGCTCAGTGGCCGAGTGTCCCTGAGTTCAATCCCTGGTTCAAAAAAAAAAAAAAATTATTGTGGTGAGGGTAAATTTTAAATGTTTTATCAAAATAAATAAATAAATCAAGGAAATCATCCCTAAACAGAAAACCTGAATCTATGCATTTTAGACAACAGATCACTTTTATAGCAAAGCCCCATCCAGGATAACCCACTCCACAGAAAAGATTTAAATCACTTTGAGAGTGGAGCCCCCATGATCTTAAAGGCCACACATGTTGATATCGGGGTTTAAGTTTTTCACAAGGAACTTTAGGGGGTTCAATATTGACTACATTCCATTTGGACTGAGCCCAGAGCTATTTTACTCTCAGTAATGCAGCATGTAACACTCTTTCGGTAAAGGATGGACTGCATATAGGAGGATGCCACAGATGATATCATCGAGTGACTAGTGACATCAGAGTTACCTTGGTTGATGTAAGTGCACACTTCAATGGCCACACAGCAAAAATCACCTCATGTGTTTCTCAGAACCAGTCCCCAGCATTAAACAATGCCTGATTGGAATCATAAAATACAAGCATAGTGAGTTCTGTCTTACAGAGCAAAGGACAATTTCCTTTATGAAGAAATTGAACATAGTACTGGGTCAGGACAGTGAGCTTTGGAGAGGACATTAGTGACTTATTCCTGTCTAGAAGAAGTTGGTAAGAAGACAAGAAGCAATACTTTAATAATGCCACCTAGCAGAAATCTTCCCACATTTCATATGCAGCCCAACTTTTCTACCCCTCCTCCTAGAGAACCATGGAAGAGGTGCAGCCTGAACTACTAGCCATGAGACTGCAAGTTCTCCAGTGCTTGGAAAAATCAGGTACAAGGAGATTTGAAAAATAACAACACTCTATTCACAGTCAAATCATTCCTGTGGAGGACAGATGAGCAGAACCAAGATTTCAGGGGAGCTTCTGGTCTGTTTCATCCCACTGCCCATCCCATAACTCAAATTAAAATGGTACAAGCATTTCTGAAAAGCAAATATGCATGCTGAAAATGTTTTAAAGACATGAGGTTTTTCAAATAAAAGCTCAGGAATAAGAAAAGCAGCCAAAGGGACAAGTTCTTTGGATTGCTCTAGTCCCTGGTTAGAAGTAGGGCCTCTAGCACCTGCTTACCTGAGATCCCTAGCAGGTTTGAGGAGGACTTCAGCTCTCAAAGTGACTGCAGTTGGGTCATCCCTCTTGGGGGGCACATTGATGCACATTTTTGCTTCTGAGACCATGTACCCAGTGGAGTCCTGGTCCACTATGTGGACCAGGAGGGTCATGTATAAGTTGCAAGTCCACCTGCTCAAGAAACAGACATGCAAAAATCTCTGCCACTATTCTGATTTGAAAAGTTCCAATTTATTTCTGAAGTTCACAGAAAGAAAAAAAATTGTGAACTTGAAAAACAACACCCGACAGCACTTATTAAATCCTTTCAGTATAGTCTCTCACCCTTCCCCAACACATAGGATGCTAGTGATATAACTGAGGACCCGGGCCATGCTAGCCAATTTCCCTACCATTAAGATATGCTTTTTGCTTGCTTGTTTGGTGGGGGAAGGAACCAGATAGAACCCAGGGCATCACGGATGCAGGCTTCACACATGTGGGCCTCCCTCATGCATGCCTCCTCATGGTAGGCAAGAACTATACTAATGAGCCACCCCCCCAGTCTATCCTGCTCCTTTTTATTTATTTTTCTTTTTCCTCCCAGCTGCTTACCACCTCTACCCCATTAAATTTTAAAACACTTAGGAAGGCCAGGAATTAAGGATTTCTTGCCTCATCCTCTGAAGTAGCTGGGATTACAGGCAAAAACCACCATGCCTGGCAAACTTTCTAACTCACAGAATAGAAGAAAATGTACAACAACCTAAAGAATTTCTCACTTGACTTTAACATAAAGCAGCCCAGCCCTGGACAATTTGATTTGATCCACCCAACCATTCTGCTCATCTCCTTGGCATGAGCCTGCATTTTTCTGATGGCAATGCCAGAGAGATTGTTTGGCCTGAAAACACCCCCTACATCTCTAAAAATACAAGGTATCACTTTAAATGTCACCATGGGCTTCTTTTAACTGTAAGACCTCTTGGAAAAGCCCTGCTCCCCAACTGCACTGTGCAACAGCCATAGACAGTTCTGTGGATGACAGGAGTGGCCCCTACCCCCTAAGCCTACACCTGTAAGAGATGAAGGCTCAAACACTCCCTCTCCCAAACATCCAGGCCACAGCCTGCCAGGAAAAAGCACATCTCAGTCCTCCACCCAGAACACTCACCTTTGGAAGCCATGTGGATTCTCTGCTCCTCAGTCATCCTCAGTGGTAAACTGAGATGCAATGGAGCAGCATGCATTATTATAACCCACACTAGACACACCCTCTGATGGTCTGCCTCTGATGGACAGACCCAGCCAGAACACCCTGACAGAGGGGCAAGGGCATTAGTCTCCACCCTGCTCTAGCCTGCAGGCCAAGCCAGACACTCTCTTTAGGTTTAACTAAACTACCTCTTCAGTTCCTGGCTTCCCTTCATTGAACACCAACTGAAAATAATCTTATTTAATCCTGAGAACATCCTCACAATGTTGGTAGTATTTATCCCCACTGGACATAAGAACATCAGGAAGAGAGATGTTTAGGCTGTAGTGAGCCCCTGATTTCAACCTCCATCACTGTGCTCCTCTCTATCACACTATCACAGACCGCTCACTCTGTAAGAACAAAAGCCTTGACTCATCACTGGATATAGCATTCAGAACTGAGCTTGGAGCCTGGCGTGGTGGCGCACGCCTGTAATCCAAGTGACTTGGGAGGCTGAGTCAGGAGGATTGCGAGTTCAAAGCCAGCCTCAGCAACTTAGCGAGGCCCTAAGCAACTCAGTGAGACCCTGTCTGTAAATAAAATACAAAATAGGGCTGGGGATGTGGCTCAGTGACCGAGTGTCCCTGAGTTCAATCCCTGGTTCGAAAAAACAAACAAACAAACAAACAAACAAAAAGAACTGAGCTTGGATGGAGAGACCACAGATTGAAATTGAATAGGGTGTTAGAAGACATGAGACTAATGTTTTTGGAACCCTAGATCATTTGTCAAAAAAAAAAAAATTTTATTTTCTTCTCAGTTCTATTTGATTGAACCCAGAGGTCCTCCACTGAACTTCATACCCCAAGCCTTTTTTTTTTCTTTCAGTGAGGGTCCTGCTGATTTGCTGAGACTGGCATCCAAATTACACTCTGCCTGCTTCAGTCTCAGAGTAGCTGGAGTTACAGAGAGGTTCAGCAGGAGCCACCCTTAATTCATCTTGCTCTTCATACAGTCCTGTGATAGAGTAAAATTCTTAATTTCACAAAGAAAATGGAGGCCTTGGAATTTTCTTATCAATTCTGGAACTTTGTACATTTCCAATTGTGTTGTGGAAGGTAATAGCACTTGGACGATTTTATTGTACTTCAGGTGTAGAAAATGCAACCCACACTTGACAGTCCTCTGAATCAAAGAGATAGACAATTCCCTCTTTCTAAAGAAATAATTAGACTTCTCTCTTTCTCTCTCTCTCTCTCTCTCTCTCTCTCTCTCTCTCTCTCTCTCTCCCCCTCAGTACTGGGGATTGAACCTACAAATGTATGAAGACTAATTCTGCACTGGAACAGTTTTCCTACATGGTCTCCTAGCAACCCTATGGGGATTTGCATGATTTTACAGATGAGTACTAAAGCACAGAGAGATTAACTCATTTACCTGAAGTCAAACTCTGAGGAGACTGACTACAAGACCATAAAGC
>JAJEJO010053055.1:0-35584 GCA_020662805.1 Glaucomys volans | reverse complement strand
ATTGGGATAGAGTCAAACTAAAAAGCTTCTTCTCAGCAAAGGAAACAATCAGCAATGTGAAGAGAGAGCCTTCAGAGTGGGAGAAAATCTTTGCCACACACACTTCGGACAGAGCACTAATCTCCAGAATCTACCAAGTACTCAAAAATCTTTACACCACGAACACCAATAACCCAATCAATAAATGGGCCAAGGAAATGAACAGACACTTTACAGAGGAAGATCTACAAGCAATCAACAGATTTATGAAAAAATGTTCAACATCACTCGTTATAAGAGAAATGCAAATCAAAACCACCTTAAGATTTCATCTTACCCCAATTAGAATGTCTTTTATTAAGAACACAGGCAACAACAGGTGTTGGCGAGGACGTGGGGAAAAGGGTACACTCATACATTGCTGGTGGGAGTGCAAGTTGGTGCAGCCACTCTGGAAAGCAGTGTGGAGATTCCTTAGAAAACTTGGAATGGATCCACCATTTGACCCTGCTATCCCACTCCTTGGCTTATACCCAAAGGACTTAAAATCAGATTGCCTCAGTGATGCAGCCACATCAATGTTCATAGCTGCTCAATTCACAATAGCTAGATTATGGAATCAACCTAGATGCCCTTCAGTAGATGAATGGATAAAGAAACTGTGGTATATATACACAATGGAATATTACTCAGCCATAAAGAAGAATAAAATTATGGCATTTGTAGGTAAATGGATGATGTTGGAGACTGTTATGCTAAGTGAGATCAGCCATATCAAAAATCCAAAAGCCGAATGGTCTCTCTGATAAATGAATGATGATGCATAATGCAGGGGGGAAGGGTGGCAAGAATGGAGGAAGGATAGATAGCATAGAGGGAAGGGAGGGGTGGGGTTGGGGTGGGGGGGTAAGAATAATAACAGAATGTGTGACAGACATCATTGCCCTGTGTACATGTATGAATGCACAGAAGGTGTGACTGTACTTTGTGTGCAACCAGAGAAACAATAGCTGTACTCCATTTGTAATCAATGGATCAAAATTAAATGAATAAAAAAAAAAAGCCAGGGTGGCAGTGCAGGCCTGTAATTCCAGCAACAGGGGAGGCTAAGGCATGAGCATCACAAATTGAAGCTCAGCCTCAGCAGTTTTGTGACTCAGCAGTATAGTGAGACCTTGCCTCAAATCAGAAAATAACAAGGACCAGGGATATAGCTCAGTGGTAAAGCACCACTGGGTTCAGTCCCCAGCACCACAAAAGAAAAAAGAAACAAAGAAAGAAAAGTGAAAATTTTTAAAAAGTCCTATGAACAGGTCTCTTCAACTTCTGTCTCAATCTAAAAGTGGTCACTTTCCAGGAGAAAAGCCCACCCTGCCCTCTTCAGTCAGCACCACTGGCAGATAACATATGCTGTCCCACCACTCAATCAAAACCACAAAATGAGTTGTGGTAGAAGGGTCCTAATATTTTTTTATTCAAAGTACTTGAAAAAGAAAAATGTGCATTTTTATTTCTATTTTACATTTTTCTGCATTTTGATAGGGGTCAGGCATTTTTAATGATTGCAGATAACCAAACCTGCCTTCAGAGAGTTCTGATTTTATTGTGGTGTGACCATATTCATTATAATCTCAAGGAGGAAAAAAAACAAGCTAAAAAATAAAAATAAAAACAATGACTGCAGAAATCCAAACCTGTATCCCAGCAACTCAGGTAGCACAGGCAGAGAATCCATAATCTACCTAGGCAATTGTGTCCAGACCCTGTCTCAAAATAAAAATTAAAAATAAAAATCGAGGTCTGTGGATGTAACCCAGTGTTAGATGTCCTTTGTTAGCTCCTCAGGAATAAAGGGGGTGGGGTCTGTTATTCCCAGCATTCCAGTAACTTTTGTGTCTATTTACTTAGCCAGACTAAAAGTAGAGGGTTTGTATGAGATAATCTGAAAGGTCAAAGATAAAGGTTTCTTTTGTTTGTTTTTTATTGTCTATAAAGTGGCTATTTTATATTTGTTGACCCATTTGTATGACATATTATACCAGAATTTTACTTTGCTGAGTTGTCTGAAGAATCAAATAAAAAGGTTGGTAATAGATTGAATTCTCTAGCTTTCACTTTTTCCCCAAGAATTGAAAATTTCCATCAGCTTTGCTTCATGCCTTTCTCAGTAGCCTGAATTCACAGGTGCCTGGCTTTCCTGCCCCTCCTCCATCAAGCTTCTAATACCCACCTGGAAACACCCCTCCTTGCCCTGCTTTCATTCTGTTCTCAACCCCAATCAGGCTCTCCTCAGAGCTCACTGCATTATTTATACCAGCCAATCAGCTCCAAGTGGCCCACTCTCATGGTTAGTTTTCCTGAGTCATCAAACATATTGGCACAGTTCTTTTGTGTTTCTTTTCCTAGTTCACATTCTTTACATGAAGCTTGGCTTCAGAGCATGTTCTCTGAGGTCATCTTCCTTGTTAAAAATGCCCATAATGGTCAAGCCCATCACACAGAAGGTGCTGTTGATGCAACCACGTGCTGGAGCTGGGAACAGCACAGTGCAGTGAGAAACATCAACATTCTGGTGAACTTTTGAAAATGCACCTTCCCTGCTGGGCATGTGGTGCACACCTGAATCACAACTTCTCAGGGGGCTAAAGCAGGAGGACTGCAAGTTCAGGACCACTCTGGCAACTTCGTGAGACCCTCAACAACTAAGCAAGACCCTGTCTTAAAATTTAAAAATTAAATAAAAAGGACTGGGGATGTGGATCAGTGGTTAATTGTCCCTGGGTTCAATACTCAATACAAAAAAGAAGTAACATTTCTTTTCTCCATGACCAAAAGTGATCATGTTTAATAAGGCTATTTAACATTTCTATCAAGTGTCAACACAACACCCCATAAATTGGGTGAATTTGGCAAAGTGATGACTCAATAAATTGGCTTCTAGGACATTAATTTTGTTGAGATGATTTGAATTCAATTGCCCTTTCACCGAATCTTTCTTCCTCCACCAAGATTTTAGCTCTTTGCCTCATTCTCCCACATCACCTCATTCAGTTTACTCAACTGGAATTATGCTAAGAAAAATAATTCACATTTATTAGTTGATACTTTGTTCCACCTCTAAATTCATTGTAAGGATGTATTTAAACCAGTATTCTTCAGGCCCAAATCCTGCACAAAATTTAATTATGTACATCATTTATCATGACTATTTGTAGATATTTTTCTTATTTATTTATTTAGTTGGGTTTGAACCCAAGAGCACTTTGCCACTAAACTACATTCCCAGTCTATTTTCTTTTTTTTTTTTATTTTATTTTATTTTATTTTATTTTATTTTATTTTATTTTCAGGCAGGGTCTCACTAAACTGCTGAGCCTGGTCTAGAATTTTTAATGCTGTCTCAGCCTCCCACACCCCTGGGAATACAGGTAGAATTTGAACATTTTTAGTCTGGAGAAGTATACTCTGGATCCCCCATCACCCTGCACACTCTTCACACCCCACTGATTATCACTGCTTCCTCGGTTTGTTACTTAATTCAGTGTTCTGAGGACAGCCCTGGTCACAATCCCTGAATGAGGATATCACATGATCAATGTAAAATAGACACTTCTCCCTAGCAAATTCCTGCTGTTGATTTTCCTGTCAGCTGGCCTACACTTTACCCAACCTGAGACCACCAGGCTGCACTTGTCTTGTTCCCAGTTATATCTGTGGGACCAAGCATTAACCTGGCACTAAACAAACTGTCAGAAATGGTCCTTCCACATTGGAGGGAATGGTGAAACTTCTCCTCCATTCCTATCCTAGACATTTGTCAATCTTTCATTTTCCCTGCTTTCAACATCAGCTCCATCCAGTGTACACCAGACACTTTCAATTCCCTGATATAAAACAATCAAACACAAAAACTTCCCTAACTTGCCTTGGCCGTGTTGCAGGAAACAGGCTGACTGATGGAGGAATAGCAGGCAGCACTGGAAGGAGGAATCCAAATGTTATTTTACCCCAGGAGAGGCCCAGAGGAAAAATTAAACTCCATATTCTGAGCCCCTATCCACAGTTTCTAACAATATTTACAGGCCATCTTAGTGTCATCAATTTTCTAGCACACATGATATACAATTGTGCCTGGGATGTCTAGAGGGAAGCATGTTTGCATAAGCATAGTGTGATAAGGGGAAGAATTGGCTCCTCTAACAAAGGCTTTGAGATATCTCTAGATTTGGGTCCTGAGCCTCCACAGGTGTGTTCATACTTCAAAGAGGAGTAGTCAGAATCCCTGGGGAAGTAATCTACTCCCCGAAAGGTAGGGACCCATGGTCAGTAAGACTTCCTAGAGATTATCAAAGAGAGGGGAGGGGAACTGATCCCTTCCCCTGGTATTGGTTTCTTACCATACTATGTTTATAATTTCACTTCTCAAGAAGGTCTGGTTTTGCTATCACAGCTGAAGGATCAAAACAGTTTGATACCCAATGTCATTCATGAACATGAGCATTCCTGCTTTTCCAACCTCATTTTGCTGCACTCAATTTCACATTTGGTTCTTGGATATTGACAAATACATAAGTAAACATACATGACAAAATGAAAAATACTCTGCATTCTCTGGACATACAATGTTTATTTATATTTTAAATAATATTTTAGCATGCGCACCATTATGATCCTGAATAAGTGTGAGGAAGGGCTTTGCTACATGCACAATCTCCTCACTAAACATCTCATCAGAACACCCTGGGATGTGCACTCTGATCTCTGTGTCATCTCCTACTGCACTGAGAATTTGTATTCGGGGATTGAGAACAAATTTTAAAATGTTTTTCTGCATAAGATAACAAGGTCAGACATGGTGGGGGCATGCCTGCAAGAGCTACAACCTAGGAAGTTGGAACAGTAGGATCACAAGTTCAAGGGCAGCCTGGGAAACTTAGTAAAACCCTGTCTCAAGATAAAAAGAACTGGGCTAGGGGTGGATCTCTGCAGTAGAGAGCTTGCCTAGCAAGCCTAATGCCCTGGGTTTGATCTTCAGAATCAGTAAAAAGAAAAAAAAAGAAAAGAAAGAAAACCTGAAAACAATTAAAAGTTTTAAAATTTAATAAAACAAGGGGATAAAGCAGTATAAACTTAGAAGCTTTGAGAAGAAACACTGGCATTTAAAAAGAAAACAGAACTCAAATGAGCAACATAGCAAACTGAGTACATACTTCAAAGCAAAAGACAAAGATAAACTACTTTGGCATAAATTAGCAAAAGGAAGAAAATAAGAAAGATTAGTGCAAAAATAAAGTAGAAATTAAGAATAGAATACAAGAATTAATAAAAGAAAGAGTTGGATTTTAAAAGAAATAAACAAAATTGAAAATTTCTTTGCTAGATTAACCTAGAGAAAAGAACTCTCAAATAATCAAACTCAAAGAGGAAAAAGCATTCATTACAACTGATGCCACAGAAATGAGAAAGATTAACGAGATCCTGTGAGCAATTATATGCAAACAAAATGTATGGCCCAGAAGTTAATATGCTCTGAGAAACATAGCATAGAGAGACTTACTTGAAAATATGAAACTATGAAAAGACTCTTAACTTCTAAAGAGATTTAGTCAATGTTCAATAACCACTAAAGAGAGAAGACTGCAGGATGAAATAGCTTCACTATAGTTCATATTAGCAAAAAATTAATATGAATCCTTATCAATCACTTAAAACTATATGACAGGAAGGAGTCCTTCCAAACTCATTCTACGAGATAAGAATTCAACCAATTTCAGAGCCAGACAAAGATATCACAAAGAGAACTTAGACCAATAAATTCTGACAAATGTTATGACAAAAACTTCCCCAAATTCTAGCAAACTGAATTCAACAACACATTTAAAAATTATAAGGCTGTGGTTGTAACTCACTGAGATAGTATTTTCCTAAATTACATGACACACTGGGTTAGATACTCAACACCACACACAAGAAAGAAAAAGGAAAAGAAAAATAAATTAAGGAATTACATACCATGATCAGGTGGAATTTATTCCTGAAATTCAAGGATGGTTCACCATGTGAAAATCAATGCATCTACTATATTCTGGAAGGAAGAAGAGAAACCACATCATTATTACAGCTGATACAGGGGGGAGAGCACTTGACAAAATTCCACACTCATTTATGATAAAACAATTAGCAATCCAGGAACAGATGGAAACAATCTCAGGATAATGAGAACCCTATAAGAAAGTTCCATAGCCAACACCAAACTCAACAGTGAAAGACTGGAAGCCCCTCCTCTAAGATCATGAAGGAAGCAAACATGCCCAGTCTGGCCACTTCCAGTCAATGTAGTACTAGAAGGTCTCTGAGCAAATCAGGAATAGAAAGAAATCACAGGCATACAAATTGGAAAAGAAGTAAAATTCTCTGTTCATAGATGACATGGTTTCACAGGTACAAAATTCTAAATATTCCCCACAATGCTTTCAGAACTCATCTAAACACTCGTCAATATTACAGGATAAAAATCAGTTGTGTTTCTAATATGATGAACAAACAATGAAATGAAGAAATAAATCTTATTACAAAAGCATTAAAAAGAATAAAGTATACTTAACAAATTTATGAAGGCAAAAGACTCAATTATTTACAACTACAGAACTTTGTTGAACGAAATTGAATGTGACACACATAAGTAAAAGTTTCTTGTGTTCAGGACTGAAAGATTTCATGTTGATAATGTTTCTCAGTGCTGGGAAAATTCAATGCAATTCTTATCATAATCTCAGTGGCATTTTTATATAAAAGGGAAAAATTAAACTTTGTATTGGAATCTCAAGAGATTGTGAATTGCCAAAGGAATCTAGGAAAGGAAGAACTAAGTTACAGATCACACAAATTCTAGCTTCAAAATGCAACAATTCTACAGGAACCAAAATGATGGTACTGGCACAAAAGATCAACATATAGACCAATGCAACAAAACTGTGACACAGAAATAGACCTATGTGTATATGGAAAAAATGGCCTTCAACAAGGGTGTCAAACTACATGATGGGAAAAGGACATACAGCATGTGAGATATAGCCTACATATGCTATATAGGAGAGGAAAAATTGATGTTTACATTCAAAGAAGGTAGAAAGTTACCTCACACCACATGTAAAAATGAACTTGAAAGGGAAGAAATACTTGAATTAAGGCCAGAAGTTATTAAAATTCTATAAGAAATGATAACTTCATGTCATCAGATTTGGCCATAGTCTCATGGACTGACACCAAAACAAAGCATGACAAATATGACCACATCAAACATTAAAATGTAGGAATAGGGCTGCAACCCATTGGTAAGTATGTGCTAACCATGTAAAAGAGCCTGGGTTCAAACTTCAGGAAACACACACACACACACACACACACACATTACCACACACACATTACTTACTCTGTTTCTGTAGGTGAACCCAGAATTTACTACTTCTGGGCAAAATGGTTTGGGTTAGACACATGAAAGTTATTCAAATTTAGGAGGAAGTACAACTTTATTATTGTCCATATGCTTATAGAAACTACTGTGTCAGAAGACATGTGCCATGTTGACATGCATGTCACACCTTTGATATACAGCAATGATTGCATTAAAAGTTGTACTGAGAAAAAATTTCTGATGTCTCTCCTGCTACAAGGCAAATACAGTGTGTGCTTTTGTTTGAAATGATAACCTTAAGGTATTTAAGATGACAAGGAAAAGTAAGCATGTGTGAGGGGATGACTAATGTCATCTGCAGCTAAACACAATTAGCATTGTGATTAGGTTTTTTTCAGTGTGTTACATGTGTCTGTGTATGGGCCATGTGTGTTATTAACAGAAAAATAACCCTAGTTCAAGTAAACCATAGTTACAAAGAAATCATAGTTACAAATAATTGTTTCTGGACCAACAAAATTCTACCCAGATGACAAAATACAAAAAAATCCATGGCCTCTAATGACCCTTCAAATGAAACCTGGAAGGTAAAGGGAAAACAAGTATGTAGACTGGGAGATTCTCTTAAGAAAGCAGAAATTTAAAAAATCAAGGGAAATACATCTGATGCTAAATGATGCTGAAAACATCTCCCCAATATCTAAGACTTCCATTGGTGCTTTATCTTACTGTTTCCTTTTGTACCATAAAATATCACTTTTATTTTAGTAGAACAGTTTCTATTCCTACTATATAATGCTATGATGTTTTACTGATAATTTTGTTCTTAGGTATCAAGCTTTAAAAAAAAGTTTTATGTGAATCTGCAAGAAGCATTAAGGTGTTAAAGACATTTGAGCCCAAACTATTTTGGAAACTCTTTCATATTCTTCCAGACAAATAAGCAGATTGCACATTACTTTTGATCTTCGGAGTCCCCTCAAAGCCCATGTGCTCAAGGCTGGATCCCCAGAACAGTGCTAGTGGGAGGGGATGAAACTTTCAGAGGTGGGGCCTAGCAGATTGTATTTGGCTCATTGGGGGTGTGCTCTCAAAGGTGAGGAGATTTGTTTCAATGCATGCTCTCATCTTGAAGTGCTGCCTGTCTACAGACCCCAAAACAATGGGACCAACTGATCATGGAGGGAAACCTCCAACAGTGTGAGTGAAAATAGTCCTTTCTCTTTATAATTTGATTATCTCAGGTATTTGTTATAGTGACAGGAAGCTGACTGACATAGGGATGAATACAAACAATCCTCCCCAGGATCTCTTTTATAAGGGTCAGAAGTTTCTTGCCTATCTTTAAATTAGGAGTAACAATGGTTTTGCATTGATGAACTCTAATGTAATGTTTGGAGTTCATATATTAGCATGGCACTACTTAGACACAAGTAACAAATCTATAAATTTCTTTTGTCTTTTAACACTCTCTCATAGAATCAAGTCTTTGAAACTCTTTCTTGATTTTACAGAAATACATTTACTACAATTGCATCTTAAAATCCTTTTCTCAACTGAATTAAAATTTCTGTGAAACTTAGAAGTAAAGCCATTTCCTTTGTGAAATGATCCAAGAGGCTTGTCCTCATTTCAGTCTCAAAAGAAAAGAAAAGAAAAGAAAAGAAAAGAAAAGAAAAGAAAAACAGGAACCAAGATGCACACCACATCAAAGATCATGGCAAGGCATTTGCTCATGAGCTTACATTATGTATACGACCTGATTTAGGGATTGTTAAGTAAAAAATATGGGAAGGCATTGATTTGGCCTAGGCTCCTGCATAGATTCAACAGATCAAATCAACATGGAGTTCCATCAGAGTAGCTGAGTGCTGTGGATCTCACAGGGCCCTAAGGGCTATGTGATGCAGGCTCAGTTGCCAGCCTGTGGTACTACTGGGGGGTGGTTGAACATTTAGGAGGCAGGACCTCACTGGAGGAACTTAGGTCTTTGAGCACATGTCCTTGAAGAGAATGTTGGGACCCTGACATTTCTCCTTTCTGTCTCTTTTCCTCCTGGTCACCATGATGTGAGTACTTCTGTTCTACCACATGCTCCCCACCATATAATTCAGCTTAAACACAGGCCCAAAGACATAAGGCCAAGTGATCATGAACTGAAACCTCTGAAACTCCTTTGAAGTGGCTTAACTCAGGTACTTTGTCACAGTGATGCAAAGATAACATGGAGATTAAGTTCATGTGGGAAACTTTTTTTTTTTTTGGTACTGGGGATTGAACTCAGGGTAACTCCACCACTGAGTCACATCCCCAGCCCTATTTTGTATTTTATTTAGAGAGAGGGTCTCACTGAATTGCTTAGGGCCTTGCTAAGTTGCTGAGACTGGCTTTGAACTCACCATCCTCCTGCCTCAGCCTCCCAAGTGCTGGGATTACAGGCATGTGCCACCACACCCGGCTCATGTGAGAAACTTTTGAATCAATTAAGCTGTAACCAATTAAATTGACTCTATACTTCACTTCCATTTTCTATAAATGCTACAACATTATGGTGTTGGCCACAGAGTTTAGAACCTGTTCTGATTCTGAGGACTACCGAATTTCCAAATCATTTTTTGTTTGTTTCTTAAATAAACTCAGTTTAAATTAACATGTCTCAAAATTTTCCTCTTAAAAGACCAAAGCATCAGCTGTTCTTTATAAAAGAAAGACCATGACTCAGATTAAAGGAATATGTCTTCCCACCTATTCAGATATTGTTTTAGGAAAAAGGGAAAGTCATTGTTTTTACCACATCAGTAGTTGGAATTTTTCTCAATGAGGAAGTGAAGAGCAGTAACTCTCAATGCACAAGATAACAGTGTGAACCAGAAGGTTCCTGGGTACACATCAAGAGAGGTGGATCAGCACCTGCTCATTAGGGAGACTTTATTAAGGCCAAATCAGAGTGACTGGATCACTTCTGCACACAGATCTTTGAGAACAACCCAACAACTTCAACAAAGCATTGACAAGAGATTGCATTGTCAGTCAAAGGGAGAGAACAACAATTCCACAGTGCTCAATCACAATCATGGAGGCATCGTGGCACACTGCAAAGCCAAGCCATTTTACTTATTTCCACCTTACACTTTGTAAATTGGACAGAGGTCACACATTCTCCACCTTAGTTTTCTTTCAAGTACCTTCTATTCACATTATATATGTTTTTTATAGCTGAGTCCATTCATCATGAAAAAAACAAGATTCCAAGGATCTCAGTTGTGTCCCTGATGGGCAGTCCTATCCATCATTCAAGTATTCATTAGCAGATAAATTGATAAAGAAGTAGATAATAGATGGACAGATAGACCTAACATCTGTCTAAAGAAATGAATAAACTCTTATAGACTACATTGGGCAATTCTGTGCTCTTTTTGCATGCATCTGTCTAGATTTTATCAAACTCAGTTTGATTTTTTTAACAATTGCATACTGCACATACAAACAGGCAGAATCCCTCATGAGACACTGTGCTACAGTAGACCTCAGAAAGATGAGCTGGCTTTTCCTTTGACTGCATTTCAACCATTGTTGTGATGACCTACGAACCAGAAGTGAAATGAGACATGAACTTTACATGAAGCCAGGTGTCACACAGCTTTATTGTCAGCAGCTTGAGAGGTTGAGAAAAGAGCATCAGAATTTCAAAACCAGCCCCAGCAAATTAGCAAGGCTCTCAAAACATACAGACCCTGTCTCAAAGAAGGAAAAATTGCAGGGGGTGGAGCTCAATGGTTAGGCACCCCTAGATTCAATCCCCAGTACCAAAAATAAATAAAATGAAAGAAATCTACACAAGGAAACTGTAAATTTATGAGAATAACTGTGAAATTTCTCATGGAAAATTATTTTGAACACATCATGTCTGAGCCAAAATGTGACACATATTTGGAAAGACTGAATACTTTATTTACCCCAAAATTCTGCTACACCCACATAGATTCCTGTTGCACAGAAGAGGTTTTAGGCTGGTTCCTGCCCACTAAGAGCACACAGAGACCTTTATGGAGAGGTCATGGAGTGAAGAGGGAATGTCTGAATGCCCAAGTCATGCTCCCTGTGTCTGCCTCGTTCCACTACTTCCTGTCCCTGTAAATGTTGGTCCCCTGCTGGAGTTGGATGGAGTCACTCAGAAACACCAGGTAAGATACACATCATGTGTTAGCAACCAGACACAAACTCCTGACTCCAGACCTGTGCAAATTTCCAACTGTCCAGCTGGGTATTCAGTCCACCTCTCCTGCCACAAACAATGTTCTGACTTTGCTCTCCAGTGCAGGAAATCCAACCTGAGATGGAGCAAGTGAATCCAATTTGCACCTCACTGAACTAAAGCCAGATTTGAGCTCCAGAAACTGTATTGTACCAGCTTCTTCCTAATAAGGTTTAGTCCCCTCTTTCCTAGGAGGTCACCAGATGGTGCCAAGCATCTAAATGGACCAGGGGTGGGACTTGACAGGCAAGAACTGTGACCTGGATCTAGGCACTTCAACTCTTCAGTTCTCAGGCACAAGATGTGTCTGAGAACCTCTCTTGGGGCCCCTGATGTGATCCCATTGTGTGCAGATGAATTTGCAGAGGCCTGAAACCCCTGACCACCAATCCTGGTCAGGCGCTGGTCACCAATATCTTCCAGCTTGGGTGCCTAAGGCTTGAGTCCAGAGCACACCACCAGCTCCCAGAGGACTTTTGACAGAACCCCATGGGGACCCAGACAGATACTCTGATGGGAAACTGCCCTGAGCCTCAGGACCACGCCTGCTCCAGGGACCACACCCCAGCAGAACCCCAAGGCCTGTCACAGATGCTGGCTGGCAAAATCACCCTGGGAAACAGAACATACACCTTAGACACATAGAACAGGGAAATAGCACAGGACTATATATGCTCTACACCTGAAAGTTACCAGGATATTTGGAACAAATTTATGACAGTAAATTTGACATCCTTTACAAATAGAGTCTTGGAAAAATTCAACTTTCCAAAAATGACTCAAGGATAATCAATTGTAATCATTTTAAAACATGAATTTTGTAGTAAAAATCTTCCAGTAAAGGAAAGGTCGGACTCAGACATTTCCTGGAAACTCCAAACATTTAGTAAAGGTTTACTTGTAATTTGCACAAATACAGAGGAGACATACCTGAGTCATACTAAGACTAATTACAGACTCCTGAAGACATAAAAAATCCTGATTACCAGGTAATTCCTGAAAAGAGGTGCAACAATTTAAATTGAAATATCAGGGACTTAAATCTAGCAAAACATAAATAAAATACATGTACCATGACCTACTTGGGTTTCTACCAGAACACTTTGTTCTTTAGGGTAAATCTGTGAAAATCACTATATTACTAGCTTTTATTCTTGCAATCACTGAAAAGAGCATTTTTAAATTCAAAATCTATACACAGAAAATGCATAAAATAAGAATTTCTCATCCTGTAGGAGAAAAAAAAACCCTTTCCTCCATGCCAAAATGCAATTTTCACTCATTTAGTATAAATTTAGTCCATGTTTTTGTGTTTTTGCTGGGTGTATGCATGCATGTGAATCCACAAGTAATCATTAGAGTTTCACCCCTTATTTCATTTTCACAATCTTCATACTACAAATCTTATTTAGAAATGATATTTCTCTGGACAGTGCATCTCAGAACCCTCACAAACAACATAGGACTAGTCTATTATTTTGAACTGTGCTGTGCTAATAGCTTAGATCTTAAATGTCCCTTAAAGCTACATGTGGTAAAGGTTGAGTCCCCACTGTGGTACCACTGAGACATTGAGGGACATTTAAAAATTGGGGCCTAGTGGGAAACCTTCAGGTGATAGGAGGCAGACCCTCAAAGGTGTTATGGGTCCCTGGTCCCTCCCATTTTCTCTCTCTGACTTCATGACAACCTGGTTGACAGTTTTACTGTACCATGATGTGCTGTCTCCTCAAGGGCCCAAAACAGTGGGGACATCTCACCAGGGATGAAACCTAAAAAAAAATGAATCAAGCCTGGCATGGTGGTGCACATCTCTAATCTCAACAACCAGGGAAATCAAGGTAAGAGGATCACAAGTCCAAGGACAACTTAAGGACCACAAGCCTGGGCACTGTAAGGAGACCCTGTTTCCAAAAGAAAGGCCAGGAAAGTAGCTCAGTGTAGAGGACCCCATAGATTCAATTCCCAGACCATGAAGAAAGAAGAAAGAAAGAAAGAAAAAGAAAGAAAGAAAGAAAGAAAGAAAGAAAGAAAGAAAGAAAGAAAGAAAGAAAGAAAATATGCCTTTTCTCAGGGATTAGTTACAGTGGTGGAGAGCTGACTCACAGAGCTAGCCTTATTCAAGGGCTTCTTATCTGGGGTTTCTGTGTTCTGTGAAGAAGCACATTCCTGTGAAAACATGCAGTAGCAGAATACCTAGACCTGTGCAATTGCAAAGAACATTGCATGTGATTGTCCAAAGGGACTGTGCAGAGAAAACATGCCCCCTTTTGGAGAGTTGCTCTTTCCCCACCTGTTGTCAGTCATTATAGGAAGGAAGATATTGACAAAATGAAGATTTATATGCTATCTAACTTAGAAATCCATATGAAACATGCTTCATTGTAGAATTCAATAAGAACAGTCTATCCTAATTTCACAAACAAATATGAGGCACATCACAAATATAGCATATCAGAATCTTCACAAATGTTACAAGAGTGTATGCAGAGTGGAATAACTGAACTGAAAGCTTTCTCTCCAAGTTCTGCTGTTCCCTAAATGATTGTAACAGTATACGATATTTTGTAATTGCCTATTGTTAGAGAACAATGGAAAGAGCTGACAAAGTGTGCTGAGCCTTGGCCTGCTTGCACACACAACAGCCCAGGAGTGAAGCAGGAATTGAAGAGTTGCTGCACCTTCGCAGTGGCCCTGAGTGAATGGTGCGACCTGGTGTGCCGAGGCATGCGCCTGCACAGCTGTGTAGGCAGAACCTCTGAGAGACAGGAAACCCTGGAATATTTCAAAGTGATGTATATCCTAAAGCTGAAAATTATGAAAATGTTTCCAATGTGGGAGGTTCCCAGATATCCCCACTTTGAAGTTTTGACTCAAAACTTCAGATCAACAATATCCGAATGCTCCCCTGGGCAATCTCATATATTGTTGATCCACATGCCCAGGGGACTGTCAAAAAACCCTGGATTCCCAAACAGGGGCTCTCAGCCCAGGGCAGGAGCCTTCTGGGTTCCTGGAGATTGAAGTAGCTGGAACAGTGGCTCCAATGGAGGTGCTGCCCTCGGTGGGGAAAACACAGGTAGCCCTGTGCCTATCAGGTGGATGGAGGTGTCAATTGATATAAAAGGTCGGAGAAATGTTCTCCCAAGGTTAATTGAAATCAGAATGACCTTGCAAGAGGCCTATGCCTGCCCCTATAAACCCAAGGCACATCCACTGTGAGTACAGTCAGACAGTACATGGCTGGGAGATTTTAAATTGAAAAGTAAACAGAATGACAACAGATATTCCCAAACACCAAGTCTTAGCAACAAATTTCAGTAAGAAGGGGGATCCCAGTACAAAATTCAACAGTTTTTGGGCAGGTATCCTTGCACAAGTCTGTTCTTAGAAGGCTGAAATCTGGCAGAATCTTGTTACTTCCTGTCAGGCAATCCTTGGTGAGATGGCTTCCTTCACAAACTCCTAGCTTCTTTGGTTTCTTCTTCAGTTGCCACAGAAGCAAATCCACTTGGACACCAATGATACTGACAAATGTCAAAGTCCAGTCTGTCCTGGAAGGTGATGCTGTGACATGAAGATTCTGTCTGGGTCCATGGAGGAGAGCAGCAGCCTGAGAACCCCTCCATACAAAGGCACCCTAGAGTATCTTCCCTCCCAGGGGGAGATAATCTATGAGGCAGGGCTGTGCAGGAAGTGTCTATCTGAAGCACACATTGGTTGCACTTTGGCAAGTGCTGTCTTTTTGCTAGTGGATTTGGTGCTGCCTGCATAAGACCACCTTCTCCAGAACACTGGATGATGTACAGTCATGCATATGTCCCTAGTGTGTAAACAGGGCACACCAGTACACGCTGACAACTCAGGAGAGTGTGTGTATGTGTGTGTGTGTGTGTGTGTGTGTGTGTGCATGTTCATGGAGGGTGGGGTTGTATGAAGAATCTGGATATATTTCTTATATTTTATTTTGTAGGTGTGTTTGTTTTTTCATGGAGCCTTCCTGAAGGGATCAGTATCTACACACAATCCAGACAGACTTTTTCCCCGAGACAGTGTAGATGACTGTACAATGATCTATTGCTGTAGATCTCTAAAACGTAATTCCATGTCCTCCACATATAATACTGGCCCAGTCATGGACCTCTGAAGACCCTTCCTCCCAGAACTACTGGGTTGGGAACCTGGGCTGCTCTGGAGCAACTTGCTGTGCATTTTGCCCAAGAGGCTCTACCAGAGAACTGACCATCATTTGTGGAGAGGTACACTGCCTCTGAGAGCTCAGGTCCTCCACAGTGCCTTCAATTCTTGCATTCCGCTATTGCAGAAAGGAGTGCACCTGCTGGTCTAAGAACCCCTGTCTGGGGAATGTAAATGTGTCCTGAAATAGCAGCTTCTCTGAATAACACTGAGGCTGTGGCAGCAGGTGAAGACAATATCCCCAGTCACTCAGCTGCTGTCATTCTTATAGTAAATACTATCAGGGGAGCTCCTGGTCCTCCTGCTGTATCTTTCCTTGAACACTACCAACTTAGACTGCACGAAAATGTGAGGTGAAGGGCCCCTGGGAAAATCGTACCAAGACAGTTTCTGAGTGCAGCCTGGTGGTCAGGCAGCAGCAGAGGAGGAGGGAGCAGAGATCTCCTCTCTTGGCTAGCCAGCTCCTTCCGGGGCCTCCATCCCAAGGGCTGAGTTGGTTGAGTCCCTCCTCTCCACATCGGGGAAGACCGCAGCTCCCCACCTGCACTTGAAGTGCATGTTTGTACGTTGCAGCTGCCTCCGGTTGGGGCATTCTAGGAGAGGAGGGGGCATCCCACCAGAGTTGGTGGGATGTGTCCCAGTTGGATCATCCCCTCAGCCAGCGAGCCGCACGGCATGCTCCCCTGCTCGGAGCTGTGGACCGCCATGATTGCGAGTGGCCGGCAGGGCCCTGGGCCGTGTTCCGGACCCTGCAAAACCCCCGGGGTTGGGGCGGGGGCGGGGAGCAGGAGGAGCGCGGTCCGAGGGCAATGCCCCTGGGGCCGGTGCTACACTTGGTGCCCCCGCCCCACCCGGGTGCTGCCCCACCCCTCCGTCCCTCCCCGGGGGCCGCTAGACCTGGAGGTGTCTAACTGCCTGCGGCGGGGTCGGCACTCCCGATGGCCAGGCTGTCGTGCCGCCCGTCCTGAGGCCAAGTGAGCACAGCGCCACCTCGCGGCCCCGCCGGGTATTGCGGGCTGTCAGGCTTCAGCGGGCTCCCTTACCCTGGAGGGAGCTGGATGGACCAAAGGCCCGAGGGGCCGCGCCCCCCAGCCACACCCCCCAGCCCCTGGCTCCTCTTCTCTTCTCCCGGGCAAGGAGGTTAGGAGCGCATTTCTTGCCAACAGCAGGCACCTGGGACTCGCTCCCTTCCTCTTCCCTCTTACCGTCACAGCGGAGCCGGGAGCCTGCCTCCGTCTTGATCCTGGGTGGGAAGCGGCCGGGACCGGGAGCGTCTCTGGTTGCCATGGGAACCGTGACGCCATCCTGACGTGCTTGGGCCTCTCTGTGATGGCAGGCAGCCCCTGCAGCGCGGCCAGGATGTCAGGGAAGCCACTGCTGGCACTCCGTGTGGCCCAAGGCCCAGCAACAGCCCCTGGGGACAGAAACAAAGTGCCTTCTCCTACCGGAGCCAGAAAACTCCACCCCCTTCCCACCCAACCTGCAGAATGACAGCCCCTTCCCCTTCCAATGTTTTAGCTCTCCTGTCCTTTGTTCTCGTGCCCCAGGAGCACTGGGAACCAACTCAGGGGTGTTTGGGAGCGGGATCCGAGAGCAGGGTCCAAGCATTTGCAACAGAAATGAATGACTGAGAGATCGAGCGATGTGACTTTCTCCGCCAGGAATCTCACTGCAATGAAGGCTGAGGGGAATTTCTGCCAACGTGTAACTAGGGGAAGGTCGAAGATCGGTGAGGAATTTCTCTCCCGCGGGCAAACATCAGCGCTGCGATCACAGACCCCGTGAGCCACCGCCTCTTCCCTTTCCCTATTTCTATTTACAGACAGCGTCTCGCTCAGTTGCTGGGGGCATTCCCAGCATTCCTAGGGAAACTGGCTTTGACCAGGACAACCACCTTCCTCAACCTCCCCCATACCTCAGGCCAAAGGCAAGATCCGGCACCTCCCCTGGGCCGTGCGTTTGGCCCAGGTGTCTGCTGCTGGCCACTGGTCAAAGGAAGAGGCCAGGAGGAACAAGAAGAGTGAGAAAGGAATGAGTGCTCTGGGATTTCCGTGGCTTGGGATTTTGTTTTGTGTCTAATATGTTGAATAATCAATGAAATGAAGAATTAATGTCTTTGAAAAAGCATCAAAACCATGTAGTTAGCAATTTCCCCCAATGTGGGGAAGCGTCTTTTATTCACAGCTGCAGATATTTGTTTAACAAAATTGAATGATGCCCTCATAATAAGTATTTTTATTTGTTTTTAGTAGTGGAAGACTTCATATCGTTATTCTTTCCATGTGACCCTTTTGCTTGGGAAATTCAATGGAATCCATATTCTTACCTCAGTGCCCTTTTACATAAACAGGAAAAAATTAATCCTTGTTTTGGATTCTCATGAGATTCTGATTTACCAAAACTGTCCTAGAAAAGAACTAAGTTAGGGTTCTCACATATTCTAGCTTTATATTACAACAATTCTACAGCAATGAAATGATGGTACTGTCACAGAGATCAATATACAAACCAATGACACAGAGCAGTGCTAGAGAATTAAACCCATGTGTCTGTGGACAAGTTCCCTTCAACAGAGTTTTGGAACTACACGATGGTGAAAGGACATACAGCATGTCATATGTAGCACACATATGCTATATTGTAGAGAAAATGCTGATGTTCACATTCAAGGATGGCCAATAGTTACCTCACACCGCAGGTACAATTTAACGTAAAATGAAAGAAAGATTTGAATTATGGCCAGAAGTTATTAAAATCCTATAAGAAATGATAGCTTCATGTCATTGCACTTGGTCATTGTCTTGCACTGACACCAAAAGCATAGGCAGTAAAAACAAAGCAAGACAAATATGACCACATCAAACATGAAAATGTAGAAGTCGGACTGCAGCCCATTGGTAAGTATGTGCTAAGTTTGTAATAGAGCCTGCTTTCAACCTCCAGGAAACACACACACACACACACACACACACACACAAATACATTACTTTATTTCTGTGGGTGAACCCTGATTTCTACATATTTTACTCCCTCTTCTGGGAAAAAATTTTTAGGTTGGACACATGATGGTTATACAAATTTAGGAGGAATTATGACTTTGTTATTGTCCTTATTTGAAGAAATTGTGCTCATATATGGTACTGCTTCAGAAGATATGTGCCATGTTAACATGCCTGTCATACTTTGATTTAAAGCAATTATTGGATTAAAAGTTGTCCTGAGAAAAAATTTCCATTGTCTCACATGCTACAAGGCAACATAATGTGTGTTTTTGTTTCAAATGATAGCTTTAAACTATTAAAGATGACAAGAAAAATTAGACATATATCAGGGGATGATTATTGTCATCTGCAGCTAAACACATTTAGCTTCATGATTTTGCTCTTATTCACTGTGTTACATGTTTGTTATTAACAGAAATATAAGCGAATAAACTCAAGGAAACCATAGTTGTAAACAAAGAAATAATAGTTCTAGACCAAGAGAATTCTACCCAATGACAAAAATATCAAAAAATCCATGGGCTCTAATGACCCTTCAAATGAAACCAGGGAAAAACAAGTATGTAGACTGGGTGATTCACATAGGGAGCAGAAATTAACCAAGCAGGGGAAAATCCATCTGAAGATAAAGGATGCTGAAAATATCTTAACAATATCTTTGTGTTTCATTAGTGCTGTATCCTACTGTTTCTTTTTGTACCATAAAGCGTTATTTTAATTTCAGTAGTCCAGTTCCTGTTCCTGCTATAAAGTGCTATGCTATTTTACTGATAATTTTGTTCTTGGGTATCTAGTTTAAAAAGACAAACCAGTTTTATGTGACTGTGGAAGACTTTAAAGGTGTTAAAATCATTTGAGGCCAAACTATTTTGGAAATTCTTTCACACTCTTCCAAAAAATGTAGATTGCACAATATTTTTGATCTTGAGTGTCCCCTAAAAGCCCATGTGCTCAAGTCTGTATCCCCAGTACAGTGCTAGTGGGAGGGTATGAAACTTTCAGAGGTGATGCCTAGCAGATTGTTTTTGGCTCATTGCGGTCATGCTCTCAAAGGTGAGGGGATTTGTTTCAAAACATGCTCTCACCATGAAGTGCTGCCTGTCTACAGGTCCAAAAGTAATGGGGACAATGAATCATGGAGTGAAACCTCCAAAACTATGAGTGAAAATAATCCTTTCTCTTTATAAGTTGATTATCTTAGGTTATTTGTTATAGTAACAGGAAACTGACCAACATAGGAATGAATACTAATAACCCTCCCCAGGATCTCTTTAATAAGGGCCAAAGTTTCTTGCCTAGCTTTAATTTAGGGGTAAAAATTGTGTTGCATTCATGTAATGATTGGAATTCATTTATTAGCATGGCACCATTTAGTCACAAGTAACAGATCTACAAATTTCTATTGTCTTTTAACACACTCATAGAATCAACTCTTTGAAAGTCTTTATTGATTTTACAGAAGTACATTTATTGTAATTGCATATTATAATCCTTTTCTCAACTGAAGTAGAAGTTCTGTGAAAATTCAAATAAAGTCATTTCCTATGTGAAATGTTCCACGAGGCTTGTCCTCCCCTCAGTCTCAACAATAAAGAGATAGGACCCAAGATCCACCCACATTAAGGATCATGGCAAGGCATTTTCTCATGTGCTTACGTGATGTACACACCCTGATGTAGGGATTGTTAAATAAAATGTGTGCATTGATTTGTCTTAGGCTCCTGCCTCGACTCAACAGACCAAATCAACATGGAGTTCCATCAGAGTAGCTGAGTGCTATGGATCTCAGATGGCCCTAAAGACTATGTGGTGCAGACTCAGTTGCCAGCTTGTGGTACTACTGGGAGGTGGTCGAACATTTAGGAGGCAGGACCTCACTGGGCAAAGTTAAGTCTTTGACCACATGTCCTTGAAGAGGATGTTGGGATTCTGACCATTCCCCTTTGCTCTCACTTTGCCTCCTGGTCACCATGATGTCAGTAGTTCAGCTCCACCACATGTCCTCACCATGAATTTCAGCTTCAACAGAGGCCCAAAGATCAAGTGATCATGGACTGAAACCTCTGAAATTCCTTTGAAGTTGCTGACCTCAGGTACTTTGTCACAACACAGCAAAAATAATACTGAGATTTAGTTCATGTGGGAAACTTTTGAATCAATTAAACTGTTATCAATTAAATTGTCTCTATGTTTCACTTCTAATTTCTCTAAATGCTGCAAAATTATGGTGTTGGCCACAGTGCTTAGAACCTGTTCTTATTCCAAGGACTACCTGACTTGCAAATCGGTTTTTGTTTGTTTCTTAAATAAACCCACTTTACTTTAACTTGTCTAAGAATTTTCCCCCAAAGGAAGAAAGCATCAGCTGTTCTTTATAAAAGAAACACCACAACCCAGATTAAAGGAATGTCTTCCCAGCTATTCAGATATTCTTTAAGTAGAAAGGGAATGTTACTGTTTTTACCACATCAGTAGTTGGAATTTTTCTCAATGAGGAAGTGGAGGACAGTAACTCACAATGCACAAGATAACACTGTGAACTAGATTGCCCCTGGGCACACATCAAGAGAGGTGGATCAGCACCAGCTCATTAGGGAGGCTTCACTAAACCCAAGTCAGAGCCACTGGATCACTTCTGCACACAGATCTCTGAGGACACCCCATCAATTTCAACAAAGCATTGACAACAGATTGCACTGTCAGTTTCTGGGAGGGAACAATTCCATGGTGCTCAATCACTATCATGGAGGCATCATGGCACACTGCAAAGTCAAGCCATTTTGCTGTCTTATTTCCAGCTTACACTTGGCAAATTGAACAGACGTCACACTTTCTCCACCTTATTTGTCTTTCATGTAGATTCCATTCAGAGTAGATATGTTCTTTCATAGCTGAGTTCATTCATCACAAAAAAAAAGGTTCCAAGGATGTCAGCTGTGTTCCTGAGGGGCAGCCCTATCCACTATTCAAGTGTTCATTGACACATGAACTGATAAAGAAGATACATGCAAGATGCATAGATAGATCTCACATCTTTCTAAAGTAATGAATAAACTTTTTTACAGACCTCCTTGGGCACCTCTATGCTCTTTTTGCGTGCATCTGTCTAGACATCAAACTCAGTTTGACTTTTTAACAATTGCATACTGGACATGCAAATAGGCAGAATCCCTCATGAGACACTGTGCTATGATATACCACAGAAAAATGAGCTGCCTTTTTGTTTGACTGCATTTCAACCACTGTTGTGATGACTTACCAAGCAGAAGTGAAAGAAGATGAAGAGTTTACATGAGGCCAGCCACGGTGGCACACAGCTCTGTTGCCAGCAGCTTGGGAGGCTGAGGCAGGAGCATCACAAATTCAAAGCCAACCCCAGCACCTTAGCACGTTTCTCAAAACATACAAACCCTGTCTCGAAAAAGGAAAAACTGCTGGGTGGGGTGCTCAAAGTTTCAGCACCCCTAGATTCAATGCCCAGTACAAAAATAAATAAAATGAAATCTACACAAACAAACTGTAACTTTATAGGAATAACCGTGAAATTTCTCATGGGAATTTGTTTTGAACACATCTTATCTGAACCAAATAATGACATGCATTTCAAGAGACTGAATATTTTATTTACCCAAAAATTCTGCATACACCCACCTAGATTCCTGTTGCATAGAAGGGGTCTTTGGCTGGTTCTTGCCCACTGAGAGAACACAGAGACCTTGTTGGAGAGGTCATGGGGTGAACAAGGAATGTCTGAATGTCCAAGTCATGCTCCCTGTATATCTTGTCTTCCTGATTCTGCCACTTTCCTATCCCTGGGAACCTTGATCCCCTGCTAGAGTTGGATGGAGTGCCTCAGAAACAACTGGCATGGTCCACATCCTTTGTTAGTAATCAGACACAAACTCCTGATGCCAGACCTGTACAAATTTTGCACATTACAAATATAGCATATCAGACTTTTCAAAAAGGTTACAAGAGCATAGGCAGAGTGCAATAACTGAAATGAAAACTTTCTCTACAAGTCCTGCTGTTCCTTAAATGATTGCAACCAGTATACAGTGTTTTGTAATTACCTATTGTTAGAGAAAAATGGAAAGAACTAACAAAGAGTACAGAGCATTGGTCTGCTTGCACACACAACACCCCAGGATTCAGGAAGGAATTGAGGAAGAGTTTCTCAACTTTTGCGCTGGCACTGTGTGAATGATGCCACCTGGTGTGTTGAGGCATGTGTCTGCACAGCAGTGTAGGTAGGACCTCAGAGAGACAGGAAACTCTACAATATTGCAAAGTAATGTAGGTTCTAAAGTTTAAAATTATGAAAATGGTTCCAAAGTGCAAGGATCCCAGAGACCACTACGTTGAAGTTTTGACTCAAAACCTCAGATCAACAATATCAGAATGCTCCCCTGGGAAACCTCATATATTGTTGATCTGCATGCCTAGGTGACTGTCAAAACACCCTGGATTCCCAAACAGGTGCTCTCAGCCCAGGGCAGGAGCCTTCTGGTTTCCTGGAGGTTGCAGTAGCTAAAACTGTGGCTGCAATGGAAGTGCTGCCCTCAGTGGAGAAAACGCAGGTAGCCCTGTGCCTATCAGGTGGATGGAGGTGTCAGCTGAAATAAAAGATCAGAGAAATATCCTCCCAAGAAGGTTAATTGAAAACAGAATGACACTGAAATAGACATATCAACTGTGAGCACAGTCAGACAGTGTGTGGCTCGGAGATTTTAAAGTGAAAAGTAAACAGAATGACAACAGATATTTCCAAACACTAAGTCTTGGAAACAATTGTTGGTAAGAAGGGAGATTCAAGTCAAAATTCAACAGACAGTTATTGGGAAGATATCCTTTCACAATTCTGTTCTTAGAAGACTGAAATCTGGCAGAATCTTGTGACTTCCTGTCAGGCAGTCCTGGGTGAGATGGCTTCCTTCACAATCTCCTAACTTCTTTTGTTTCTTCTTCAGTTTGCCACAGGAGCAAACTCACTCGGAGACCGATGATACCAACAACTTTCAAAGTCCAGGCTGTCCTGGAAGGTGATGCTATGGCTTGAAGATTCTGTCCTGGTCCATGGAGGAGAGCAGCAGCCTGAGGACCCCTCCATACAAAACCACCCTACATACAGTATCTTCCCTCCAATGGGGAGATAATGACTGAGGCAGGCTGTGTAGGAAGTGTCCATCTGAAACACACATTGGTTGCACTTTGGCTAGTGCTGTCTTTGTGCTAGGTGGTTTTGTGCAGTGTGCATAAGGCCAAATTTCTCCATGGCACTAGGTGATGCACAGTCATGCATATGTCCGTAGTGGGTAGATTGGGCACAACAGTACATAATGACAAGTCAGGAGTGTGTGTGTGTGTGTGTGTGTGTGTGTGTGTGTGTGTGTGTGTTCATGGAGGGTGGGGTTGTATAAAGAATCTATGGTATTTTTCTTATTTTTTATTTTATTGGGGTTTTGTTTGTTCTTCCATGGAGGCTTCCTGAAGTGATCAATTTCTGCACACAATCCAGAGAGTCTTTCTCCCTGAGCCTGTGTAGATGACTGGAGAATGATCTACCACTGTAGATCTGTAAACTAATTCCATGTCCTCCAGCTATAATCTTGGCCCAGTCATAGACCTCTGAAGAAACCTCCCCTCAGAGCTAGTGGGTTGGGAACCTGGGCTGCTCTGGAGCATCTTGCTGCCCAACTTGCCCAACAGGCTCTGGTAGAGAACTCACCACCATTTATGGAGGAGATGTACACTGGCTCTGAGAACTCAGGACCTCCCCAGTGCCTTCATATCCTGCATCCTGCTGTTGAAGGAGGGAGGCCACCTGCTGCTCTAAGTACCCTTGCCTCTGGGGCACTTGAAATGGGTCCTGACATTGCAGCTTCTCTGAGTCATTGTGAGGCTGTGGCAGCTGGTGAAGATAATATCCCCAGTGATTCTGCTGCTGTCCATCATACAGTGAATACTGCTAGGGGAGCTCCTGGCCCTCCTGCTGCTGCATCTTTCCCTGCAAACTACAAACATAGGGCAAAACAAGGACCTGCTATACTCATTTTCCTCTGTTGAGAAAGTGGCCATTTGAAAACACTGCATTGATGATGCAGGAAGATTATTCATGGCTGATCTAAAGCTCAGAGAAGCTCATCTCCCTATGTACTCCTGAAACTCTGAACCACAACTGTGTTCCATTTCACTGCCTGGAATCAGACCATCACATGCCTTATCCCCTTCTCTGGCAAGTCCCCATGTCTCCTTAGAAAAGTAGTCAACTCTTTCTAGTGGAGCCTGCTGGATGGAAGAGGGCTGTGCACTCGCACTGCTGTGAGATGGCATCTGGGCATCCTCATGCCCTACAATGCAATGCTCATGGACAGGGAGCTCATGTTGTCTCCTGGTGACAAACATTTGATGTTTCTTTCTAGGTGGTAGTCTGGCTCTTTTATTTTGGAAAAAATTCTAAAAGGAAAGAAATTATTTTCAATTAACTATTTTACAATTAATTTAGCTTCAGCATGATCACTGACTTGCCTCTTGACCTTAAGTAGAGATACAGAATATGAAACCCTTCTAGGCTGTCCACATGATAGAGTTTATGAATGGTGCACAATTCCAAATTCCCAACTGTCCCTACAGTCTGCAGCAGCCTTTCTGTCCATGTGAATCCAGGATTTGCAAACTCTTCCAACAACCTGTCTACAACCTCTGTATTCTAATTGAACAGATCCCCAGTTGGCCCTACACACATTCCTACATCTTCTTGATTTTACACAAGCTGAATCTTCAAGACACTTTCATGATGCAATATGTTCTAAGAATACTTCTCAATTTGTTGTACTTTGTTGTGTCATAACTATACAGTCCATTATACATGTGACCCTCATGAGTACACTGAACATCTCTAGTCTTCATTTTTACCTCCTGCATAAGTTAACGCTAACTGCAATGCCATCCTTAGGCTGCAAAGCTTTGAGGTAGGTGTATAGAAATGATAGAATGCTCTTTAGAATATGCATCCCAATTAACTAGGCTGCTAGTATGGTACAGGCAATGGTGTCTGGAAGCCTATTGATATTTAATCACTCCTGAAACCCACCTCCAAGTTCAGTATGCCTTTAGATTAAAACCTAGAAGCATCTTTCATCCACACTTAGCATGATTAAAATTGTAATTATACATACTAAAACTGGCACCTCAATACATATACTCTCATTTTCTATTCAAACATAATTATATACAGAATGATGAGGTGTGAGAGCACTTAACGTGTAAGCAGTAACAGAGCCAGTTAACTGGTCGGTTACAAAAAGGGGCAACCCAAAGGCAGGTGCTCCCTTTCTCACATCCAGTCTATCTAAGTTCCTCTCCCCAACCAGAGTTGCTTCCTGATCACATAGGCCTTCTCTAACCATGTGCTTTTAGTTTAATTCAAATTTCTTTCACAGTCATTACATTGTTCAGATTTTCTACTTATTTGTATAACATCACTGAATATCTGGACTCTTGAAATATTTACAGTTCATGAAACATTTATAATACAATACTTTATTGCTTACATACTATTTGGTATTCTTTTATTTTCTAATGTTCTTCTGATATTCCATTTCTTATTTTCTCTCCGAAAATGTCCTCCCAGTGTCAAGCAACCAACATATTCAATGACCCATGGAGAATGACAGAATAGAGATGTATGGAAACATTCAGTGAATTTTAGGGCAATCCTAGTACAGTCATATTTTGTGCAGCTTTAACAATAATTGACAACAATAATCATATCAGAAATTCCCAAAACAAAATACTGGCTTATGTAATAATGGGCAACAAAGGAAGCAATAATGCTGTGTGTTGCCAAGTGTGGGACATAATGAAATGTTGTTCCTTATCCTGCACCTTGGGAGATCTCCTCTTGGCAGTTTGATTGGCATACCAAGCTTCACATACCTGAAGTAAAAGGTAATGTCTCTCATATAAATCAGATTAGGACAAAATTTCAGAGCCATCCTTAACTCATCTCACTGAACACCCAAAAAATCTGCAAACAATCAGTTCACCATTAAAATATTCAAGCTTCTGAATTCTATATAAATACACAGGTACTACCCTGATCCAAAGCATCACAGTTCCTATCTGGTATAATTACAAGAGCAGGTGAATTGTTCCCTAATCTCAAACATACCTCACAATACCTGATTTCTCCCTAAATGTCACAGGATACATTCACACCCACACTGAAATGAATATGTGACCAGTAATAACACTCTCCTATGTGAAGAAATGGCATGAAACTTTTTCAAAATTCCTTTATATTTCCTGAATCAGCTCTCAAAAGTGATGGTCATGCAATTTTTGGACTTTTGACTTATGTTGATCACACTGATATTGCAATGCATTTGGCTGGCCAGCTCCTCCCTGGTTGAGAACTCCAGGTAGGGATTCTCTTCAAAGCGTTGATGAAGTACATCCAAGTCATGTCTGCTAAATTTGTAGTGAGGTTTTTCTTGTCCTCTTTCATGTTTTCTTCCTCCTCTTCCTTAGGACTATTTTCCACTGAAGATGCTGGAAAATACACAAACATAAAGAATTGAGGAATCCTTCCAGCATCCAGAGTAAGAAAGGATTATTTCCTGATAGAGATTTTTAAAAGTGGAGCTCTCCCTCATGCCATTTTAATGATAACAAAACGAGCAATGGATTAAAAGCTGATCTTTATCAATATGAGGACAACTTCAGATTATGATCTCACGGGTAGGAAAGGATGTTCATCTAACAAAAATTCAGAAACATGGCTGAGGCTGTCGCTCACTGATTAGTGCTAGGTCACACGTGTGACACAATTAGTTCAACCCTCACCATCACAGAGAAATGAAATAAAGGTATTCTGTCCATCAGCAACTAAAGCAATTATTTAAAAAATTCAAAAATATAAAGAAAGATGATTTGAAAATGGTAATCCATAATAGCAATTGAGGAAGTATAAATAGATCAGTCACTTCTATCTCATAAACAACATTTTAAATGGTTGTGGGAAGAATAGGGCAAGAACAAGATGATATAAAAGAGGGATTAAGCATTGGGATGATACAAGCACTGATTATTATGACCGCTTTGGTTTTTACTGGATACTATGAGGTTCAAAGTGAGCTTCCCCTTCAATGCAGCAGTGAAACAAAGGATACTTGAAGTTTTGGGAGCATGTTTACATGACTCTTTGCTAACCCCTCTCCAATGTGATGGCAGTCTTCAAACCCTGGATCTCAGAATGGCAAGGGTTTATTTGGTGGTAGTGAGGACTGAAGCCAGGGCCTCAGGCATGCTAGGATATCACTCTACCACTGGGTCACACTCCAAATAGAAAAATCAAAATGTGCACACTATGATAGCCACACAACAAAAATCTCCTAATACTTTTCTCAGAGCCAGTCCCCATTATAAAGAAATGCTTGATTGTATCATAAAATACGGGCATCAGGACTTCTGTCTTATGGAGCAAATGACAATTTCCTTTATGAGAACAGCTGAAAATAGTATTGAGTGATAGCTATGAAGAGGACATTAGAGACTTATCCCTGCCTAGAAGGAGTTGGTAAGCAGACAACAGGAAGCAATGCTTTTAATAATGCAGCCTAGCAGACACCTTCCTTCATTTCTCATGCAGCACAACTTATCTACCTCTCCTCCTAGAGAACCATGGAAGATGTGTAGGATGAGCTACTAGCCATGAGACTGCAAGTTCCCCAGTATTTGGAAACAACCTGTAAAAGGCGATTTGAAAAAGGAAGAAAAAAAAGCAGTCTATTCACAGCTCCATTACAGCTGTGGAGGCTGTATAAGTTGCAGGACAGCTACAGGTGACCCCACAGCATTCTCCTCTGACCTAGGCCTCCTCTAGAAAAGGAAATCAGAGCCAGAACCAAGACTTCTCAACTCCACTTCCTCAAGAAACAGATGTCCCAAAATCTCTGCCACTATTCCAGGTTTGGAAATGTCCAATTTATTTCTGAATTTCACGGAACATCAAAAAAAATTATTTGTGAACTCAAAAAGAATCCCCAGGAGCACTTCTTAAATTCTTTCAGTATAGTTTCTTCCCCTTCCCTCACCTGTGGGATGCGGCAGATCTAACAGAGAAACTGGGGCTTGCTGGACAATTACCTTCCCGTTCAGCTAAGCTCATGCATTTATTTGCTTTTTGCTTGCTTGTTTGGTGCAGGAAGGAGCCAGTTGGAACCCAGGCCTCATGCATGCAGGCCTCAGGCATCCAGTCCTCCTGCACGCCTGCCTCCTCATGGTAGGCAAGCACTCTACTAAGGAGCCACACCCCAGCCTCTCCTGCACATTTCTATCTATTTTTCTTTTATCTGCCAGCCCTTTACCACCTCTGCCCCCATTAACTTTTAAAACGCTTGGACTGACCATGATCAGGATCTTCTGCCTCATTCTCTAAAGGAGCTGGGATTATAGGCACACGCCACCAGGCTGGCCAACTCTCTATCTCACAGAATAGAAGATAATGTACAAGAACCTAAAGAACTTCTCACTGGACCTTAATATAAAACAGCCCACTCCTGGCCAATTTAATTTGCTCTACCCAATCATTCCACTTATCTCTTTGGCATGCCCCTGCATTTTTTTGAGGGGAATCCCAGACATATCCTTTGGCCTGAAAACACACCCTACATCTCTGAAATACAAGGAATCTCTTTGAATGTCACCACGGGCTTATTTCTAAATATAAGAGCTTTGGAAAAGCCTGCTCCCCAATTCTATTATGCAGCAGCCATAGACATTTCCATGGGTGACAGTAGTGGTCCCTTCTACCAAGCCTGCACCTTTAAGAGATGAAGTTTCAAACACCCCACTCCCAAACACCAGTGCATCCAGGCCACAGGCTGCAGAAGAGAGCTCCTCAGTCCTCCAATCCAAGATACTCAGCTTTGGAAGCCATCTGGATCCTCTGCTCCTCCATCATCCTCAGGGGTAAACTGAGGTACAATGGAGCAGCATCCATTATCATACCCCACCCTAGACATGCCCTTGGATGATCCACACTGGACAGAACCAGCCAGAACACACCCTGCAGAGGGGCAGGGGCATTAGTCTCTGCCCCACCTTAGCCTGAGGCCCACCCTAGACATGTCTCTTTAGTTTGACTTAAAATGCCTCTTCAACTGCTAGCTTCCTTTCATTGAGCACCCACTGAAAAGAATCTTATTTGCTTCTTCCAATACCCATACAATGTCAGCACTATTTTATCCCAGCTTAAAATTGAGGACACCAGGAATAGGGATGTTTTGGCTGTAGTGTCCCCTGACCTAGAACCTCACACTCCTCTCTCTCACACTATCACATGCCACATGCTCTGTGAGGATGACAGTCTTGACTCAAAGAGAGCCACATCACTCGATATAGTATTAATTAAGGAGGACTAAGCTTGGAAGCAGGGGAGACCACAGATGGAAATGGAATAAGAACCTTGGAAGACATAAGACTAACGTTTTATAGACATTAAATTGTCAAAAAAAATTGCTTTTTTCTTCATGGTCCAATTTTATTGAACAAGTGGTGCTACACTGAACTACATCCCAAGGTCTTTTCTTTAATTAATTAATTAATTAATTAATTAAATCAGGGTCCTGCTGATTTGCTGAGACTGGTGCCTAAATTGCAATCTGCCTGCTTCAGTCACCTAGTAGAGGGAATTAAAGGGAGGTTCAACAGGAGCCACACTTAATTCATCTTGCTCTTCATACAGTCCTTTGGTAGAGGAAAAATATCCACTTCACACATGAGAAAAATGCAGGCCTTGGAATTTTCTTCACAAAAATGGAATTTTGTTGGAGAAGGTAATAATACTTACAAGGCTTTATTGCACTTCAGGTGTAAAAAATGCAACCCCAGATTAACAGTTTTCTCCCAATCCTCTGAATCAGAGAGATTCACAGGTCCCCTTTCTCTAATGATACAATTTGCCTTCTTTCTTGCTTTTTTATTTCTTTTTTTTTTCATACCGGGAATAGTGTTCATACGAATGAAGACTAACTCTGCAGCTGGAACAGATTTTCCTACATTGCCTCCTAGCACCCCTATGGGAAGATCCATGATTATACAGAGGAGTGTTGAAGCACAGAGAGATTATCTCACTCACCTGAAGTCAAACTGAGGAGACTGCCTACAACAACATAAACCAGATGAAAATAACATTTGATGGGCATGGTGACACATACCTGTAATCCAAGCAGCTCAGGAGTCTGAGGCAGGAGGATCAAAATGTTGACACCACTGAAGATACCAAGACAGCAAGGAAAGGAAAAACAAGCCAGGAGTGGCAGTGCAGACCTGTATTGCCAGCAACAGTGGAGGTTGAGGCAGGAGGATCACAAGTTGGAGACTCAGCCTCAGCAGTTTATCATGACTCAGCAGTTTAGTGAGACCCTGTCTCAAAATCAGAAAATTAACAAGGACCAGGATGCAGCTCAGTGGTGAAGAATGACTGGGTTCAGTCCCCAGCACCTAAAGAGAAAAAAGAAACAGAGAACAAAATAAAAGTTAAAAATTTTTAAAAGTCACGTGACCTAGGTATTCTTCATTTCCTGTCTCAATCTATAAGTGGTCTCTTTCCAATGGAGAGGTCCACCCACCTACTTTGGTCAGCACCACTGGCAGATGACATGTGCTCTCCCACCACTCAACCAAAACCACAATGTGAATTTGCAAGGCAGAAGGATCCTACCAGTTTTTTCTTCAAAGTACCTGAAAAAGGAAAATTTGTTTTTTTAATTTCCATTTTTTATATTAGTAAATTTCGATAGGGGTCAGGCATTTTTAACTGTTGTGCCCAATGTTGAATCCCCAAGACCACCACAGAGCTCAATCTGATGCAAGTGCAAGAGGGTCGTTTATTACAAGCTCAAGCCTGGGCTTGAGCCAGACCCTGTCTCAAAATAAAAAGTAAAAATAAATATAAAAGTCTGAGATGTCACTCAGTGTTGGGGGCCCATGGTTCACTACTTGGGAACAAAGTGGGAGGGGTCTCTTATTCCCAGCATTCCAGTAACTTTTGTGTCTATTTCCTTAGCTGGACTCTAAATACAGGGTTTGTATGAGATAATTTGAAAGGTCAAAGACAAAAGGTTTCTTTTGATTTTCTTTCACTGTCTATAAAGTTCCTACATTTTAAATTTTTTGGCCCATTTGTGTGAAACCATACTTCCAATGTTATACCACATTTTACTTTGCTGAGTTGTACAAGCAATCAAATAAAAAGTTTGACCTTAGATTGATTTCTCTGGCTTTTACTTTTTCCCCAATAATTGAAAGTTCCCATCAGCTTTGCTTCATCCCTTTCTCAGTATCCTGAATTCACAAGTGGTTCTGATTTTCCTGCCCCTCCTCCATCAAGCTGCTACTAAAAACCACCTGGACAAACCCACCTTTGCCCTGTTTTATTCTGTCCTCAATCCCAGGCAGGCTCTCCTCAGAGCTCACTGTGTTATTTACACCAACAAATCAGCTCCAAATGGCGCACTCTCATGGTTAGCTTTCCTGAGTCATAAAATATATTAGCCAAGCCCTTCTGTTTTAATTTTCCTAGTTCACATTCTTCTTATGAAGCTTGGCTTCAGAGTATGTTCTGAGTCCTTCATCCTTGTTACAGATGCCCATAATGGTCAAGCCCAGCACACAGCAGGTGCTGAAGGTGGAGCCATGTGATGGAGCTGGGAACAGCACAGGGCAGTCAGAAACATCAACATTCAGGGGAACTTTTTAAAAAGCAGAATCCCTTTTGGGCATGGTGGTGCACACCTGTAATCACAAGTACTCAGGAGGACAAAGTAGCAGGACTGTAAGTTCAAGGCCACTCTGGAAACTTAGTGAGACCCTCAGAAACTAAGCAAGACCCTGTGTCAAAATTTAAAGATTAAATAAAAAGTAATGCAATGTGCCTCTGTGGTAAACTGCCCATTGGTTCAATACTCAATACAAAAAGAAAAAAGTAACATTTCTTTTTTCCATGGCCAAAAGTGAACATGTTTCATAAGGCTATTGAACATTCCTATCAAGTGTCAACAACACACCCCATAAATTGGGTAAATTTTGCAACCTTATGACTCAGCAATTTGGCTTCTAGGACATTGACTTTTGTAGAGATGACTTGATATCAATTGCCCATTCACTGAATTTGTTTTGTTCCATGTCAATTTTAGCTACTTGCCTCATTCTCCCACATCACTGCATTTAGCTCACTCAACTGGAGTCATGCTAAGAAAAATAACTCACATTTATTAGTTGAGATTTTCTTCTACCTCTTATCTTTTTTCACAGATGTTTGTAAAGCAGTGTTATTCAGTCCTAAATTCTGCACAAAATTTAATTTTGATCATCGATCATGAATATTTGAAGATATTTTCCTTATTTACAACTTGGATTTGAACCCAGGAACACTTTGCCACTAAGCTCTATCCCCATTTTTTTCATTTCAGGCAGGGTCTCAATAAATTCCTGTGCCTAGAATGTGCAGTCCCACCTCAGCCTCCCAAGTCCCTGGGATTCTAGGGTGAATTTGAAGATAATTACTCAGGACAAATATACTATGGTATTCCCTTCACCCTGCAAATTCTCCACACTGTACTGATGATCCCTGCCTCCTTGGTTCATTCCTTAACTCAGTGTCCTGAAGACAGTTCTGTCACAATCCCTGAATACAGGATCTCACAACATCAATTCAAAATATACCTTTGTCCCTCATGAATCCCTGTTATTGATTTTCCGGTCAGCTGAACCACACTGTAGCCAACCAGAGAGCCCCCAGGCTACATTTGCCTTCATCGCAGTTGGACCTCTGGGACCAACCATTACCTTTGGCACTAAAAAGCCCTCAGAAATATTCCTTCCTTATTGGTGAGAATGATGAAATCTTTCCTCCATTCCTATCACAGCTTTGTCAATATTTCATTTTCCCTACTTCCAACTTCAGTTCCATCCAATGTACACCAGACACTTTCAATTCCCTGATGGAAAACAATTAAACACAAAAACTTTCCTGAAGTTCCCTTGGCTGTGTTGTGGGAAACAGGCTGGTAAAGAAAGAGCAAGCAGCACTGGGAGGAGAATACAAATGTTATTTTACCCCAGGGGAGGCCCAGAGAAATCATGAACCTCTTTATTCTGAGCCCCTACCCACAGTTTCTAATAATATTTACAGGCCATCTAAGTGTCATGAATTTTCTAGCCTACATGATATACAATTGTGCCTGGGATGTCTTGCTGGAAGCATGTTTGCAGAAGCATGGTGTGAGAAGGGGGAGAACTGGCTCCTCTAACAAGATCTTTGAGTAATCTCTAACCTTGGGCCATGAGCCTCCCAGGTGTGTTTACACTTCAAAGAGGAGTCGTCAGACTTCCTGGGGAAGTAATCTAGTATCCTACAAGTAGGGACCTATGGTCCATAAGACTCCTGGAGATAGACCAAGGGAGGGGAGGGGAACTGCTCCCTTCCACAGACATGGATTTCTTATCATACTATTTTTATAATTTTGTTTCTCAAATAAGTGTGGTTTTTCCAATCACAGCTGAAGGACCAAAACAGTTTGATACTCAAAGTCATTCATGAACAGGACAATTCCTAATTTGTGAACCTCATTTTGCTGCACTCAATTTCATATTTGGTTGTTGGAGACAGGGAGATAAGTAGGAAATCATACGTAAAAAAATTTAAAAAAACACTCCAAATTCTCTGGACATACACTGCTTCATATATATTTTTTTAAAAATTTTAGAATGTCCTCCCATCAGGGTTTCCAATAAGTGTGAGGAAGGGGTTTGGTACATCCTGGCACATGCACAATCTCCTCTCTAACCATCACATCACAACGCCCTGGGGCTACTTTTGATCTCTGTGCCCTCTGACACTGCATTGAGAATTTGTATGTCAGGTGGGAGCAAACTTTAAAATGATATTCTGTGAAGATAACTAGGTCAGGGATGGTGGGGCAGGTTTCTTAGCCGTGCAACTTGAGAAGCTGAGGCAGTAGGATCACAAGGTCAAGGCCAGCCTGGGCAACATAGTGAAACGTTGTATGAAGATGAAAAGGACTGGGCTAGCCGGGCGTGGTGGCGCACGCCTGTAATCCAAGCGACTTGGGAGGCTGAGTCAGGAGGATCGCGAGTTCAAAGCCAGCCTCAGCAAACTTAGCGAGGCCCTAAGCAACTCAGTGAGACCCTGTCTCTAAATAAAATACAAAATAGGGCTGGGGATGTAACTCAGTGGCCGAGTGTCCTTGAGTTCAATCCCTGGTTCCAAAAAAAAAAAAAAAAAAAAGAAAAGGACTGGGCTAAGGGTGTAGTTCAGCAGCACTGAGCTTGCCTACCAGGCATAATGCCCTTGATTTCATGCCCAGAATCATTAAAAACAAAAAAAGAAAAAACCCTCACAGTTATTGCAATTTTTAAATTTAATAAAACACATGGGATGAAGCAGTGCAAACTAAGAAGGTTTGAGCAGAAACACTGCTATTTAAACAGAAAAAAAAAACTCAAATGAGCATCATAGCAACCTCAGTTTTTACTTCAAGGCACTAGGAAAAGATGAATGACCTTAACATAAATTAGCAAAAGGAAGAAAATAATAAAGATTGGTGCAGAAATAAAGTAGACATTTGGAAGAAAATGCAAAGAATCAACAGAAGAAACACTTGGTTTTTTTTTTTTTTTTTTTTTTAGAACCGGGGATTGAACTCAGGG
>JAJEJO010053054.1:0-136536 GCA_020662805.1 Glaucomys volans | reverse complement strand
AGCTTCACATTTTTTATACCCTCCCATTAAGAGCTGGAGTCACTGTTCCCTCTCTTTGAATCCTGATCTTTTTTAAAAAATTTTTTAAATTTTAAAAATTTGTTCTGATTAGTTATACATGACAGTAGAATGCATTTGTACATCTTGAGAAATCATACATAAATGGAGTATAATTTCTCATTTTCTGATGGTACATGTTCTAGGACCACATCAGTCATGCTGTCATGTATGTATAATAGGTAATGATTTCTGTTTGACTTTACTATCCTTCCTACCCCCATATCCCTTTCCCTCCCTTCACTCCCCTGTACCTAATCTAAAGAAACTCTATTCTTCCCTAGCCCCTCTCCTTATTATGAATTAGCATCCACATATCAGAGAAAACATTCTGCCTTCGGTTTTTTTTGGGCTTGGCTTATTTTGCTTAGCATGACATTCTCCAACTCCATCCATTTACCAGCAAATGCCATCATTCATTCTTCTTTAAAGATGAGTAATATTTCATCATACACACACATACACCAGACACACACATGCACACACATGTATATGTGTAGATATATCTCAATATCACATTTTCTTTATCAATTCATCTGTTGAAGGACACCTAGTTTGGTTCCATAGTTTAGCTATTGTGAGTTGAGCTGCTATGAACATTGATGTGGCTGTGTCCCTGTAGTATGCTGATTTTAAGTTCTTTGAGTATAAACTGAGGAGTGGGTTAGCTGGGTCAAATAGTGGTTCCATTCCAAGTTTTCTGAGGAGCATATATATTGCTTTCCATAATGGTTGCATCAATTTGCATTCCCACCAGCAATGTATTATTACTGCTCCATCCAACAGAGTATGGTGGAAATGACTCGTGTTATTTCTGAGGCTAGATCATAAAAAGTCATGCCAATTCCTCCCAGCTCTTTTGGGATTCTTGCTTAGGATGCTGTGGGCTACCATATAAAAAGTCCAACTACTATGGGGCAACATGCTGAAGAGGCCAAAAATAGGCACTGTAGTCATCTGTTCTAACTGAGACTACCTTCTATCCCAAAGAATTCCAGATACATGAGTGAAGTCATATTGGATCTTCCCACCAGCCCAGGCATCAGCTAAGTGTTGCTGATTTGATCTTGGTTCTTGTCATAAGGAGCAAGAGATCACCAGTTACTAATCTATGGGATCTATGAAATATAATGAAGTGTTATTTTAAAACAGTTTGGGTGGTGTATCAGTTACCTACTACTGCATAACAAATTACCCCAAAATTTAGTGATTTAAGACAACAATAATTTATTAATTCACCATTGTTGTCAATGAGGAATTTGGGAGCAACTTGACCAGGGGGTTCTAACATGGTGTATCTCATGAGGTCATATGTTGGATAGATTCTAAGTATGCCTGAAGGAGTGTTTTAGTCTAGGGGGAAGCAGGAGCAATCAAATTCATAATCATTTACAACACAGTCAGAGAACCCCCAATGGGGGTATGAAGAAGCATGCTACAGAAAACCTAACCCAGTCTTAAGGGTCAGAGAACAATTCTTAGAGAAAAAAAAGGTCTGAATTTCTTTCTTTCTTTCTCTTTCTTTCTTTCTTTCTTTCTTTCTTTCTTTCTTTCTTTCTTTCTTCCTTTATTTCTTATTTTTTTAAAACATGCTTTATCACATACTATATACAATATTTACTTTGCTTGCCATTTGAAATGCCTCAGAAAAGCAAGGTCTGAATTGAGGCTTGATGAGCAAAAATTAGTCACCTTGAGGTGTTGTGGGGAGGGGATGCAATAGAGGACCTAGAATATTACAAAGGCCTAGAAATAAAAATGAAAATGATAAGGTCCTAATGGAGCTAAGGAAACTTATCATGGTTGGGTCATAGGGCCCTCAGGAGAGGAGCAAGACAGGGTTGAAGGAGCAGGCAGGGACAGGTCACATTGGATCCTCTGAGGTATGCTGAGGATGACAGGCTTGTTACTATGATAGAAGTTTACTTTGGCTGTTGTGGAGGTGGGTGGAAAGGGTCAGGACTGGGTCAGGTTCCAGGATGAACTCCACTGACCACAGTTTCAATCTTTCTTTTGCCTAAGGGCCTCTCACTTGAGTCCAGTTTCTGGTCCAAGAGGCATGTCTCAGATAAAAGTGACCAGCAAAAAGAATGACCTCATCTCTCTGGGTCCAGTTGTCAGCTTGCCTAATCTCTGGCTGCCTCTATGACTCAGGTAAGATGCCCACCCCCACACTAAAATGCAGTCTATGAAACCCTACCATCACCACAACACAACATATTAAAAGAATTAGAATGTATGGAATAATAAATACCACCTCACATCTGGAAAATGAGGCAGTATAAATTTAACTTCCATCTTTTAAGAACTACATTTGTTTGCAGAAGGAAATATAAAAGGACATTTTCAGGAATATCCACCAATATTAGCAAACCCAAAGTAGTACACTGCATTTCAAATTTTATCTATTCATTTTCTAGTGATAGGGATTAAACCAGGGTTTTGTACCCTACCACTGAGCCACATCCCCAGCCCTTTTTATTTTGATTTCCAACAGAGTCTTACTAAGGTGCACAGGTTGGCCTTGAACTTGCATTCCTTCTGCCTTAGCATCTCCAGTAACTGGGATTACAGGCATGCAACACTGCACCTGACTGTGCACTGTGCTTTTAGGGGAATTATGAGTTTGTGTACTATTCCCTACATGTTTCACATGGTTTTGAGTACATACTTTATCACACTAGCTAAGAAAACAACTGCTAGAAGGCCACATTATGCTTTTTCATTTAAATGTAATGTCCAGGGCTAGGGTTTTGGTTCAGTGGTAGAGCACTCGCCTAGTGTGCATGAGGCCCTGGGTTCGATCCTCAGCACCATATAAAAATAAAACAAAAGTATTGTGTCCATCTACAGCTAAAAAACCAAAATATTTAAAAAAATAAATAAAATAAATAAATGTAATGTCCAGAAAAGGCCAGTCTACAGAGACAGAAACTGAGACTTCAGTAAGGGCTATACACCGTAGGGTCACCAGTAGGGGGACCACTTGGAGTAAGAGCTGTCCATGTAAAGCAAGGAGCAGCTGAACGGCATTGCAAACAACAGTCTTTGGACCCTGAAATTGGAGATTCTTCTACTGACCGCACCTAACTATGGGAACTGCCATTGTGGAATCTGGCAAGACCAAGAGTGTTTACAGAACCACATGTTAATGCATCTTTTTTTAAAGAACATGAAATTTGCAGTCAGTGTGGATTTTTCTGAAGCTGCCTCCTAGTTGTGTGACCTTGTACAAGTTACTTTGCCTTTCTGTACCTCAATTTCCTCATTTGTAAAATGGACATAACATGGCACACCTGTCAAAGCTGGTGTAGAGTAGACTTTCAAAAATGTTAGATTTCTCTGGAGCCTCTTCTAAAATTTTATATGAAAATCCCAGAGAGTAGAAGATTATGGATCTCTCCACAGTCATATTACCAAAGTGTCTTGAGAGGGCTTGTTCTACCCTGTTAGCATCCATGTTTGGGGGAACTCAAATATATCCCTCTGACCCAGGTTCAAACTTGCACACCTAGCTTCCTATTCAGGATCAATGTTATAGTTTGGATCTGGAATATTCCCGAAAGGCTCATATGCCTTGAAGGCATGTTCAGAGGTGGAGCTCTTGGGGAAGTGATTGAGTCATTAGGGCTCTGACCTCATCTGCGAATCAATCTATTGATGCATCAATATTTTGATGGCATCAATGGCAGGTGATAGAAACTGTAGGAGGTAGGCGAGGCCCATTGAGAGAGGCAGGTTTTGGGGGTATGCCCTGGAGTAGTATATCTTCTCCTGGGTTCCTTCTTTCCTCTCTCTTTCTGCTTCCCTGCTGCCATGAGATGAGCAGCTTTCTTCCCCCATGCCCTTCTGCCAAAATGTTCTGCCTTTCCCCAGGACCAAAGTAATACAGCCAGCTAACCATGGACTGAAACCTCTGAAACTGTGAACCAAAATAAATCTTCCCCTCCTTGAATTGGTTTTCTCAGGTATTTGGTCACAGCACCAAAAAGCTAGCTGACTAACAGAATCAATTAGATGACTCACAGGCACATCATGCCCCAAACTCATTATCTCCCACCCACTCTAATTTTTCCTTCCTCCTCAAGACTGTTTGATAGTAAATGGCACCAACATTCATTTAGATATTTAAGCCTAAAGTCTTAGAGTTATTCTAAACTCACCTATAGACCTCATCAATCTTCAAATTTTGTCAGTCTACCTAGAGGTTTTGTATGTTAATTCATTATTATTTAGCTGGAATTTTTTGTTGAGCAGCTACTATGAGTTAGACTCTGTCTTTATTGCCTCCTCCTTTGTACAGGCCCTATTCTTCTGATTTAACTGAATAAATAGCTTCTCATATAGTCCTGAATCTAATTCTTTCTATACATTCTGCCAGAGACTCACTCCCTTGCTTAAGATCTTACATGGTTTCCAACCCATCCTGGTATGGCTAATAGTGCCCTTTTAGATCCATCTCCCAGAATCACAGGCTCTGGGATAGAAGTCCCCTGTGTTTCTCCTTTGCGAGCAAAGCAATAAAACTTTTTCCTTTTACTCAAAACCTTGTCTTCGTTATTGGATTGGTGTTGAGGATGAGGACTGAGCTTTTGGCAACAAATTTGGCAACCACTAAGGGATCTGAGAGCAGCCCCTGTTCCAGCTATAGGTCTGGCTTTCCAAGCTACCCCCACTTCAATGCTGAGGATACAAGGTAGCTGCTGGAGAAATTTGGAGACAGTGTGAATTTGCCTCAGACCAAACTGGAGGAACTGTTCTTGTGAGTAAAGGGAGGATCTGAGGGACCATCCCAATAGCTGCTGAAGATCATTTTGCTTCAGGGAACTCCCACCTTCTCTCCCTCAACTGTGCAAGAAGCTCCATCAGTTGCTGTATTTTGAGAAAAAGGAAACTGAACTCAGGAAAGTCATGACACCCTTTGCTATTTGGCAAGTCCCCCAGTGTGCACACTGAGACCCTTGATTCCACACACCTAGCTCCTCTTTGTGGGAACATGTGGTCCCTCTTTCTGGGGACATCTGTGGTACCAGTGGTGTAGGAGTCACGGTTAAGGACTCAAGAACCTAGGGATATTTACTCCCTTTTGATCTGTTCTAGGTTTTTGTCTCTTTGTTGGCCTTGGGTTTGGGAATTCCCTCTGACTGTCTGTCTGTTGTTGTTTGTATCTGTTACTGGCCCCTTTAAGATATGGGCAACACTGTGTCAATTTTCACCAATGGTCCCTTGGGAAAGATCCTGGCTGACTGGGCCATGTATAGCTATAAACCTATGACTAAGAAAAAGATGGTGTTTTACTCTAACAAAGTCTGGCCAGCCAATATATGTTCTGGAAGGGGAAGAATGGTGACCATTGTCTGGTACTCTGAACTGTTCTGCTAGAGGTCAGGAGAATGGGAAGAAATCCCATATGCACAAGCTTTTGTGTAGCTACATAATAAGGAGTCTGAACATCCAGGGACTGAGTCAATGGTGCAAAGAAAGGCACAACCTCTAGTGTGTGAGGACAGCAGAGAGTTGGTGGAGAAAGTTGAGGAGGATACAATAAACTTAAATAGAGCAAACCCCTTTGATCCCAATTCTAACCTGGTTTCTGACCAGCCAGCTGGCCTGGTACCACCTCTGACTCCCACTCTCTCTTAATCCTGTGAGGAGCCGTTCACATTGAAGGGAAGGAGGAGGAAGAAGGGTTCCCACTATTGGCATCACAGGGCTAGGACTCAGGGTCAGGGACAGTCTTCCCATTGAAAGCCTGCCAGGGCACTCCTTTTGGGAGTACTCATTGCCAGGGCAGATCAATTCCCCCTAAGGCAATACCCCATCATCGTAAATGCATAGGGGCAACCAATGAGGGATGACTGGATTTACAATCCCTTCTCAACGTCTGACTTGATAAATTGGAAAAAATCAAACCCAATCCATCAAGAAGACTCAGAGAAAAATGGCTGAGTTATTTACTATCATTTTTGCCACTCCCCACACCACCTGGGAGATATACAGACTCTGCCTAGCATGTTACTGGTGGCAAAGTGAGTGATAGGGCAAGGGAAGAAGCTCAAAGTCTCCATGATGAGTACCCTAATCACACCCCTGCACCAGCAGAAGTTATTCCTATGAGGGAACCCAACTGGGACCCAAATGTGGCAGCAGACAGCGCAATGATTAATCATTATCCAAAATGTCTTTTGGTGGAACCCAGAAGGGGAGTACCCAAACAGAAAAGTTTAAATAAGATTCAGGAATTACACCAGGCACAGTAGCGCACACCTGTAATCCCAGCACTTGGGAGGCTGAGGCAGGACGATCGCGAGTTCAAAGCCAGCCTCAGCAACTTAGCGAGGCCCTAAGCAACTCAGTGAGACCCTGTCTCTAAATAACATACAAAATAGGGCTGGGGATTTGGCTCAGTGGTGGAGTGCCCCTGGGTTCAATCCCCAATGCCAAAAAAATAAAAAAAAGATTCAGGAATTACAGCAAAAGATCAATGAGGACCCATTGGAATTTTTAAAGGGAGTTGATCAGGCATACAGGAAATATACATCTGTAGATCCAGAAGCCCTGAAACCTTTGTATGGTCCATCTGACTTTCAATGGGTAAAGTGGCCCAGAAATGAGGAAACTTCAGCATGTAGAAGGGGCAATTGGTATGAACCCCTCATAGCTAGTTGATATTGCCTTTAAGGTATACAATTCCCTAGAGGAACAGAAACAAAAATCAGCACCTGTTTTATTGGCAATGCCTGCAAAGGGAGCCTTAAGAAAATCCAAAGGAAGGGACAGGAATGGGTGCTGTCCCTTAAAGCAAAACCAGTGTGCCTACTGTAAAGAGGAAGGACACTGGAAAAAGAACTGTCCAGAGAAGCAAAGTTTCCCTGGGACTAGATCACTCCCCTGAAAAAGAAATAGTTTCCTGAATCCAAGGCTCAGATGACAAATCCAAGCCCAGGGCTCCAGGCCTCCTTGTTGGAGGCCTCTTATACCAATAACCCCAGAGGGGGCTCAGGTACAATTGACAGTGGGGACCCAACTGATTGACTTCCTGGTGGATATGGGTGCCAATTATTCTGTTGTAAATTCTAAATTGACCTCCTTAAGCACTAACATGCTGGCAGTAGTTGGAATGACAGGCCATGCTGAGCATCATCTATTGCTTTAGCCCCTTGAATGTACACTGGCAGAAAAAAAAGTTAAGGCACAGTTTATGCCAGATTGCCCAATCCCTCTCCTGCGATGAGATTTGTTATGTAAATTAAATGCACAGATAACATTCTCACCCCAAAAGCAACAGCTTCATCTGTTAAGTACCTCCTGAAAATGCACTCTGTCTCCAGCTTTTGCTTCCTAACCAGGAAAAGGAAACCAAACCCATCTCATTGGTAGTCATGAGAAAACAGATTGGACTTACCTGATCAGCCTATCACAGAGCTGGACTGGGACCTTTTCACAGATGGGAGCAGCTTCAGGGACAATGACCAATTAGTAGCTGGATATGCCGCGGTCACAGAACAACAGGCTGGGAGAAGAGTTTGGTTAGAAAGCACAGACCTTGGCTACCTTGACTCAGACAATTGATTGCTGGATCTGCCTTCCAAGAGCCTGATCATCTATGAACCATGGTGACCCCTTTGTACATTCAGTTACAAACTTTACTCAAATCCCATATGGAGACTGGGACACCAACATGGGACCTCAGAGCCTACACCATTATGTATGGAGTTTGAGTAATGCATTATCCAGCTGATACAGTCTTCAATGTTCCCTGTCTTGCTCTTCCTCTTATTGCATCTAAAACCACTTTCCTGGTCCATAGAGGAATGCAAATTCCAGAATATCTTGAAATGAGACCTCTTCTAGAACAAAAACAACTACCTTTGTGGGTACAAAATATTGTCCAATTTCCCACAGAGAAAATTCCAGCAGTAGCTAATTACTCTTTCCCAGATCATTCTTGGATGGAATGCACAGGATTTAACGTTGGGGATTATTTCCTCATTGAGGACCTACTGCATTTCTTTAAAGAAACAATGGTTTTCTGTGTCCCTGAAGGACATGTGTTTGTCTGTAAAATTAATAACTATCCTTGGGCTACTGAATGCCTCAGAAACTTCACAACTCCCACCCAATCTTTTCCAGGAAATTTAGTGACACCATTTTCAATTCATTCCTTAAAGAAATCAGCTCACTGGTAAGTTCCTTAAAGCTTTTTACTCGACTGGCACAGGACCTCCCTGGTGGAATTCCTGATGGCAATGAATACTTTTTTGGTTACACCTTATTACTGTGGTGGGGAAGTGGGGCATACCATTGGGTCCTCCAAAATCTGTCAAAAACTGTGATCACCTTGACCAATGAGACAGCCTTGTCCATCTCAAATTTACAAACTTTTCTGGACTCCTTGGCCAAGGTAGTTCTAGATAACCACATGGCATTAGACTATCTACTAGCAGAGCAAGATGGAGTTTGTGCAATAGCTAATCCATCTTGTGTTTATGTTAACACCTCCTCACAGGTGGAGACCAATATTGAAAAGATCAGGCAATGAACAACCTGGCTACAACATACCCTTGACCACCACACATCCCTTTTGGATGGGATGGGGATTGCCCTGACTGACTGGTTCTCTAGTCTCTTCTCTTGGATACCAAGAGGAATTAGGTCCATTTTACTATCTTCTCTACTTCATTCTGACTACCCTGTTCCTCATTGTCCTTGTGTGTCTTTCTGTTCACTGCTCTGTTGCTGTTCTACCCTTGCAACTATGCAACAAAACCCAGAAGAGAGAATGGCAACACCAAGTAAAAAGCTTCCATTCTAAAGACCCCCTTCAATGTCCCTTTCCAGCAGGAAGGAGCTTGGAGATGTTGTCACCTACTTTCTATAGTAATGGAAGCTAGAAATTGACAATGGGGAAATGTAACAGGGGTTCATTTGGTGCTTTGACTGTGTCCCTTGTTGCCTTAAAACTTACATGTTAGCCGGGCGTGGTGGCGCACACCTGTAATCCAAGCAACTTGGGAGGCTGAGTCAGGAGGATCGCCATTGTTCAAACCCAGCCTCAGCAACTTAGCAAGGCCCTAAGCAACTCAGTGAGACCCTGTCTCTAAATAAAATACAAAATAGGGCTGAGGATGTGGCTCAGTGGCCGAGTGTCCCTGAGTTTAATCCCTGGTTCCAAAAACAAAAAAAAACCAAAACTTACATGTTTTTTCTTTTTCCCAACCTTATCTTCCCAAACCTTCTCCTCCCTGATCTTCTTTTCTCTGACCTTCTCCTCCCTGATCTTCTTTTCCCTAACCTTCTCCTCCCTGATCTTTTCCTCCCTAATCTCATTTCTCTGAATTACCTCTTTAAAAGCCCCCTGTTCCTGCTGATGGGCAGAATCAGAGACTCTGCGACAGGAGTCCCCTGTGTTTCTCCTTTGCTAGCAAAGCAATACAACTTTTTCCTTTTTCTCAAAAAAAAAAAAAAAAAGTTCCTGGCCCACTCAGGTCTAGGTCAGTTATATGTTGATTGGGTCTCTCAGAAACATACCCTGAGATTGGGGTTTGAGTGCAAGTAGTTTATTTGGAAGTCTCAGAAAGCCCTGAGGAAAATTGGAAAATGAGAAAGAAGGAGAAAGAAACCATTTCAGAATGTGTTAATAAACAAGTTACTGAGAGATGGACCCCTGGGACTTGATAGCAAGGAGCATCCTCAGAATTGTCCCACACAGAGGGGGAGGAGGCTTGTTGTTAGATCTCATTTGTCATTGGTCGAGGACTGCTCCGAAGAGCATTGATTACCCACAATTAGAGCTTGCAGATGACAACCATGCCTCTGCTCCCTGTGAGCCAGAGAACCCAGGACTGCCATCTAGAAATGCTGGTAGAAGCCCTTTGTTTGACTGCTGAATACTGAGGAGATTTGAGAAGGGCCTTCGGGAGTCACTACAGCTCTCAAAGCATTTTACCTTCCCTTTATAGCTCTACTTTTCCTTGAAAGAACTCATTCAGTATCACCTTTCAGCTACTCTGTTGGCTCTGTAAGGGTATAGACAGGGCCTCTCTGTTTCGCCATTATAGCACCTGTGCCTAGCACAGGGCCTAACATGTAAAAGGTGCTGAAGAATTATTTATGGAATGTTTGTACGTATGAATAAATGACTGTCCTTTCCAGAAAATAACCCAGGCCTGTCATGCTGTGTATCTAACAAATGAATTACAATATATAATAAAATCTCTAAGTTATTGTGACATCTGATGTCACATAAATTATTGCCATTTCTTAATAGCCAATTAAGGATTTTGCTAGGCTTTCTAAATAAAGCTTAGTATGTAAATTTTTATCTCTTTGCAGTAAAAATATTCTTAATACCTTTTTTTTTCCCTAGACCTGGACCACTCCACACATGGTGCCTGAGTTAGAGAAAGTGAAACACACCTATCCCCGTTCCACATAACAACAAACAGCTCACTCTGAGAATCTCTAAAGATGGTTCCTATCTGCTTATCTGCATGAAGGCAAACAGGTGAGCACACAAAGGTGGCAATACACAGCTTAGACTTTATACTGTGGGCAATGAAGAGCTGTGGAAGGATTCCCATCATGCTGAAAGTAGGACTTCAGAAAAATTAATGAAGCAGTGATGGATTGGGGAGAGATTTGAGGTTGGAGGCAAGATGGGAGGGAGGAGGCCTGAGACAATGTGGTTGACAAATTTTGGAGCTATGTGACACATTAGATAGTGTGTCACTACACTAGTTAGGGACAGAGGAGTCACTTCAGTGAGTTAAATCATAGTAAAATGGCATGCAAATGTGCTTTAGGTATTTAACCCCCTCACAAACCCTTTCCTATCTATCTTTGAAGTTATCATTAAACATTAATGAGGTGTTTGTAAGAAAAGTATTAAGCAGTCAGAGAGGTTCCCTGAAAATAATCAAGAAATCCCACAGCTGTTTAAAGCACTTATTTTTGTATGTTTATGGGATGATATATGAATGTCCTCTGTATATATCACATGGTCGTCTTTGAAACTAATAAACACGGTTCCCTTAAAACTGTAAGTTAAGAAAGCTTTCTTTCATATGTTCTATATCTCCATTGTGGTGTTGGTTTCATGGGAATATTCATATGTCAAAACTCATGATTATTATATGTGTGGAGCTATCTTTATATCTATCTAATTTATATCTCCTCCAAGAAAATAGCTTTGTGTAATGCAAAATATGTATACATGCTATCTCCCCTACAATAATATCTTTCTTCCTGGCATCACCAGATCTTCCATTTTTCACAAATTCCTGTCCCAATTCTGTATTTGAGGGGAAAATACATCACTTTTCATCCTTATTTATTTTAGCCTCAGACAGTTTTTGTAGGTTGACAAGTTTCAGTAACTATAGTCCAGAACCTCTAAAGGTTTAAAACACTGGCTCTCAACCTAGGTGACTTTGTTCCCCTGGGCGCATTTAGCAATGTCTGGAGACATTTTAGACTGGGAACTACTAGTTAAATACTAGTACTACTAGTGTTTAACAGATAGTAGCAAGGGATGCTGCTAGACTTCCTACAGTGCAACCTCTGACCTCAATTTCAATATTGTTTAGATAGAAAAACCCTGGTATAGAAAAGACCAGTTTCAGAAAGGCAACCATTATGGACTAGCAGAAAATAAAGCAAACATGTTCCATCCTCATTTACCCATTCTTTATCAGCTCTTCTAAGTGGTGAGAGGCTTCCTTCTGAGGGAGGACTGGTCTCATAATGTGTATTCCTCCACAGTAGACATTATGTGTTATGCATGGAACCATCACCTCTCTAGCTGGAGGCCCTTGCCCTGCAGTAATGGGAGTTTAATTTTGTTTTTAGCAATGATCAAGAATAGGTCATTGGTATGGTTTCCCTGCTTCACCATTTTGACTTAACAAGAATGTGTTAAGGAAAATGGGGCAACGAATTAGTTTGCCACAACAAAACACCCACAAATTGGGTGACTTAAACAATGGAAGCTTTTTTTCCACAGTTCTGTAGGCTGGAAGTTCCAGTTCAGGGTCCTGTCAGGGTTGGTGCTGGGTGAGGGGCCCTCTTCCTGGCTTCCAGACGACTGCCTTCTCATTGTGTCCTCACGACATTTCTTCTATGCACATAGGGAGAGAGGGGTGCCCCAAAGGCCCTATCTTCAAATATAGTCACTTTGGGGGTTAGGGCTTTGACATATCAATTGAGGGGGGGCACAATTCTGTCTATAATAGAAGCATTGCGAATAAATATGGGATATAATGATGACTGAATTTGGAGCCTGATTCTATAAATGGAAAGTTAGGAAAAAAATGCTTAGTGACCACATGAGAAAATTTGGGATTTCCTAGCCATATTTGGGGATGATTACAGAAAGGAACAAAAGGTTGGAACCAAACATATAAGCAGTTTTTGTAATGGTGAAGCCATGGAATGGGTGGAGAAGGAGTCACTTCTGAGAGTTAAAAAAAAAAGGCTAGGAGGAGTGTATGTCTGTGTGTCTATGTACAACTATCTATCATGTAATATGTGCATATATATACATATGTGTATACATATAGATGCATGTGTATGTTTATATGTGTGTGTGTGTATATGTATATGTAATACACATGCATACTTCCAGAAAGATCTAAAGTCGCTTTATCACTTTGGAGGCGTAGGATAACACTATGTATAACTAAGTTTGTATTAATATAATATGTAATATAAGCTCATAGCTATTAGCCAGAAATGTTTTCTTTTTAAAAAATACTAATTATTTTTCTTTTATTTCTCATACAGTTCATCTCTTTCTTACATTGTCAACGACCACAATGCATATCTACCTTGAGAACTTGGGAATGTGAGAGGCCTATTTATAACAGGGTCCCTAAGGACCTTGGGAGAAATGGTAGAAGAATACATTTAGGACTATCTACCATAATTCCCATGATATTGTTATCATCATTACAATTTTATATACCCCAGAGTGCCATATATACATACAAATATAGCACTATGAGATAGAGACTTGAAGTTGAACATGGCCAAGTTTATCTCTTCTGCCTGCTGAAACCTCAATAAATATGTATGTGTGTGTGTTGAGGGTGGAATGTAAATTCACAAAGACAGAGAATTGGAAAGGAGACATCGGCAAATGGGAAATTTCAGAAGAAAATTTTGAAAGGTAGAAAATTAGAGGAGAGAGATGATTTTCTGTAGAGAAAGTTGCTCTCTAGAGTCTGCAGGACAACACAGGATTTAAGGTGATACTGGAACCATGCTTTAAACATATGGGGTTTATTGCACATCCATTAATCACTTTTTTTCCCTTTACTGATGTGTAATTCATATAAAAAGTTGCAAACATTTGATGTGTACATCTTTGTGGATTTGGACATATGCACACACCTGTTATACCATTACTACAACCAGGGTGTAGAACATATGCACCAACTTTTCAGATTTTGTTATATTTTTTAACTTTAAAAAAGAAACAGCTACCAACAGTAAGTATGATGGAATACATGAATTAATTCTAATATTTTGGATAACATTTGATTCATTTAATAATTTTAAAAATGAAAGAATCTATTTCCATTACTTGGCTTCTGTTTGGGGACTATTAGTTTCTCATTTCCTTTTTCTTGGAGATTTGCATTGCAGTTTGACAAAGGTAGATGCCATCACTGCTGAAACTCCACTCCTCAAATGTAAATATTTGCTGAAGGTTAATCTTGCTTTGACAATAAAAAAGGAACTTATCTATATTTCAAAACTAACAGATGCTTTTTATAGTGGTGCCCTGAATAATATGCAGAACGGCAGTTTTTTTTTTTAAGCTGGTATCCTTTGTAGATCTTTTTACTGGTGAATCTGGGTCCCTTTCTGAAGAGTAACTGCTTAAATATACAACAGATGAATCATGAACCTTGAATGATTCAACAGACTGTATTTCTGCTACTGCTGCGGAAGCAACTTTATGTACGATTAATTTATGAATACCCAACAGGTACACCTAACTTGGGTTAGCCAACCCAAGATCGGTGAATAAAACTCGAGGGAACAGAACTATAAGTTGAACAAGTGCTGCTTCCCTGAGTTTGGGGATTCAGATGGGTGTCCTAATTTTTGTTTGTTCTTCTAAAAGCTGACCTGACATTAGAACTTGGAATGTAGGTCATTTATTTAGGAAGTGATCCCAGGAAGCACAAATGAGGAAGTGGAGGAAGTGAAGGAAGTAGATGGTAAAGGAGGAATGCCAATAAAGGGTGTTTGATAAGTACGTTACTGCTGTGGGAAATGGGTTCGTCTCACTAGGGACACTCTGAGGGGTCTTTGGAACAAGCCTCAAACTTGCCCTGCTGTAGACTGTGGGTAAGGATACTAGAATATTTGTCCTTAGTTTCTTATCTTTATGGTTTGAAAGATGCCCTTGAGAAATGGGGGTATTACTTTTGCCCCTTAACGCTGTGGCCAAAGAAAGCTCTTGAGGGCTGAAGAAAGTTTCAGACAGAACAGGAGATGACAGTCATTGAAAGGAAAGCTAGCAGTTTCTGTGGGAACTGCTCACTGCAGCCACAGTGAGTTCAAAGTCTGGATAGGACCACATGTCGGGGTCATCAACATCATATGCTACATGGAGAGTTTAGGATCTTTGATGTTGATAGAATGTCAGTGCTGGGTAATGAATGTGTAGTGATGTGGACAAAACAATGGGGTTCATAAATTCTGAAGAAGGGATTTCCCTTCACCATTATTATCCCAGAATGAACTCAACTGATGAAATATACAATTAGTTGGTGAATTCATTGCAGTTGTTTGGTATCCTGTAGACAATTGGTTTTGAAGTGTGGTTTCCAGTCTAGCAGCATTAGCATCACCTGATATTAGTTCAGAAAGAAAATTCTTGGGTCTTACCCCAGCCTGATCTATAAAATGAGAAGTTTGGACTAATATACTGGTGTTTCAAACTTTTTTTTTTAAGTAGTGAAATGCTTTCTTTCAAAGAAATTCTACTTGAAAACCAGCAGACAAGTGAAACATATAAAAATAGAGCTCTTAGTTGGAGATCGTAGCCTAGTACTCTGTCTTTTTTACCTTCTCTGTAGTGGTTTCTCATGTACCACTGTGGATCTTAAAGTTCTTAAGAACTATGACACTAGAAGACCAAGGTCCCTCTGCAATATGCTCTAAGACATCTGGCAGACTTACCCATGGTTTACTTGATGATGATGGTGATGCTAAGGTAGACCTGGGACCACAAATCTTAGCTGTATCCCTACTAGCAGGGCAACCATGAGCAAACCCTGTGGCCTCCATGACCACAGCAACCTCATTTATAAAATTACATTGACTCTGATTCATGTCATACCCATCTTAAAGGACTGTTGAGAGGACTGAATGAAATCATGTATGTGAACATACTTCATAAATGGCTAAGCTCCTTTTAATTGAAAGGGATTATCGTGGGAGAAATTATCCTTCCAGGTAGTTTTCCTTTGTAACTGGTGCCAAAGATAGGGAGAGATACAGAAGGTAGATAGTTAAATGGTCTGTAGTCTCTCCCTATCTTAGAAGGATGCAAATATAATTTTCCTTTTTAATTAAAAACCTGCTTACCAAGATGAGTCACTCTAAATAAAATGATACTTAAGCAGAGACTTGATTTAACTGGTTGAATCATTCTATAAAGCTTGTAAAAAATGTTTGGGTAATATTATCTAAAGATATAATTAGTTTTTTAAAAACAATTTACTGCCCACATACAAATAGGGAGAGCCAATTTTGGAATATGTTGATTTAGCCTTTTTAATTGGTTGCATATTCAGAAAAATTGTAGTTTAACATTAATTCATATTTACTTAACTTTTTCTTTTTTATCCTGTCAGATGGGGCTTTTGGGAGAAATTCATTCATCCATCACAGAGGTACCTGAGAAATACCAAACAACATATTTTATGGCTGTATTTGTCATCAGGGAAGTCATGAGTAATTCTTGTGGAACTTTCAGAAGACTATCTACTGGGAATGTCCAGGGTGGTTACTGGAGTTAGAAGGTAGTCAAACTTAAGACCTATTTATTTCCAAACCCTCAGGATCCAGAAGGCCAGGATGGTGTCTGAAAACTTTCATCCTAAGAAACAGATATCTGCCAGTAATACTCAGTGGCCACTTTGAAGGCAGCCATCACCTAGACCTACAACACTTCCTATGTCTGTGTCACTTTGCATTTCCTAAATACTTTCTTACCATTCCCTGGCTCTTCAGTTCAACACTGTATGTTTCAGTTAGAATTTTCTAAGGAGAAATCAACACAGGCTTGACAAAGATTTGCTTGTGACCACCCTATATTGAGTGGAGGGGCTGTCAGTGATCCTGAACCTGGGAATTGGCTAGGCAGCTGTGGAGAAAGCTTTCTATAAGCATGCTCTATTCATTCAAAAACAAGATAGATGCACAGAACTTATCCCGCTCTGGGTAGAGCACAATGGACAAAACAGGCCTCTGCTGAGACCCACAGGACATGGAGGAGTCAGGCAGGCAGGGTGGAATGACAAAGAGGCAAGGAGGGGAGCAGAGTATTTCGAGCATAGTGATAGAATGGCCCAGAAGACAGAATGTGGCATGTTCTGATAACTGAAGAAAGTCCCCAGTAGCATAGTGTGAGTCGCAGTTAATCAGGTGGCCGGGGGTGCAGGGCACACACAGGTTTTGGAAGATCTTGTCAGCGTTGTCTCCTTTGACTTGTGTATAAAGATGGGACCAGTGCAGATCAGGGCTCCTCAATCTGCTCCATGGAATCTGGGGGCTTCACCAAGAGATCCCAGAGGGGCTTGGGGAATAGGAAGCGGAAGGAAATGGCTCTGGGCTTCAACCTCTGCCTAAGTAAGACAAACTTTGCCAATATCCACTTCTAGTGTTAGGGATCTGAGCAAGATGGAATTGGAAGACAGGGCTTTATGGATTTAAAACATTAAAAAATGAAAACCACAGGTCCCTCCAACTCTGTCATCCTTGGATTATAGGATTCCATGCTTCTCCTGAGGCAGTGCTCTCTGGGTTATTGAGGCCCTGAGCTTACTGTCTCCTGAGGAGAGCCCTTTCCTGATGGAAAACATTCAGGGTGAAGATGTGAGTGAAGTTCCTGGTGTTTTTTGTCCTGTTTTTCACAGAACTTAAAAAACATTGACCACTTTCCCACCTTCACTATTGTCTTTTCAGGTCAGCAGGAGAGAGGAGCCTTCCAGCAAGCCCCGTACCTGCCTTACTGAGGAGCATGTCTGCACAGTGCTGAGGCTTTCTCAATCACGAACACATGGCTAGAAAACACATCCACTTTCACACTGAAGGGAGTGAGCAAGAGGAGTGAGCACTCAGGACGTAAGAACTCACTCTTTCCCAGAAGAGGCTCAGTAAGTCCTGGGAGAACTGTCAGCAACTCCCTGCTTCCATGCTTGCCCTCTGCCTCTTGTTCTCTAGGCTCTGGTTCTCTAGATTGGCATAACCTGTTTTAGCTTCTCTCTCACGTGACCCCCTCACACTTGACTTCTTGCCTCTTCAAACTTTGGACATTGCCTTGAGCCCAAACTGCTGCTCTGAAACTCAAACTTGCTCACACATGCGTGGAATCTGCACACTGTCCTGTCCAGGCAGACTGAGGTTGCAGCTCCCCCCATGCGGAGCAGCCTGACCATCTGCCTCAGTCCCCACAGATAGTGGCCATAGTTTAAGGAATCAGGCTGGATGCCACTTGACATCTCCTGCCTTCCCCGTCTGTCCCTGCTGAAGCCACTAGCTGCCCTTTAGCAGGAGACTCAGCCCTCCTGTTCCTCTTTTCAATCCTGACGTAAGCAGTGCTTCTCACAGTTTAACTTGCAATGGATCACCTGGAAATCTCATTAAAGTGAATAAGGTGAGGCCTGAGATCCAGCATTTCTAAGAAGTTCTCATGGGATGTCGATGATTCATGAACTACACTTCGAGAAAAAGAATGTGTAAAGACTAGAAACCTCAAACTCACCTGGAGGTAGGATCTGGAATAAATTGCTTTTCATTTATTAGTAAATATTCATTAAACACTCTCTGTGTCAATTGCTCTGCTGCTAAGATCCACTATTTTCTTTTAAGGAGCTTACAAGTTGATAGAATAAATAGTCTCTATATAGCTTAATTCTTACAACTTCCTATGAGATTATTGTTATTCTTACTTTATGCATGAGGAAATAGTTTAGACATTTGTCCAAGGTTGTGCTAATAGGAAATGACAGCCTGGATTCCAATTCACATCTGTCTGGCTCTGAGCCTTCATGCTTTCTAGATATATTATATACATTTTCCTGGATCTTATTGTGTTGCCAAAATCCATACAACTGGGTTTCTACCTCAGTATCTTTCCTAACACTTTGGTTTCTGGCTTAGGCTGAACCCTGATGCAAACCTTGCCAACTTTGCTGCAGGTCAAGGACCTACCTCTTTCAAGTCTCTCCTCACCTACCCACCCCCTAGTTGGGGTCCAATTGCCTGAAAACACAAAACATTGCTCCATGTTATAAAATAGCTTCTAGGAACTATAAACTAGCTTCAGAGGAAGGTTCTCTTTCCTCTAGAACTTATCCTCATGGTTCTTTGGAGTTGCATACTTAGCATAAGGCTGAGTTAAAAAAAATAAGCTAGCCATGTATTAGGTATAGTGAACAAGAAGGAAGTATCATTAATTTTTGCAGCATTTGTTCTCCAGCCTCTTAATCCAGGGCAGTAATTCTAGTGGTCCAGGTATCATCCAAGGGATGGATGTGGCCACTAGTAGAGCCCCAGACTTCATCTTAGCTGTGCCAGTCTCTGTCAAAGTTCTTGTGTGAGCAGAAAGGGTGGAATAAATTCTCAAGGAGTCATTTACACTGAAGAATGTGCAGAGACCACAACTACTCTATCTGTGGTCATGGCTTTGACTTCTAGTGCTCCCTGCCACTTCTCTCCCTGTCCCTGTAAGCAGGGCCTGATTCTTGAGCAAGAAAAGGGCTCACTGCCTATTGGTTTGTTCACTTCTATTGAATTACCCAGAAGACAGGGGAAAGGACAGATATTTGCTGTTGCTTCAACTGCTTTATCTTACTTAAATGTCAGAATTTAGAAATAGTTTAATTAAAATGCATCATTGACAGTTCTCACCAACTATTGCAACATTTTTTTCTGTTACTCAATACAAACCATTCCACTCCTCAACAGAATGAGTTCAAGTGGGGAATCTTCAGTTGAATTCTGTAAATCATTCCCCATACTCAATTGATACTTTCTCTCACAGTTTGATCTTTTAAGGAAGATAACTATAAACCAGACTTTAGGCAATCCCCTGTTTGTCATTTACTTTGAGTGACACCTTCTACTTGTGTGTCTCTCTTTTCTCTCACATATCCAACAGATGGTAATGTCTGCTCAACACAAGCCCAAGTTTGCCATGAATCTTCAGACCTTCTAGCTGAGTGTCAGCTGGGTACTCTGATCCACTCTCTCCAATCCTCTTTCCCACTTCCATTTGCATTGCTGAGGTCCCAGCACATCCTCCTCAGAGGCCACTGGAGGAATGACACTATTAGGTTGTTTTAGCCACATCATAAGCAATAGCTCTGTAAGACTCCTTCTGCACTCTCCCACTCAAACAAAATGTAAACGTGTTCTTGGTTAACAATATGGTGGCATGTGGTTTCCTTTAATTCAAAGTTAGAGGCCCCCTCAGGGTTTCCCATGGTTTCTCTGCAAGTCTCAGAACTGTTGTTTGTTTACTCTGAAAATGAAGGTGGCTAATGGAGCTTCATCCTGATGAACCACACCATTGTACTGTCAATGTGTAGATGATTTTGGGCTTTTGTAGAGTTTACATGCATCTTGAAAGCTTTTGAGTGTTATTTGATTTAGTGCCCTGAGAAGTACCTGGAGTAAAATCTCAAAAGCTTTGCATCAGTATTTTCTTTCTGAAACTCCAGTCAAGTCTACAACATTTTGTGGTCATGCTCTGTAATTTTTACCTGACAGGTTGACTTTACAATTTTGGGAATTTCCAGGCATTTTTTTGTTGTTGTAAATGTCTTTGAATCCAGTGGCAAAGTTTAATAGTATTGCAATACTGACCACAAGTTTAAAAAAAATTGGAAAATAATATAAAAAACTAAACTAAAATTAAGGAAACAAAAAAGAAAAAATACATTTTTGGTTCAATATCTTTAGCAATTAGAGAAATGTAAATTAAAACTACACTGAGATTCCATCTCACTCTAGTCAGAGTGGCAGTTATCAAGAATACAAGTAACAATAAATGTTGGCGAGGATGTGGGGAGAAAGGTTCACTCATACATTGCTGGTGGGATTACAAATTGGTGCAACTACTATGGAAAGCAGTATGGAGATTCCTCAGAAAACTTGGAATGGAACTACCATTTGACTCAGTTATCCCACTCCTGAGTCTATATCTAAAGGACTTAAAATCAGCATATTACAGTGATGCAGCCACATCAATTTTATATCAGCTCAACTCACAAAAGCCCAGCTATGGAATCAGCCTAGATGCCCTTCAACAGATGAATGGACAAAAGAAAATGTGGTATATATACACAATGGGATATTATTATTATTATTAAATTTATTTATTTTGAATCATTGTACACATATGGGGTACAGCTGTTGATTCTCTGGTTTTACACAAAGTAGAGTCACACCATTTGTGTAATCATATATGTGCATAGGGTAATGATGTTTGTCTCATTCTGTTATTATTCTTACCCCCCTCCCCGATCTCTCCCCACTTTTATCCCTATGCAATCCATCCTTCCTCCATTCTTGCCTCCCTCCCACCCCACATTATGTATCATCATCCACTTATCAGAGAGATCATTCGGCCTTTGGTTTTTTGGGATTGGCTAATCTCAGCATGACCATTTCCAACTTCATCCATTTATCTGCAAATGCTATAATTTCATTCTTCTTTGTGGCTGTCAGAAATTGTGGCATTTGCAGATAAATGGATAGAACTGTACAATATTATGCTAAGTAAAATAAGCCAGTTCCCAAAAAACAAAGGCCAAATATTCTCTGATATGTGGATACTAAGTCACAACAAAGTAGGTTAGGGAGGGAAAGAATAGAAGTTCATTGGATTAGACAAAGGGGAATGAAGGGAAGAGAGGGGGATGTGAATAGGAAAGTCAGTAGAATGGATTGAACATAACTTTCCTTTCCTATCCTTACATATGAATACATGACCAGTGTAACTCTGCATCATCTACAACCACAAGAATAGGATCCTAATTAGAATAAATTATACTCCATGTATGTATAATATGTCAAAATAGACTCTACTGTCATGCATATCTAAAAAGAACAAAAAAATAGTCAAAAAATTAGTACGTTTTTGATGTTCTAAAAACTAAAGTTTAATTTTACCTTCTCTTAAGTTCACATACTACTTCTTATCTTGGAAAAATTTTAATTATCTTGACATAGGAAGTGTTTGAAGACTATACAAGTTAATAGCAGCTAGCCTACTCAAATCTCTAATTTTATTGTTGAATATTGGCAAGCAGTATGCGCTTGATACTTTTATTAAGGTTATCACAACTCAGAACACATGCTAGGACTCAAGGCTTTTCCCAAATGTTTGTTAGTTTTTCATTCCTTCTACTGAATACATAGTGCCAGAAATTTACCTGGGTTTTAAGCCTTAAAACGATGAAAAGACAACATTTTGCCTGAATGTTCTAGCGGAGGGTCAAATGTTTGTCAATTGAGTATTGAATGAATAAGGGTGGCTAGAATTGGAGGCTGGGACTTGTTTTTATCTGTACCATTGCTCAACTTTGCAGGCATTTTATAATCTGATTTCAACACATTTAGTCATTCAAGTCCTTTTGCTTCCTAACACCCTCCTTCTCTGTCCCACACAAATCTGTGTCTCTCTGTCAGAGCTTGCTCCTTCTCCTGTCAGTGACCTAACCTCCAGTTGCATCTGTTCTTCCTCTTTCTAAAATCTTTCTTTCTCCAACCTGGCTAAGCTACTCCTGTATACCTGAGTTTCAACTCACTACTGTTTTCTCTAGTTCAATGGTTCTCAAACTCTATTATGTTTGAGAATCACCTGGAAGATTTAGAGAAGCCCAGATAGGCCTCACCCCAGACTCTCTGTTTTAGGACATCTGTGGTAGAGCCTACAAATGCTTTTATAACAAACTCCCAGGTAATGCTGATGCTGCTCCACTAGGGTGGGCCTGGGGTTTACCCTTGGGTATTAACTGTCTTCCAAGTCAGGTGCTCACCCTAGGCAGGGCTCTGTATGTCTAGGCAGTTTGATGCTTATGTACTTCTCAGAATCATGTTTCTAAACAAAATAAGATGAAATACCTAGGATTACAAAGAAAACCAAATATATTAAAATTAATTGTTCAAATTACTCTAAAACTGTGATATTTATAATATCTGTAAGTCAACTGTAATGTGATATGAAAATTGTGGGATTTCTATTGGTGATAAAGTCACATCTACTGATAATATTGTTGGTATGTTGCTTATATACATAATAGAAGAAAATGCTAAATTTCAAGTGGAGGTTAGTGAAAATGAAGAACCTAGATTAGGAATCCTTCCCCTGCTTCAATCTCAAACAATCTATCCTTTGCATTTGATTAAGTTCTTAAGAATTCAGTTCAGTGTGTGGTTCAATGTTATTAACTAACTACCTTCTATGTGGAGACACTGGGCTAGATACTAGACATTCTAAGTCTTAAGACACTGTGTCTTCCCTTACTCAAGAAATTTCCATTTTTGATGAGTAAAGATTGAAATATAAACTAATGATTAAAGTGTAGCGTGACATATGCAGAAATAGTAGTATGCACAGAGCATAGAAGAATAAAATGATTTATGGTGTAGCATAAGAGATAGGGTAAGATCCCAGTTAATCAGAGTGCAGTTGAGTGGCACTTGTGGTAGTAGACCACTGCATCAGTGGTCCCAGGGAAACGTGCTTACAGATAGCCAGGCCCTCCCATATTGATTCAAAACGTGCTTTGGTCAAACAAATATTAGCAGGCACGATACAAATACTTACACATCTGGGACCTGACTGTTGGAATCCAGCTGCCATGCAAAAAGTTTAGGCTAGTTTACAGAATGGGGAGAGGCTGTGTGGAGCCTCACCCTCACTCCTGGAAGGTGAGGGACCATGTTAGGGGTTCCAACTGTTTTCAGATGATGCTAGGATTAATTCATGCTCTTGGCTGAATGCAGCTGCATAAGAAACCCCAAGTGATTAGAGCAGAAGTCAAATCCTTTGAATCACAAAATTGTTAGGAATGATAACTCATTGTTTTATCCACCATGTTTTAGAGTGGTTTCCTACACACTAATAGATAATTGAAACTATTGTTTTTAACTTCTTTAATATTTTTTCTCTTCCTGTTGGCATTTAAAGATGCAGAGGACAAAACACTACATAATAATAAGCAGCACATACTTTTCTGCCTACAAATAAGCACAATTTAAGTTTCTAGTATTTCATATATTTAAATTCTGTAAGATCTATGCCTAGAGAATTTATATGATAAATATGACTCTGGTCGAACTTAACTTGCTGATCTTCAGAGAATGATTACCTTAAAAATCATAAATTCTTTTTAACATTTTAAAAAATTTAACATTTAACATTTAACATTTTAAAAAATGAGCCGGGCGCGGTGGCGCATGCCTGTAATCCCAGCACTTGGGAGGCTGAGGGAGGAGGATCGCGAGTTCAAAGCCAGCCTCAGCAACTTAGCGAGGCCCTAAGCAACTCAGTGAGACCCTGTGTCTAAATAAAATACAAAAAAGATCTGGGGATGCGGCTCAGTGGTGGAGTGCCCTTGGGTTCAATTTCTGGTACCAAAAACAAACAAACAAACAAAAATCTTATATTCTTAAAACCTGGGGTTTTGAACTGGAAAAGATCTTAGAATGTATGCAGCCCAAGCTGTTAATTTTAAAGATAAGAACACTCACTGAGGCCTGAGAGGGTAAATAACTTATCTATGTTGTTAGCAGGATCCATAAGAGAAGCCAAATCTCCTGACTCCTAACTTTGTGTCTTTTAATAAATAAGAAATAGTAACATGTTGCCTACCATTTCCGTTATCGTATTTTATTTTCACAATAGGCAAAGTGTGTATTTTTATCCTTTCCAATTTTATAGATGAAAAATCTAAGATTTGGAAAAAGGACTACTTATCTCACATAAAACTAGGACTATATGCACAATAGCTACATGTGGCCAGTGGCGACCAGCACAGGCTGGTCCAGGGCTCTTTCATTATATTGTGTTGCCTATAATAGCTAGTATACAAAGCAGTTTTTTTAAAAGAAAATCAACAGAAGACAGTAATCTGGTTTATCTTTGAATTTTTCATAATAATATCCATGTACATGATGATCACTCAATAAATATTTATAATATGAAACAGATTCATGACTGAATGAGTAACTGAATAAACAGGGGAAGGAACAAAATTATATTTCATCTGCACAAGGCACTCCATTCTTGAAGTGTATGGTTAAACAAGATTCCTCTGTACTTGAAAAGGAACTGGGGATCAAACTCCAAGTCAGTAGAAATGATAAAATTTTGTAATCATTGTGCTTTCAATTCTAAAGCAGAATAACAAACAGAATTTAGCTCTTTAAGTATGTCCCTCCTGTCTTGAAAATAACTCAAAAGGCACTCCCTGAACATAGTATAATGGTAGGAAGGAGGTGAAGAGAGAATTTGCCACTGAGACAATGAAAAACAGAAGTTAATGGCCCTTCTCCCAAGTGGGAAAACTGAGGTAGATGACACTACTCAGTCAGCCTTGAACAGCCCTGTCCAATAGAAATAAGTGAGCCATATATTTAATCTAAAATGTTCTAGTAGTCAAAGCAAAAAAGAAAAAGAAATAGATGAAATTAATTTTGAGAATATATTGTAGTTGATTATCATTTCAATATGTAATCAATACCAAAATTGTAGATGAGATACTGTATATTTTATACTTACAGTACTTCTCAATCCAGACTAATCACATGTCTATGCACAATAGCTACATGTGGTCAGTGGTTACCAACACAGGCTGTGTAGCAAGCAACTTAACCTTCCTATAACTCAGTTTCTCATCCATAACTACTTTGAGCTGCTCAGAGCTTTATATGAAATGATGGTTATAAAAGTGTTTAGTCAAATACCTGGCAGGTAGGAAGTGCTCAATTAGTTGTAGCTATAATTAGTTGTAGCTATAAGAATCTACTGGGATCTCACTGTATCATACAAACCCAAACCCCGCTTTGGATTTATTTTTATTTTTATTTTTTATTGGTACTGGGGATTGAACCCAGGGGCACTCAACCACTGAGCCACATCCCCAGCCCTTTTTATATTTTACCTAAAGGCAGGGTCTTGCTATGTTGCTTGGAACCTCACTAAATTGCTCAGGCTGGCTTTGAACTCAGGATCCACCTGCCTCAGCCTCCTGAGTTGCTGGGATTAACAGGTGTGTACCACTGCACCTGGTCCCACTTTAGATTCTTAAGAAATGTTAATAGGGTTTCCTACACTTCACTGTCTTCTCTTCCGTGGTAGGTATAGAGGGACTCTTAAGTCAAATGAATTTTAAAAATTAATAAACTAAAAATTGTCATGAGTTATGAAGTAACTAGACTTCTTCCACCAGCAACTCTCATGTGAATAAAACAAGATGGATTTATGTATATATGTATGTATGTTTGTGCTGCTAGGTAATGAACCCAGCCCTTCATGCATGCTGGGCTAGTGGTCTACCACTGAACCACACCCTGGCCCAAGGTGCTCTTTTTTTTTTTTTTTACAATGGTAAAATAAACATAAATTTACCATTTTAGATATTTTTATGGCATTATATACATTCACTTTGTTCTGCAACCATCATCACCATCCATCTCCAAAACTTTTCATCATCCCATTTAAAACTCTACCCATAAAACAACAATTCTTCATTATCTCCCTTCCCACCAGGTACCTCAAATTAAGTGGAGGTCTAATTTTTGAAGTGCCATTTTTTAAAAGTAAAATAAGAGATTTTGTTCTAAAACATGGATAGAGAATCTAGAGGTTTAAAAATGTATAATGAATGTTGGAATGAATGTTGACATACACAGATGAAAGGCACTACTACTAATAAATAGTGATTATTATACATACATATTTGAGAGAGGTGATCACTGCAAAGGTATTTCTTTACTTATTAAAGGATTTTCAATGAAAATATATACACATGAATAAAAAGACACAAGTCTACATATGATTGTTGCTCATGAGGTTTATAAATAATGATGTCACAATCTTCAGGTATATCAGAAGTGTTTCTGGTATAGTAGATTTCTGGGTTCCAACTTTGACTTTGTTGCTAGTTTTCCATTTGGCCTGGGTTTAAGCGCCTGATTCTTTCAAGGCCCTCCTATCTTTATCTGTGAAATGCAGATACTAAAAGCTGCCCTTCCTACATCATAGGGTTGACATGAAGATCAAACAAGATAAAGTGAAAGGCCTCTGAAAACTACAAAGCCTTGTAGAAATGTAAGACATTATTAAAGGCTGTGGAGAGATTGCTAACACAGTTTGATTCAAGGCCAAAGTTTTGTATTTTCCAAAAGTTTAAAGATATTCAGTATTTACAAGTTATTTAGAAAGCCGAATTCTTGCTTTGGTGACCCAGTACCATAGCTAAATTGTGTTCTAAATGCTGTATATTTGATACCTACTGCTGTAAGTCATCTAACCACATCACCACACCAGATGCAATTATACAACATTTCAGCAATATCCACCATTTTTAGTGGGTAAGAAGTTATAAATTCACATAGCATAAAGACAAAGTCATGTTTTTAAAAGTTCTTTTACTTTTCCATGGCAGCAAAAATGCTGCTCTCTCTACTAAGAGAGACCTGCCTACCAATGCAACTTAAGAAGTATTTATTGAGTGCTCGTGGTGTACAAGTCATAGGGTAGGGGAGGATAAATGTGGTGAGAAGAAGTGCAAGAGAGAAAGGGTCCCGGAATTGGGTGAGCTTTAATACTGGTGGAGAGTGGCAGATCCTGTGCAAGTAACTCTAAAGACAAAATGAAATCAATGCCAAGAAAATGATTGAGGAATATGCCATGGGAATAAAAGAAGGTGCAAAGGTGAATTCATTCCATCCAGGAGGGTAAAATCTGGTGACACTTTTTCTGAGCTATGATGCATAAGAAGAATTCCTCAAGTCAGTTATAGAAGGAAGGATATTTCAAGCTTGAAGGAACCACACCTAGTCCATTCCAACAATTAATATTTATCCACTAATTAGTTGATAAAACTAAACAATTTAGCAGTGTGCCTGTAGTGCCACAAAGTCACAGCTGTGTGGTGTTAGTGGTAAGTCCAAGATTATCATTTGAAAGCAGTAGCCCTGTGGCATCCCACCTGTCCAGGAAGGTGGCTCATAGAATGTCACACACGATCCTGCAAATCATACTCCATTTTATTTGTTTCATAAAGATGCCAGAATTTTACTCTTGTTCAGACAGGGTTCGAAACTTAAATAACTCACACTCACCTAGAAAATCCCTCCAGGTCCATGCTCCACCCGCAGATTTCTAAGCATAATTCTCTTATCCCAGCCAGTTTTCACAGATCCAGCATCAACCTTTACACTTAGTTTTACTTTTCTTCTAGAATTGCATTCTCTGCTCCCCATACATAACTATTAGGTTACGTTTCCCTTTCCAAAGACTCTAAGAGCTCACTTCCAAACATTATGCCACTGTAAACTCACATTTATTGAGAATTTACCTTAGACCAAGCAATATGCTGTCTCCTTTGCATGGGGCATGTAGTATTACTGTTTCTATTTTATAGAACAGTCACTAACAGAGGACAGTCACTTGTCCAAAGTTACCCAGCTAGTTCAGTGGTGGAGCTAGTACCAAAGTTGGGGCATTTAACCTTGCCCTGCACTATCCCTGTTCCCTTTCTTTCCCTTTCAATATCAGCATGGAATTCTCTCAAGTTTAAATGTTGTTTACCTAACGTGTTTCCAAATGGTAACCATGTGTGAAACACATCTATTTTCTCATTTTAACCATCACAGTTACCTGGAGAGAGGAACGTAAGTATCGTCTGTTTAATTAGATGAGCAATCTGAGGCAGAGAGAATGAGTAATTGGTGTAAGGCCCTATTAGAAGAAAATAGGGTCAGTGTTCAGACCTTGGTCATTCAATATCAGGGATCTAGCTTTTAATCTCTGAGCCATCCAAGATTTGGATAAACGCCCCAAGAAGACTCTACCAGAAAATTTCTCTACTGTCTGCCTGCCCCAGAGTCTGAAATGAGTGAGGATCCTGAGACCTTCCCTAGTAGTTTTTAGGCCTTGTTTTTGTTTTTAGGGGGCAGAGCAACATTGGGAGTAACAAGCATTGAGTTCCTTTTTCAAAGCCCTGTCCTAGATGATGGAAAGAGCCATAGGTGAGCAACACCCAGTGCTGCAATCAACAATGAAAATGAGGTGCTGGAAGCATCTAAGATCCTGCCACTCCCTTGCTTGTAGTCATTCACCATCAACAATCACCAACAGGATGCAGGGAGGGATGACTACTCTTCCAGCATCTGTTTACCAGCCTCCTTAGTTTCATCTGTCTCAGCGTTACACATGGCAATAGCCACGACCTATGACAGGCATCTTCATGTCATCACCAGCCTGGATGCACCCAGTGTTCTTTCATCCCTCTCATCTGACCTAACTGTAGCCCTCCTTCAAGAAATACCTTGGTTACATTTGCATTAACACTTTCATTATACCCTTCCCCCACGGTGTGCATGTGTGTGCTTGCCTTGTGACACTTTTGGACATCCAGTATAGCACTTAATTTTAAATTGAAATGATTTACAAATTAGTCTCTTGAAAAGCAGGGGAGGTGGCTTAGTCCTCTTTTGCCTCCTGAGAGCTCTTCCACGAACTCACCATACTCTCAAAGTTTTCGTGAAAGCCAGAACACACACTTTAACACCCTATAGTGAAAGGGACTTGTAGGCCAGGTTAGCAGCCCTGCACCCTGCACGGGATAAGGCCTTGGGGATCAGCATTTTTAAGTCTGGGAGAAGGCAGACCTTTGGAAGAACCAAAGGTAGACCCAGGCCACCCTCAGCTGGGCAGATGGTGAGGAAGGCCATAGGAATAAGTCCTTAAGGTTCAGAAGTTTGCCTGGAGGCCCTCTTATCAGGAACTTTAAAGAACTGGTCACAATACAACATTGTATTTAAAGGTGTACCTGCCTCCCCACCAGTTAGCACCTTCCAGGAGCACATCAGTCCTCTTTGCTCACCCAGTGGGTGGCTCAGGCAGCACACCTTAATCCAAGTATTAGTGAATTAGATACTTTAAAAGAATCACCTTATTAATCCTTTCAACAATCTGTACACATAAAGACACACTGATGTCTAGAGGGTCAAACAACCTGCTCCCATCACTGGGTTCTATAGCTCGGTATCCCTTTTGCAGCAAGGTGCCTGTCCCCACTGTTTGGGTGGGGAGCGCCTGGTACTCCACGTTCTCGGGTTACTGTCAACCTAACAAGCAATGGTTAAAAAAACAAAAACCAAACAAAAACAAAAACAAAAACAAAACAAAACAAAGCAAAAAAAAACCAACCCCCCCTGCTTTCTTTATTGGTGCAAAAACAAGTTGTTCCGGGGCACCTCACACCTGAGGAGGAGGCCAGAAAGAAGCCCCAGGAGCAGGACCACCCGAAAGAAGGAACGCGGGCACCGGGGGCGGGGCGGGGCGGAGCATCGCGGCCGCGGGGGAAGGTCCGGCGCGCCACCTCAGCCCGCGGGGGGAGCCCGCACGCGCAGCCCTCCGCTGACAGCCGCCGGGCGACTCCTGGGTCGCTAGGCGAGCGCGCGAGCGAGCAGGGCAGAGTTGACCGTGACTTACTTGCCAGGAAGCGAGCCTCGCAGCGCCCAGCAGCGAGGAAGGTAACGCGCAACGCCGGGGTCGCCGGGTTTGGACCCCCAGGCCGGGGGGTTGGGGTCAAGAAGACGCGGCAGGAGGCGAGATGCGCTCCTTGCCTGAGGGCGACTCAAAAGAGCGCACCCGGGTTTTAGTTTTGACTTCTCTATCGATTGACTGTTACCCGAACTGCTTTCTTTCCCTCTCTGCGTTTCTGTTCCTCTGTTAAATGAAGGCGTTGGTATAGAACGGTGTTCTTTAGACTTCTGAGCTCTAGAACGTGCACGGCGTTTTGGCACCGGGAAGCTTCGCTCCCCAATTTCCCATTTATTTAGGAGCTACCTTCAGCTGCCCAGGTTGCGGATTTCCAGGAAAGCTGGGGTCCCCGGGTGGGCGGGGTTCTGCTGGACTGCCTTGTTCTCTGGGGCTTTGACCCTGGGTTTGGGACTGACTGAAACTGGCTGCAGAGTAACGAACGACCCTCCGAGTACTCGGGAGAAGAAAATTAGAGCGTTAAACCCTATCTACAGGTGGGGAACGGGCAGGTAAGAGGCTGAAGATTTCTCCTGTGAAAATAAGCAGATTTATGTTGCATTATTCCCCCTACACCAGACTTCGTCCCGCGGCGTGCTGTAAATCACACGAATGGGATTTATTTTTCAAGTAGAAAACTGATTGCTTCAGTTGTCTAAACTTAGGGCTCCATCAGCATATAGGAAGTAGGTCTCTCTGAACGCATTCTGCCCCCTCCTTCTTCCCTTTCCGTTCTTTTCTCTTTATAAATCCCCTTTGAGGGGCTCCACTTCCTGCTGCAATGAAAAATCCTTATTTTCATTTAGTGCTGATTTGTCACCCTAGCAGGCAGCTCCAGTTCTGGGTTGTGATAGGAGTCTAAATAAGAACAGAGTAATGGTAGCCTGCTGGCACATACAGCCTGGCAGGGATGTGTGGAGAAAGCCCCTGCTGGCCTTCAGAAAGACAGACTTTGGAAGGTGGGATGGATTCAAACTTTTTTCTAGCTTCCTGTCCCCTTCTTGGCGGCTATTTTCCAGCTAGTCTGGTGACTTCTGCTGTCAATTTGATGTAGCAGCCACATAGAGGATGATTGAAAGTTGTTAAGGACTTTGATGGGCTTCTTTAGATCTGCAGCAGTTCCCTCCCTTCAACTTCCTCTCTCCTCTGTAGTTTTTCTGCTCCACTCCACCCCTAGTGTGTGCTATCCAGGTGTAAACACAATCCAGTGCCCAGGAAGAAGAGAAGATATGGGGAAGAGGGCAGGAAAATGTTGACTGTCTTTTATTGGGTACTTACTGTGAGCCAGGAACTCTTCTACAAATAACCGGGACCATCCTTAATTCTCACAAACTCACATGAGAGGTGCTACACTCTACCCCACTTTGTGGATAAGAAACTGAGGCTTAGAAGGATTGCTTCTCTTAGTCTTAGTTGCAATGCACGGCTGGGATTCAAATCCAGTATCGAATTCTAAACCCCATGTTCTTTACACTTTCTTTGCATTCCTTGAGTAATGGCAAGCTGAAATTAGAACAACAAAAACTGAGCTCTTTCTAGGTGCTTTCACTGCTCAGTGTCTTAGAGGTAGTATGTCCTGTATAGTGCAGGAGTTTTGGATTTTTCAAAACTTCAGTGACTGCCCTCCTTTCTCTTAGCAGCAGTTCTGTTCTAGAATTCCTGCTTGATCCGGCCCAGCTGCTCCTGTGTGGGTGGGGCAGGGGCCCTTTGCTTTTTCCTAGAAGTGGCTTGGGATCTAATGAAAGATTAATTGTCCACATCTGATCCGTTAGACCTGACCGTTGGCTTGTGAATGATCCTACTGTCCCCTAAGAATCCTTTTTCAGGCTTCACTCAATAAACATTTGTGGAATGAATGAATTAGCACCTTGTGAAGCCTGGTCTGCTGCCCTGTTGAAATGTGAGGCAGCATAGGGGCAGCCTGAGCCCTATCCTCAAAAACTGTAATGCTGGGCCAGGTGGTTCTACCCCTTGGGGTAGAACCCACTGTGCTTCTGTGGGCTTCCAGACTTCCCTGGCAAAAAGTTTGCTGCCACCTGTTTTATAAATAATTTTTAAAGAAACAGTACACTAAGAAATTTGTCTTTGCCTGCCCCCCCAACTTGAAAAGTGACTTAGTATTGATAAGGTCACTCTCTCAAAGAGGGGGAAAAGGAAAATAGGATGGTACTGCGTATCTTAGGACTCCCCAACTTCCCTATAGAAGAGAGCCTAATGGGAAAGAAGACAGACATATGCTCCTAGGAGTTGTGATGTAGTTCAGATTGGTTCCAGAAACTTGAAAATGTTTTAAGGACTTATGCCATTTTTAAAAATTTGATTTGATGATATGTGGATCTCAGTTTAAATATATAAAAAAGTCTTCCCAAAAATATTTGAGTAAAATTGGTGTCCTGGCAGATTGTTTCATATTCTTGGTGTTTGAGGGGACCCAATTGGAGAAGCAGGGAAGAGGTTTTGGTCTGGGGGCTTAAGAGCATCATTTACATTTTCCATTCTCTGGTTCACAGTAACAGCTTCTTTATTCCCTGGGAGAGGGCACAGTCCTTTCTCACATTTTTCAGAACAAGGAATATGTTTAAAAAAAAAAAGTATTCTTTATTGTTCTCTATTATCAAAACTGTATGTATCTACTGCAGAAAAAAGATGAACTGTAGTAATAATGAAGTACTAGTAATAATACAGAAAATATTGAAATGCAGAAATAATGAAAATACTACTAATAATAATGATAAATAAAATCAATACATCTATACTCAGAAATAACATACAAAACTTGAGATACAGTTTTCCAAATCTTGTCTCTGTTAGTAAATTAAAAAATAAATGACTACAGCCCTTAGTTTTGATTGAAATCTTATCAGAGCTAGAGCCATCTCATATTATTTTTGAAAGAATGCAGAGAATAAATTATGAATAATTAAAAGCATCATAAAGGTTAATTTCTGTTTCTGAGCCCCAAAGCTTTCCACTCCCCATAATTCCCCTGAGTCCTTTAGTTTCCAGGGGAGACAAGTGTCAGTCAGACTGTGGGGCTGCTGCTGAAGTTGCAGGGCCAAGCTGTGCTCCTTGATAAATGTTTCAAATAAAATAGTAGAGGTTGCTCTTTAGTGTTGTTGATGTGCAAAATTTGAGTAGAAAATTCAAAAGTTCATTTACAAAATGAGGAGAGGTCCCTGAATAAAATTATTGTCCCAGCATCATATTTTAATCCCTTGTGACCTTGGGTATCACAGGTTGCTTCTCTGAATTGATTTTGTCTTCTGTAAATTGGAGATAATGATTGTGTTTTAGTTTTCCATCACTGTGACACAATACCTGAGATAATCAACTTATAGGAGGAAAGATTTATTTGGCTTGTGGTTTAAGTCCATTGGCCATTGGCTTTGTTGCTGTTGGGGCTGTGGTGAGGCAGTAGATCATGGTTGGAGTGTATGGTGGGGGAAACTGCTCACTTCATGGCAGTCAAGAATCAGAGAGGAGAGGGCCAGGATTTTAATATCCCCATCAAGGGCACAGCTCCAGTGACCTACTATCTTCTATGAAGGCCCCACTACTTCCCCTTAATGCCACAGATTGGCAACCAGTGGGCCTTTGGGGGACATTTCACATCCAAACTATAGTACTGCTTTCCTCTACCAGAGTCACATGAGGACCAAATGTCGGGTATAATTGTTTTTTATTTGAATTGCATGCTAGAGTGTTTGCTATTAAAAAAATGTTTAAACATAGAAAGTTGAAAAGCACTGTCAGGCTTTCTGAAATTCTGGAATCCAACCCTTACATTAACAGGACTTAATTATGATATAAACACTATTTTGGAATTCTACCCCAAGTTTTCTTCGAAGAATGTGAATTCCTTGGTGGCTAGTATCTTGTTGATTTTCATCACAATCCTGAATAGGATAGTTGCATTTTACAGGGCAAAGTCAGGCTTGCCATCCAAGGAAGTAACTCATTTGCACACGGAGTTCCTGAGCATTGTCTCTAGTTGCCTTAAGCAAGGCCAGAAGGCATACTAGGAGGAAACAGTAGGATAGATTAAAAGGCATTGTGCCCATTGGTGGAGTGGGAGATGATGAGCACCAGCAGTCATTGCCTTAAGGGGTCTCTCAGGCATGAACCCTGCTTCTGGCGGCTCTGGACCCTGCACTGGGAGCCAGGTGGTTTGACTTCTATCTCTGCATCTGTCAAAGACAGGTTGCACAAACTAGTCACATACTCTGCCTGAGTGTTGCTTTCTTAACTGTAAAGTTAAGGATATGGATCAGATGAGGTTCTTTCCAGTCTTGAAAATTTCATTCTGGGTCGTTTTTTAAATTATTCATTTCTTACCAAATAGAAATCTGATAGAGAATTATCACCTCTAATACAACTCAGGTGTCAAAAATGTACACATTTTCTATTGTTTTGAACTTTTGGTGACCCCCTGATGGTTTTCTAAGGATCTCCTCACCTGACTGCCTTCCATAGATCATTGAGAGGAGCTGTTCATTTGTTGCTATTAATCTAAAACCTTTTACCATGTTAGAGGAGAGAACTGTTTGGAGGCAAATTGTGGAAAGGTTGGTGTATAGAAATATAGAGATAGCAGGAATTTTTTTTTTTTTTTTTTGGTACTGGGGATTGAACCCAGAGGCACTCCACCACTGAGCCACATCCCCAGCCCTATTTTGTATTTTATTTAGAGACAGGGTCTCACTGAGTTGCTTAGGGCCTCTCTAAGTTGCTGAGGCTGGCTTTGAACTCATGATCCTCCTGCCTCAGCCTCCCAAATGCTGGGATTACAGGCATACGCCACCACACCCGGCAGGATTTTTTGTGGTAATAAAGCATGCGTTTCACTGAGTACTTGCTCTCAAGTCACTAAATACAGTATCTTTCCTTAGTGTCCCTTGGACACTTGGCCTTGTGTTAGAATTTTTGCAGAATGTGGGAAAGGCACATGGTCTCATTCTTGAGTGGCTTAGCACTGGAAGGGGTGCAATGATACAGAACACAGGGGTATGCAGCTGCGGCTGGAATAGAAATGAGATAAAAAGACCAATTTGGGAAAAGATTGAGTCCCTGAGGGCTTGGACTGTGTAATTTAATGCTGCATCCTCATAGCCTGGCACAGTTTCTGGCACTCGATGGGAACTAAGTAAAGATTTTTGAATTAAATAATAAATAAATAAATGAAAGAATGAAGTTAATCATTTTCTGAAATGAAGTCTTTGCTGACATGTGGAGCAATATCCCTCTGATGGTTACAGTGATTTCTTTATGTACAGACAGCCTGCAGAAACACTTCCCTATGCATTATCCTTCATACTGGTAATTGAGATAAAAGAAGGCCAAAATAAAAGCATTTCCTAACATCATACTTTCTAGATACTTTGTACCTACTGGTAGAAATAGATTTGGTCTATTATTCCTAGATGTCTTCTTTCTACAAATGCATCAAGAAATGCTTTTGAAGGTGGGATAAGCATAAGATCTAGTAAATAATTCCACAAATTTGCATTCTGAGCTTGAAGGAGAAAAACAGGCATCACTTGACTTCTGGGTGAATAGACATTTCTTTTTTCCCTTGCAGAAGCATTGTTTTGCTGTCATTCTTGACAAAACTGACACATGAACTTCTGATCAGACAGATGTGCTTTGTGCCGCCATTACTCATGGCCACAGGCGCCTGGGCTTTCCTGTCACTGGCTGAGTCACTTGATTAAAACACAGGGCTGTAAGGCTGAGGGCATGGGCTGGATCTCAGACCAGACTAAGTTGCTGAGTTAGAACTGTACCCTGACCATTCCTGCCCCCTCTCTGCCCACGATCAGTGCTGGCAGGAAGACAGCTGTGGCAAGTTGGATTCTTTAAGGCAGATTCTTTACCACTGTTGGTTTTAGACTAGTCATTTGCATTTTAGAAGTAAAGGGTTTTAATTTTCAATTTGGTTCTTTTTAGAATGTATTGTTTCAGTTCTTCAACCCTGGGCCATGTTCAGGGAGGACTTCACTATCCCCAAGTCTGCAACTATTATCTTAGTCTATAATCTCCATGTGTGTGTAAAAAGGGAATAATCATACCTGCCTCACAAGGTTGTGAAAAGGCTTGGATGAAGTCACTTAATGAAAATCAGCAAAAACAGATACTGTTGCTGGGTGGTTGGCCAAGGACTCACCTCCTCATTCGTATCTGGGTCCATTTCTGAATTAACTACACTTTATGTGTGATATATTCATGGTAACTTATGAATAGTTAAAACAATACACATTCAGAATGCAACTGCTATGGATCTACTGCACTGATGGCATCTGAGAGTAATAATTGGTTGTGTGGGATTCATCTTCCTCAGTTACTTTTAAACCATTTTACCTGATTTGAGATGTATTTGGTTGCTAATGTAACATATTATATTTTATCTATTTGCTTCAGATTCCTTTTCAACCCTGTGAGGCTAGTGAATGATACTGATGTCTGACTTTTACGAGCACTTACTGTGTATCGAGTGTTATTCTAAGCATCGTACCTACCTCAATTTATTTAATCACAATAGTCTATTATTAAAGCTATGTTGGTACTATTACTGTTCCATTTTGTGATGAGGAAATTGAGGCACAGATAAGTAAGTTGCCTGAGGTGACATAGCTAATAAGAGGGAGAACAGAGACTTTTAACCTAGGCAGTCTGACTCCAGAGTCCATGCTTTGGATCATCAGAAGATAATATGGTGAGATCCTATCCTACTTGTACTCTAATAGCATTTTGCTGTCTTGTTCATGAAATCAGTATCTGCAAACTGAGTTCTAGATGCAGAATAAAAATTCAGAGTTTGGCTGGTATTTTGACCACACAAAATAATTCTTGGAAATGAGCTTGTTGCAAAAAGTTGGTTGTTGTTGTTGTTGTTGTTGTGGAGAGATAGTAATCATTAAGGAAGCTTAAATATTTCAGGAAATATCTGGGGTGTGAACTCAACTACAAAATGATGAGTTAGCAACTGAGTGACCCATTTAAAAATCAATACTGCCCTGGAATATAGTAACTAAAGTGTTATGGTTACAAGGCTAAGTAATAGTTCTATTTACATTAGATAAGTCTCATCATTTGTGTAATTTATTTAGAAAAGCAAAAATGGAATCTCTCCCATTCCTTTTGGAGATGCTTCAAATAATCACAAGAACATAGTAATAAACAGAATATTTATTATCTATTGAGTATGTACTGTGTCAGTTCCTTGCTCATCTAATTGGCAGGACAGCCCTCTGAAGTAGATGATATTTATCCATTTTACTGATGAAGAAACGAAAGCACAGACAAGTTAAGTACCTTGCCCTAGGTCACAGAGTTAGTACGTGACAAATTACTTGAACTCAGGTTACTTACTTTAACACAAAAGCCTCTGCACTTTCTGCTATGTAGTCTGGCCTTTCTGAGCTGAGTTCTTTAGAGGAAAGATGTTATGTTTGTGTTTACTGAATCCTGTGTTGAGAAATATTGTTTGGCATGAGGCTCATAGTAGTATTTAAAACTGAGACTATTCAAGGAAACCTGAATATATTTCTATTACCATGGAGATGAAATGATGGACTTGATGTACTCTTCCAGGAAGAATATCAGGTTCTCCCAGCACAACATGGCCTGAGGAGTCAGTGGGTTACTGCTGCAGTTAGGAAACAGCTCTGCCTGGGATGAGAGTACCTGAAATGTAACTCTGGAGAACTTGCAAGCCATCTTTCCTTAAGCTTTATTTCTAGAAGATTCCTATCACATTTTGTTTTGTGGCATCACAAATTTGACATAGGGATTACAATGAAGAATTTGAGTAAAAATGAAGTTGATCTGTAGATGATAGATTTATTAAAATCAAAGACTTCTTTATGTCAGTTGCCCTAGTCAGACCACTTAGACATAACACTATTACTGCTTGGAGCCCGAAGTGTTTCAGCTTTTGTATTTTGGAATATTCACATATCCATAGGGAGATATCTTGAGATGGAACCCAAGTCTAAATAAGAAATTCATTTGTTTTCTATACACCTTATATACATAATCTGAAGGTTATTTATTTATTTATTTATTTTTTGGTACTGGGGATTGAACCCAGGGGCACTCCACCACTGAGCCACATCCCCAGCCCTATTTTGTATTTTATTTAGAGACAGGGTCTCACTGAGTTGCTTAGGGCTTTGTTAAGTTGCTGAAGCTGACTTTGAACTCGCAATCCTCCTGCCTCAGCCTCCCAAGTGCTGGGATTACAGGCATGTGCCACCGTGCCCGGCTGAAGGTTATTTTAAATAATATTTTTAATTCTGACTATAGTCTACAACATGAGGTCAGGATTGGGATTTTCCATTTGTGGTGTCATGTTGGTGCTCAAAATTTTGTATTCTGGAGCATTTTGAATTTTTGGATTAAGTATGCTCGACCTATAACATGTAACCTCAAATCCTTTTGAAATAGCACATACCATCTTTTTGCAAATGCAATCATTGTGTTCTTGATAGAATCCTAGGGACATTTTGCCATCTGATGGTTAACAACTGATAGTCTCTAAGTACAGTCATAGGTGGAAGGCCAGAAACTGGAATTATGAGCATAATGGCTGGAAAAGTGATGAGAGAGAGGCTACAGTATATTTCAGAGTGGTGACCTTGGGCAAGTATGAGTTTGGAAGCTCATGTTTCCCATAGAGCCACTTTGTAGTAGAATGAAATTGGCCTTGGAGTCAGGTGAGTGAGTTTAAACCTTGGGTCCACTTATTAGTTATGTAATTGAGCAAGTAGCTTCTCTGAGTCTGTTTCTTTTTCTAAGAAATTGCTTCATTATCTCACAGTGTGGCTCCAAGGAATAAATTAAGATAAGGAATATATTAATGTGGCTAACATTGTGCCTTACACAGAGTTGCAATTCAATAAATGTCAGTTCCCTTCTCTTCCTTTCCTTTTTCTTTTCCCCCCACCTTCTCTTTCTCTTGACTGCTTCTTTTGGCTCTTGAAAGGGAAAATGTTAAGTGTAGTACAATGTAGTCAATGTCATAAAAGTACATACAGCTTTTTGGGAGATTGCAGAGAGAGCAACTGCCTGGGACAGTTAGGAGGTACAGATGAGCTATACCCATGCCTGACTAGGAGTTTGCTAAATTGAGAATGAGGTGAGGTGGAGAGGACAGGTTGAGAGACATTGCACTTTCAAAGGCATAGAAATAGAAAGAGCATGGGATCCCAAGATAGGGAGAGACCACTGAGTTAGCACATAGGGCAGGTAAGTTATGGATGGAGGTCCTGCAATGTGGTGAGCTGATGACCAAAGGTGAAATCAAGCTACAGTCTTGCCCTTTATCTTGGAGGCTGCAAGGAACTAATGGAAGTTTCTCAACATTGTGAGTGAAATAACTAAATTTCTCTTTAGGACTGTAACACTGCCTAATGTACGGAAGATGGATTTGAAGTTGGTTGGCATGCTTATTTGAACTTGTGAGTATAGAAGAGAGGTTATATTTTAAAGCTCTTGGGGGCAAAAATTGATGATAGTTGTAGAGATGGTGCTATTTAATTCAAGAATTCTATACATAATGTCTTAGAAAATGATGACCACATATGCTAATTTATGGACTGAATCACATTGGAAATAAATTATTTCAAAAAGAAAAATGTGTCCTGCCTAGAGCTAAGCATATTTACCATTTTAAATAAAGGACCCAGTGTGCTTTTTGCAAATTCATTAAGGCTTAAACCCTTGAGAATGTTTAAAGCCCCCTTTCATATCTCCAGAATTGAGTTTAAGATTCTAGGAATAGTTGACACCCAGTGCATGCTGAGTTTGGTCACTGCTTGTAGAATTTCTTGTGCTCAGTATGCATTGCTGTGGTTAGCAGTTTGAGTTTCCTGGGGGAGGAGCAGGGAGACTCAGGCTACAAAATTATCATATATGGGAAATTCTAAGGAGCTGGGTAGCTCTTCACCCAAGCAATCAGAATCAGACACAAGTGTGTGTTTATGTTTCTAGGCCTGTGTTTATGTTTTCCTGAGTCTTGTCTGATTTATTCAGACCAGAGGGAAAACCTGACACGTCTGTAGTTCTTTGGGGAAAGCCACTGGGGAGATTATCCTTGGTTACTAGAGATGCCTAAATATAAAGACAGTCACTTGCTTCCCCACAGGAGCCAGTCTGTGGCCAGAAGCCAAGGGTGTGGAGGAAATGTGGCTCCACCTGTCAGATTCTGCCAGGCACAGATGTGACCCTACCATGAAAACTGAGCCCAGGTGTTTGCTTGGTGTGTGAGGAAGTATGGGGTGAATGGATGTGTTTACTTTTTCCCTTCTCTGGCAGACTTTCCCCAAGATCACTCACTGAGCAGCCAGGAACTAAAAGTAAGTTTGAGGTGACATTGGGCACACAGGGAGTAAGATGTACATTTTAAACCCTGGAGGCATCCCATGTTGGGTTTTCAAAATACTAAACCTTTGAACCTTACCTCCTTCCTGTGCCAAGGCCCATATCCTTCTCACTAATCTTTTGATAGATTAGAAACTATCTATCAAATCTTTTGATAGATTCTGGTTTGGTCTTTTTCCTTTGAGAACAAACACCAAGAACTGTGAGTGGGAATGTTCAGGTCCTTGGGAGCATGTCTGTGTGCTTCTCTGGAGGTGCAACGACTAGGTGTGTAAGTTTAATATTTAAGTATGGCATGATCAGTTGGTCTTCACTGAAAATTCGTTGCTGTTCTTTTAAAGTTATTATTAAATAATGAACATTTTTGATAAAAGGGGCAACATGCTCTAGTGGGATGAACATCAGATTTGTAGGAGAGCTAATTCATTTAAGAAACACTGAGTGCTCACTATGTTTATTATGTGCCACAAATTGTCTTAGACTCGGAGTCCAGTGGAAAAGAAAGACGTCTACCATTATCATGCAGTGCTGTTAGTAGTCAGGTGTGAGCACAGACGTGGGGTAGTGAGAGGTAAGAGAAAACTAGTGCAACGGTGTGGTTTTGTGGAAGAGGTGACACTTTAGAAGGGAACTTAGATGAATAGGCATTCGAGTGAAGAAGGGTGGGAAATGTGTGGTGGGCACGGCTTCGTGATCAAGGTAAGACTGGAGCTGAGGCCAGAGAGATAGGAACCAGCTGATTGATCATGGAGAGCTTGGTGCATTTCATTAGGGAGATTAGACTTTTTTATGAACTTTTATTCCCCTTGGTTGATCTCTTGCTGACCCTGTCTGTCATTTTGGAATTCTGCCTGTCCTTAAAGCTGCAGCTCTCTGGTAATTCTTCCCCTGTTCATCATAGCCAAGTTTTCTTGTCCTTCTTTACCTGGTTTAGGGTTTGGCTTATACCTCTCTTAGGGCTGTCATCACATACCAATGTGTACTCATCTTATCTTCTCTATTGGTCTGAAAGTGCATAGAGGGCAGGGACTCAGGAAATGCTGTTTCCTTAATGCCCAGAGCCTAGAAGGCTGACAGTACAAGTGTGTTAAATGAAAATATTTTTAAGTACCGAATTATGTTTGTTATAAGAATTTGGGGGTCAGTAGACAGTTGTTAATTAGATATTTGGGTGTTTTATGTTCCTACTTGATCAGAAAAGAATTAACATAGCAGGCCTCAAACTGCTTATCCCTAGAAAGGCCTGCTTACAAGGCTTCCCTTCTCTGGATCTGGGAACTTGGATTTTAGGAGGGTTCTTACTAATCTAAATGATAAGAGTAGCTCAGTGCAGTTTGCTATAGCTCAGCTGTACGAACAGTATGGTTTATGCTGAATACATGTGTTCCTTCTGGGAGTCTGGAATTTGGGTACATGCAAGGCAGGGGTTGCCTATGTGACCAGCCCCCAATAAGAAGCTTGCACTGAAAGTCTAATGAGCTTCCTGGGTGGTAACATTTCACACATGTTGCCACAGTGTGTTGTGTGTCCTGAGTGGCTCCACTGGGAGACACCCTTGTTTTCCCCCCGACTTTTCCCTATACCCCTTTTTCCTTTGTTGACTTTGCTTTGAATCCCTTCACTGTAAGAAGTCAGAGCTGTGAGTAAGACTGTGTGCTGTTTTGAACCCTGAGGCAGGGCTTGGGGATCCCTTCAGCACACCACAAAATGCCTTGAATGTAGAGCCAAACTTTTTTGTTTCTTTTTTAAAGCTAGAACTTTGTAGATATGACTCAGAGAGGCTACTGGTCTTTCCATGATATAGGAGGCCCTTTCTTAAGACTATATATACCTGGTCACATACAGGAGATGCTTAAGAAGAAGCTGTTTTGGTTATCCCATAAGCCGAAACAAATTTCTGGAAATAAATATCAAGCTTTGAAATCCCTGTCTTTGAGAGTGTTAGAATCTGATGATCTTTTCGTTTGCGAGCACACCTGGAATGGGAGGGCTCACAAAACAAACAAACAACAACAACAACAAACCGAACTTGGGTGCATATTATGGTGTGGTATGATATAGATAGTGGACAGGTAGGGTATGACCAGGCTACAGCCAACAAAAATCAACATTTTCTAACATAACATTTGTATAGAGATTAGTAGTTTTCAAAATGCTTTCACATATGATATCATTTAACACTAAAATAACTTGGTTAGGTAAGTGATATTATCAGTTCACAGATGAGGAAACTATGATTCATGAAAAATGGAATAGTTTACCTAGAGTGATATGGTCAGTTTGAGATAGAACTAGAACTCAAATTCAACTTTTCAAATTTTAAATCTAGATTCAGTGAAATCTAATAACTGTGAATGCTCCTGGCCTTCAGAAACATTCAGGTTTAAAGTTTATTTAAAAGTATTTGTTAGTCAACTGAGAGAAATAGCAGATATTAATGAGTGAATGAAAGATGTTAAGGCAAGTTGCCTCTTCTTGCCACAGACCATCTTGTGCATGACTTGCTAATTTTTTTTTTCAGCAACTGTATTTATAATTTGGGTAGAAACAGAAGGGGACAGGAGAACGGGGAGCATGTGGGCTCCAGTTCCAGAGCTCATGGTATTCTGCAGGACGATCTCGAAACCTTAATTGCTCCCAATATAATCTGGGTGAGAAAGAGGTATTGGAGAAAGTTTGATTGCACTTTTTATAACATCTCAGGTATTGTCAGAGTTTTAAAAATATCGCTCTTCAAAACTAGTTTATTAGAAAAATTAGGGTCAATATTTGCCTTAGATTCACTCTAATTAGTCCTTGAAATTGAAGGATTAGTTCCTTGGGGCATTTTTCCTGCTTGAAAATAAGAGGTGCACAGGTTATCTATCATGTTGTTTCCTCTATGTGTCACACATCAACTAGTTTTTTAATGTGAAGAACTTCTTTAATTATCACAAAGATACCAAGAGGTAGGAAATTAAAACCATAAAACACAGAGAAGCAAAATGAGAGCTGGTTGTGGTGGTGCATGCCTGTGATTCTAACAACTTGGGAGGCTGAGGCAGGAGGATTGCAAGTTCAAGGCCAGACTCAGCAACTTAACAAGACCCTCAGCAACTTAGTGAGACCCTTTCTCAAAAAAGAGGAATGGAGATATAGTTCAGTGGTTAAGTACTCCTGGGTTCAATCCCCAATACCAAAAAAAAAAAAAAAAAACAGAGTGAGACACACACTTAAAGAAGTTTAATATTTGCTTAGGGTCATACAGATGTGAGATAGTAGGTAGCCCTGGAATTCAAGTTCAGGCCTGACCTACAGGCTCTTTTTCTTCCCTGTGCTGCCTGAGCACAATAGTATGACTTCATACAATCACAGTCATTCTGTCAGCTCTACTACAGGTGGTTAAATCTTACCTGTTACCCTATAAGTAAATGTCAAGGCTCTTCTGTTGAGAAGTTCAAGCTTCTGGTTGAAGTTTTAGAGAAAAAAGATTGCCTTGGTGATGATGGTGTATGTGTGTGCTCTGAGCCTATATGTGTTCTTCCTGGGTCTGATGGGACTCTAGAGTGGCAGCCTTCCTAGCTTTCTTCATAGAGTGGTGGGTGAAAGTGAGAGGTGGTGATGGTCTGCTCTTTCAGTTTGTTGATTTCAGAGTCAGCTTGCCTGCAGTCATCCTTTTGGCAAATCTTTGGTAAAAACTTATCATCTGTGAATAATCTACTTTATCAAAATTTAAAAGTAGGTAAATATTTTCATATTCTCTATAAGAAAGAAAGAAAGAAAAGTGGATAGTTTGGGTACCCTCTACTATTCTTGTTGGTTTAATCCTGGGAAATGTTTTGTATAGCATTTAAAAGAATTATTAGTACATTGTGCTAAGGAAACAAGGCTTTGGGCTCCAGAGAGTGTAGTGGACAGTGCTGACCTCGAGTAAATAAATCCTGGAGTGGTACAGGGCCTGGCACAGACTAGGGACACGATGAACATTTGCTAAATGGTTGCCACTGAGACTACTAGGCATAAGCATCTGGCCAAAACAGCAGCTCCGTTCTGGCTCCCATTAGGGTGCTCTGGTTGAGAATGAGAGTGTTCAGAATTTTTTAGGTCAACCTGGGGCCAGACCATCATCATTTCAGAAAATGAAACAAACATTTTTTGAGGGGGGTAGGATGTGATTTTATTTGGGATGCTGAGAATTGAGTTGTGGTGATATAATAATAGTTAATAATTACATAGTATTCTCTATGCACCCATGCTAGAGTAAGTATAGATATATACAAATTCATCTAATCCTCACATCACAATTTTAAATGGATGTTTACCAGTGAGGAAGCTAAGTAATTTGCCCAAAGTCATATAGTGACTGGTAATTCTGAGATGTAAATGTCAATGGCTCAGTGTAGCCACTTGACTTTTCTTTAGTGATATTATAAGAGAATGGAAACGGAGGCATTTAAAAAGGCCATCTATTTCTTATAGTTTTAAAAATTATTATTAGAAAAAAAGTGCAAATAAATGGCTCCATTTTCCATGAATTCTTGGAACAATTCCTGGAAATTCTGCTTTTCTTTTATTTCTATGTAAACCTCAAATTATTATTTAGGCTTTTTTCAGAAAGAAATAATAATTAATGTTTGAGTCTTATTTCTTATATGCCCACCCCCAATTTAATGATATCATTACCTCCAAATAGCAGGCAAATAGTAGAAATCAAACCCAAACAAGCAAAAAAAGACTGTGAATGCAAGTTCTCTAATTGAGGGATCAGTTCATGAGAGGCATGATACTAGTTGGGAATTTGGATACTTTTCAATTTGTGATATGCAAGTTTATTCTATGACCTTAAGGAAGTGGGAGGTTTTATTATTCAGTTGTCTTTTAGAATTCACATTTGCTCTTTTGAGCGATTGGAAGATGGAGATTGAGGAATCTTGAGCTCTTTTCTCTAATGAGTTTCACATCATTAATTAAAGATGGCAAAGCCTTAACTTCTAATTTTGACATGTTTGAAATTGTGTTGAATCTATTATTAAATATTTTTAAAATATTAAATATTTTGCAAGGTTCATGTTTGTGTGGAGGAACAACACTGATTCAGACAATGTGGAAATAAATACATGCTTGCCAAATTCCAGTCACAGATCCTCAATCCTTTTTTTGGTAATAAGATTTTTTATTTGTGTGGAACTAAATAATGTGACAGCTGTGAGAACTTAACCATACAAATGTCTCTTTCTTTGCCTGTTGGAACAATTTCCATAACAGGAAGTGTTGAAATTATGCCCTTGATTTCTAAGGACAGGTTTATAAAACATTGGTTATAAGATATATCATCTTAAATTTCATGGACGCTATAACATTTGAGGTGGCTGAAACGTTTCTCCATATCTGTCTCTGCAAAACTTTGTAATTCCAAGTCCCTGAAAAAGAAAAAAAATTTCTCATCTTTATAACATAGAAATTGATAATAACAATTCTCCAATCATTTCCTTCCTTGTAGATGTTCATATTTTAAAACAGACACAGTAAGAGCTCTGAAACTAAGAATCTTGGAGGGATGTGTTCATTAACAAATAGTTTGCTTCTATGATTTCTCTTGTGAAATTATTTTTACTTTATGGTTTATTGTTTATAGAAGAAAAAATAATCTTTTTGGAGACACAAAGCCCTTAAGGTAACACATTGCACTAAAGCCTCATTCAAAGATGTTTTTCATTAAATGGAATAAAAAGTTAAGCTACAGGTTAAAAGAAATGATTGACCCTGATATGGAATAAAACACAGAAAGATGAGGGACACTGGCTCTCAATTGCTTCCACTCTACTATCCAATAGTCTCTTCTGAACTATTCCAGAAGGAAGGGTTTGAGGGAGCTCTGTGTTAGAGCCCTGCTCACTCCTAATTTGAAGATCACCCCCAACAGAAACTGGATTGTTAGCATGGCTTCCTGATGAGTTATATCATCTTTTTTTTTTTTTCCCCAAAGGCACCCATCTTTTTTTTTTTAATTGTTGATGGACCTTTTTTTCATTTATTTATATGCAGTGCTAAGAATCGAACCCAGTGCCTCACACATGCAAGGCAAGTGCTCTACCACTGAGCCACAACCCCAGCCCCGAGTAATATCATCTTAAATGACTCAGAGTCTAACTTCCTATAGAGCACTAGGCTTTCCCTCATCTAACCTTTTCATCTGATCTCTGACTCTTACTAGGTACATTCCCAAATCCAGCGTATTATAATTATCTCTCCTGTGGAGTTCATCAGCTGTGAATTGTGTGTAGACTCCATCTTCTTAGCTATATTGCCATCACATTGAGGTCATTAATTCCCTTCTGTGTAGCTTTTGTATTGCCATAGCAGCTGATAGAATTCCCAGGGACCAAGGTGTGGTGTCATAGGTCGTTCTCAGATACAAGAAGTTGAAAGGCTGACAATGGAGCTCAGTGGTAGACCATTTACCTGGCCTGCACAGGGCCCTCAGTTTGAGCACCAGCACCAAAAGGAAAAAAAAATTGTTGAGAAAGCAAACAGCTATTTACTGCATGTTTTCCCTTCCTTATGAGCTCAGAATTTAGACAAAGAACCCCACGTGAGTTACTCCAACATCCTACTAACCGCACAACTTCATCTGGGACTGAGGCTAGAGGAGAGGGAGTGAAGTGGGCATGTGTAAGCGTCTTCAAGTATGTATTTGAAGAGCTATTGCAGGCATGTTGGGAAACAGCTGTCTGCTGTGTCCATAATGGACATATGATGAACAGTGCAAAAGAGAACAACAGATGGCAGGTTAAATGGGAAAAACTTACATGATAAAGAACTGGTCTGGTCTACTTTTAGAACCGGAAAGGTTCTTGCTTAGTAGTCATCTGTCTCAGTCCTGATTTTGTGGATGAGAAAATACCCACAATGTGCTATGTGCAAAGGCAGGTCAAATGATTATCCAAGCATTGAATTGCTATCTTTGGGCTTGCTGTTTGGTGTTTGCTTGTAACTTTCTGCTCCCAATGCTTAAGTTCTTTCCAGCAAAACTTGAGGGCTTTCCTTTCTGGAATTTTTTTTTTCAAAGTCTGTCTTCCTGGACAGGTGCAAGCAAAGTGGAAGATTTTTCCAGAAGCAGTTTTTTTTTTTTTTGGAAGATATACATTTGCTCACATGAGCATTTGTTCTGCTCTTTGTCTAGTGGCACTAAAGTGATTTCCACCTCCTTTTGTTCACTCTTCTGTTGTGGAATTATGATCTGGCAGGAGCTGCCTGTACCACGTGTACATTTCACTTACCCTAAATAGAAAAGCAAGAATCTTCAACCTTGTTCTCTATCTCCCTGGGGTCATATGAAGCTGTTAGGAACTGTTCTTGAAATGCAGATGAATTTAGAATGGAAGAGAAGCACAGCACTTGGCAGATAGTAGGTACTTACCAAGTCATTGTTAAACAAATGGAATTATGGTTCTCCTCCTCCTTCCCATTTAATTAGAGAGCTGGAAGGAACGTAAAGACAAATTCCACCCAACCTCTTCATTTTATGGGTTAAAACAGGTGAAATCTAGAAATGTTAGGGGCTGTCCTGGGGCTAGGATGGTGCTGTTTTGTCTCTTGATATTATATTGGATTGAACAAGTGAAATTGTTACTTATGTGGGTCAAATCAGTTGTATATTGACAATTTTTATAACAGCCCCATCTAATATATTTTGAAGGATCTGTATTATATACATTCCTGTTTAAACAATAGCAATGATAACTTTGGCCTTCTCTCTAAACCAAGTAAGCATATAGTAATGTAGCTCATCGTTGAGATTGAGAAACCTGGTTCTGAATCAGTGATCCTGGATTTACATTCTTTCTAAAGAAATTACTTTAATATATAAAATAAGAATAATATTGTGTACACCACTCTTAAAAGATGATTTTGAAGATTAATTGAGATGATTTTTTAAGAGCTTAGTATGGTGCCTGGCACATAGTAAGTACTTAATAAATACATTCTATTGTTAACTGTATTAATAAGGAAGGGATTAAACTCATCAGGCTTTAAAATTTTATAATACTTCTGGAAAGCACATTTCTCTTTTCTGAGATTTGCAGGATTTGCCATACCTTCATTGTGTAACATGGATATATCTTTACATTCTATTTCTTATGCTTCTTCCAGTGACAGTGGCTATGCTTGGAATTCAATTTTTGAGACCTTTGTTTTGATGCGTGTTTGTGTGCCATGCAAGATTATTAAGTAGAAGTAATGCAGACAAATGTGAGTATTCAGAATTGTCCCACAAGCTCCATAAAGGGAGGGGACATTTATGTCCATGTCATTGTTGAGGACGATCCCTCCTCAGTTTCAAGCAGAGGCCAGGTGTATAGTTATAACTCAAAATGTTGTTGCTTGATAAGGCTGACTGAGTTAGTATATTTCCTAGAAACTGGATCCTGAGACCGTATCCTGTTTGTCCATCCTTACCTCATGGGTCAGCAAATATCTCCTCTGCCTGGGCTCAGAGATATCCAAGTGTAGAGTATTGGTCAGGGAACACCTCATGATCCAATGACACATCAAGAGCAAATATATTTTCAGACAGCTGCACACTTAGGGGAAGAGTTACCACCCTTGGGCAAGAATGGACTAAGGCACTCCCAGTCCTGAAAAGGAAGCAATAGACCTATTCTGAAAACAAATAGCTTCCCTAGAAGGGAAAATAAACAGAAGCTCTCACTCCATCCTTTCAGTGCCTCTGGACTGCCATTCTTAGGGCTCAGGAGATTTTCTTCTCCCTCTAGACAATGCTGCCTGTGAACAGAACCACTACCTGGAACAACAGAGGAAGAGAGCAAGCTCAAGCCTTCTTGTGCAGTGATGTGGAGGGAGAGGGGCTTGTAGTATCTTGTCCTAAATTAGAGCTACCCATAAATATCTTAGGGTCTTCACTTAAATGTGCCTCTTCCCATCTATTCCATCCTCTATTTATGTTTACTTTATCCACATGACTTTTGCCGTTGTAAATGTAAGCCAAGTTTTACCTTTTGAGGAAGGTTAATACATGAATAAAACACTGGTTATTTATTGAAAAGACAAACCTATGAAGAATTGGCCACTCTTCTGAACTATGATGTGAGTATTAGTGTCTGGAAGTGTCTATGGAAGAGTGAAAACATTTATTGAGCATATGGTGAGGTTTGCACTGAGCATAACCTTTTGTGAATACTGTGTCTCCTTCATACAATACCATGCCTTCTCCTTGCAAAAGTAAGCATTGTCCTCCATTTTACACATGAGAAATCTGAGGTTCAGAGAAATTAACTGCACAAGATCACACAACAAATAATCAGTGCAGCAGTGTGACGACAGCACAGTGTGCAGTAGCCACAGCAGGGGGCTCAGGTGGAGATGGTCTTTAAGTTCTCTACAGATCTGTGAGGCAGATGGGCACAGCTATTACTGATCTTTTGAAGTTGAGAAAATGGGAAAAATATTACAAATTTCTGGTTTACCCAGCTTTATGAGTAGGACATTAATCATTCATTCATTCCCTCACTTACTCATTTATTAGTTAAAATATTGTATTCTGAATAAGATAAAAAAGTTTCAGTGCCATGCTGGGCACTAAGAGGTTATTATACAAATATGGACCTGGTCTCAGAAGCTTTATTCTATATAAGGAGATAAGAGAAATATTTATTCTTTAGGACAGAAGTTAGACTGCATGAAAAAAAAAGTTGATGCCCTGGGAGTTTAGAAATGGGAGAGATGGCGATGGTTAGGAAAGGTTCTGAGTGTTATCCACTGCTCTCTCTCTCTGTACTCTCTCAAATTAGTGGAGCTAGTGGTGGTAAAGGAGAGGTTGGTTTAGGATTTTTAAAAAGCTAATCTTTTATTTTGAGTTAATTACAAATTCTTATAAAGTTATAAGAAATAATGCAGGTCCATGTACCCTCTACCCAATGCTAACATGTTGCATAACTTTAGTATAATATAACTGACATGAATACAATCCAGATTTCTCCAATTTATAGGTACTTACGTTGGGACTGGGAGAGGGCATGTACCTGTGTGCATTAAGTTCTATTCAGTTTTAACTCATGTATCCACCATTGCTGGCAAGATAGCAGCCAGTCCATTATCACAATATTCCTTCCTGTTGTTCGTTTATAACCACACCCTCTTCCCTCCCACTGCCCTAACACCAGCCTTAATCCTTGGCAACTGCTAATCTGCCACCTGCATTTCTATAATTTTGCTATTTCAAGAATGTCATATAAATAGAACCATATAACATGCAACCTTTTGGTATTTGCTTTTTATATTTAGTATAATTCCCTTGTGTTCATCCAAGTTGTTGTGTGTGTCAATAGTTCTCTTTCTTTTTTTCATTGCTTAGTATTATCTGTGAAATAGATGTACCAGAGTTTAATGATTCATCTGATGAAGCACACTGGGGTTATTTCTAACTTTTTGGTATTATAATTAAAGCTAGTATGAACAGAATTATTAAAATAGCATTTTACTTTTTAAATAGTTTTTGTGTCTTGCCTTAGGCAGAGTATGAAGTGTGAATTCACTTTTACTCCTTCCTTGGAGATATTTCATTCTTTCATTTAGCACTCACTCAACAAATATTTTTGGGTGAGGCATTGTGCTACTTATATTCTACTAAGCAATAGATGAGTGAAAATTACCTTTTTTTCACTCTTGGACTTCAGGAGCCCACTGCTCTCAATATATAGCTTCTTTAGGAAAAAACAAAATAGCAATCTAGGCTGTGGACTTCATTTAAGCCCCTGTGGATTCTGACCTTAAGAATTAAAATTTGGGTGTTTGCCCCTCAGTAATTATATTAACCCAATTCAGACTTTCTTTAAGTTTTCACAGTGATTAAAACTCTCATTAAAAATTTTAAAAAGTAGTCTTTTTTTAATTTTTTAAAAAATTTTTACAGACTTCATTTTGATTCATTGTACACAAATGGGGTACAATTTTTCATTTCTATGGTTGTGCATGATGTACATTCACACCATTCATGTCAATCATACATGTACATAGGGTAATGATGTCTGTCTCACTCCACCATTTTTCATATCCCCTCCCCCTTCCCCTCTCATTTCCCTCTTTGTAATCTGAAGTTCCTCCACTCTTTTCTCACCCGCCCCACTCCCCCAACCTGATTCTATATCATCATTCACTTATCAGGGAAAACATTTGGCCTTTATTTTTGGTGGGGATTGGCTTATTCCACTTAGCATGATCATCTCCAATTCCATCCATTTATCTGTGAATGCCATAATATTCTTCTTCTTTATATAAAACAACTAAACAAGGAATTTTACTTCTAGGAAGATGTCAGACATTTGCAGATAATGGTTAAAGGGAACAGCGGAACCCCACTTTTCTTTCTGTCTTCTATCCCTGAAGAGGGTTCATTTCCAACTGCTCTTGTACAAGCTGTGTTGTTTGCTTGAGCCCATCCTGAAAACTCTGCCCTGTTTACTGTGGTGTTTAGTTAATGTCATTTTGTTTTGGTTTTGTTTAGAATTACAAGAGCCTCTAACTTCAGTTGAGACTGAATTCCACAGAGTAGACCTCACCTGTGTTTTGCCACCAGCTTATAGGGGGCATTAAAGTCTTTCCCTTCAGCAACCATACATGGTTGTGATTTCACTGTGGGAGGAGTGTGGGTTTTCTCTTGGCTTAAATTCCTGTTTTCACCTCCCACTTCTTCCCTCCCTACCTTGAAGCCTCTTCTGGTTGGTTCAAAGAGAAGGAATATCCAAATAAGAAGATACTACATTAACTTCATGCGAATGCTGATGTGTTGCCCCTGGCAGTCACAGGCATGTGTGAATTACTAGTGAGTCCCAGGACTGACTGAAACTAGTTTATACATCTATATGATAGAAGCATGCTTTCTTTACCAACTCAGTGGATCTATGGAATTGTGGAAAGAAGTTAACAATTAAGATTCAAGGTGATGTACTTTTTTGCATTTTTTTTAAAGTGTGTGTTGATGTTAAAGGCTGGTGATTTTCTATGCTTCTAATGTACATCAATTTAATAAAATAAACATATAATTAAGTAAGCCTATGATGACATCAGTTACTTCCCCAGCATCTCAGCCTAAATAGTAGTGGCACTTGAAAGCTATTAGTCTAGAAAATAATGCAATTATGGACCCTGAATTTGAAGTGAAAAAGCATTGCAGCCTGACTATTTCTCCTTGCTCTCCTTTGGTATCTTCTTCCACTTTTTTTCTCCCCTAATAATAAGGTAAAAAAAAAAAATCAATGAGGCAGGGATCGTGATACCTTTAGATGAGATCCCCCTCATTTTTGTTCATTTACTTATTCCCTTTTTGCAAGATATTCATGGGGTTCACCACACTCTTTTCCCTCTTGCTGGCTTTGACTGCCTAATGGGAGAATAAGGCAGAAGGAATTTAAGGCATTTAGTGGTTCAGAAGCCCTGAAAGCTCCAGCTTTTTTTTTTTTTTCTTTTTTTCAGGTTATTGCATTGCACTCTCTCTACCATTAAACTTCTGCAAAGCATAGTCTCAATTTATGTGAGTCCATCAAATGCCTTTCCTGGGGAAATGTTTTCTTTTCCCCTCTGACTGGTTATCTTGGCAAAGGTGACAGTTCTCCTTGGGTTTAAGAAAGAAGAATTTCCAGGTACCTTGTGAAGGTAGTAAGTCTGCCCAGGGGCACATGGCACCTGGCTTTTGTGACTGAGTGGGGTCCATCAGGTGGCTGGATGCCTCCTGGGGCCTTTGCTCCTTGGACTGCATGGAGAAGTCTAGCCTGAGTAAATATGTGGGTGGAATCTGAGCTGGAGATTAGAATATGAGCAAAGCCAGAGGATTTAGGATTCTAGAGAAAGGCCCAAGAAGAGTCAAAAACTTATGAAGACTTTGTCCAAGAAGGCAGCATGGTATGCAGGTCAGGAGTGTGGATGCTGGAGCCACACTGCCTGACCAAGTTGTAGTTTCTCTCTAAGCCTGTTTTCCTTATTTGTAAAATGCTTACTTCATCATATTGTTGTGAGAAATTAATGAGTTTATGTACTTACAGTGGAATAGTGCCTGGCATAGGCTGTGCTAAGCCTTTGATAATCTTATTATTATTAATGAATTAACTAATTTTGACTAGTTTACTATTCACTATCAAAACAAGGGTATAGGGACATGGGAAAACTTAAAATGTGGTCTTCATTTTCTCTTTTCACTGCAACACAGAACAATTTGTGACCCCCACTGTGTGCTGATTTTCCAAGCAAAATAATCAGTTCTGTAGTGGACACTGTTGAGTGTCCTCTGATTCGATGCTGTCACCGTTTACCTGGATATAGTAATAGATTCCAGCAACTGAGGGCTCAGTCCCACAAGACTGCCCTTACCTCACCTGGAAATTCCAAGTAATAAGTTGTCACCAATACTTCTGACATATGGACTATAAATTGGGGTTTACACTACCCACTCCCTGGTTTCAACTAATTTACTGCAGTGGTTCAAAGAAGTCAGGGGAGCACTTTACTTAAATTTACAAGTTTGTTATAAAGAATATTACACAGGATACAGATGAATAGTCAGATGGAAGAAATGCATAAGGCAAAATAGGGGAGATGGAACCAGAGCCTCCATTCCTTCTCTGGGTGCACCACTCTCCAGGAAACTCCATGTGTTCAGCAATCCAGAAAACCCAGTAGGTTTTTTATGGAGGCTTCATGATGTAGGCACAGTTGATGAAATCATTCGCCACTGACGGTCAGCTTAACCTTTACCCCTCTCTCCTCTCTAGAGGTTGAGGAGTAGGGCTAAGAAGCTCAACCTTTAAATGGCGACTTAATTTTTCCTGCGAGCAGCCCCTATCCTGAGGCAATCTAAGGGTTGCCAGCCACCTAAAATCTCATTAGCATATAAAAGATACTCATCACTGTAGTGATTCCAAGGAAATTAGGAAATCAGGACAAAGACAAAATATATATTTCCCACTTGTCACATAGGAACATATTAATTTGTTCGAAAATTATCCCACTCTTTGGAGGAATCTAAGTACTACTGAAAAAACAACTGTTAAGCTCCTACAAATGTTGGAATGTTGTCTGGGCTTCGAAATGAAATGAGTGATACACTCACATATTATGGGACCATGATTTACTGTAGCCAAATTCTGCTATGGCGTGACTTGTGCTTTTTCACCAATCTCTTGCAGAACATTTTATTGCTGAAAGTGGTCTATGAGATAGAGCATCTTTTTCAGTGCCCTCATTTTGCAAATAAGGAGATAGAAACTTTAGAAGGTAAGTGAAATGCCTAGCATTACTGGGAGCTGGAACAAAATCGACCTTACCTAATCCCTAGTGCTCTTTCTCCAGTAACATACCAGTTTTCTGCAATCATGGTTCCTCTCTGCAGTGAGATGTACCTAATGAATCTCTCTCACATATCATGCATTAGGTTGTATTTATCAATTGACCTTCGTTGATTAAAAGTTTATAAAATGAGGGTTGGGGGGTGTAGCTCATTGGTACAGTGGTTGCCTGGCATGGGCAAAGTTCAGGGTTCAGTCCCCAAAATGGTAAAAAAAAAAAAAAAAAAAAAAAAGTAAGCTTGTTAAAATGAGCGTTTATCATCTTCTTCTGAAATCAAAGTTATGGATAAGATTGCTTTACCTAAATATTTTTAGTTTTCTATTGTTGTTTGACCTTTTATTGAAGATCTACTCCCATTAGGGAAAAAAGTAATTTTGTGAGTATTGCCTGGCTCATATGTTTGTAATTTTTTAAATTAAATTTGGAATTCCATTATGTCAGTCTGTAGATATTTCATCTATATTACATAAACATATATGCATATTTGTATATGCCAATGTTTAAAATGATGTACAGAGATGAAGTTACCCTCCTTCTCAGAGCTCAGTTCCTCTTGTGTAGAATGGGAATGATAATCTCACTTTCCATAAAGTGTTGGGCTGAGGATTCATGAGAAGGCTGTGTAAGTGTTCCAGCATGGTAAGAAATACCAGTAACTTCACATCTAATCCTGCTGCATTTCTCCCAATAAGCAACTATATCCGAACCAAAATAAGTCTTGTTAGAGCATTCTTCTATAGTGGCAGGGTGCCTGATTTTACTCACCGCCTGGACATCAGACTGCTGGTTTTATAATCACTTAGCAACCACCCAGCCCAGCTTTGTCTAGATAATAATAGGTTGAGGTGGTCTGGGGAATTAATAAATTGTTTGTAGATGCCTGAGAACTAAACATGGGGGGAGGAGATGAGAGGAGAGGAGAGAGAGAAAGAGAGAGAAAGAGAAAGAGAGAGGGGTGATAGGGAGGTAGGTAGGTAAAGTGTGTATAGATAGCACGTGTGTGCCTGTCTTCTTCCTTCTTTCTCGCTAAACTGATCTTAGTAGGCTTTTGCTCAAAAGCAAGTCTTCGTCTTCACTGGTGGGTATCTGCAGAAGGCTTTGAATGGGCTTCTCAAGATGCCAGAAAGACTGATAAAGATGCAGGAAGTGATTTGGCTTTCTAGTGTGGGATCTCTGATTCTCTTTGGTCATTCACTAAATGGTCCACATTTAGTGCTGGGTACTGATGCGATGGAAGAGATGTTTAAATTCCTTTTTGTAGAAAATCATTTTCAACTTCAAATTGGAACTCCAAAACCACTTCCTGGGTAACACCATCAGAGAGTCCCTGTCTCCGTGCTAGCTCTACTTCTGGCTAGTTGCTTGTGGGGTGGGATTGAGGGAAGGTTATTTACTCTTTTCACACTCTTTATTGTATGAATTACACCTGAGAATTTCATCTCAGAAATCTTGACAAAGCATGTACTGTTTAAAGTGTTTCCTGATGAATTAAAATTGGAATCAGAATTCTGGAGGGTTGACTATAAAGTCTCACTAGCAAGAAGTAAGACCTCTGATTCTTCTAAGAGTTAAGCCTTAGGATTCCTATCACCTAAGTTCCCTATCAAAAGCAGACCTATAGTTTAGCTTAACTCTTATTCTTTTTGTGTCTGAGGTCTTCCCTCTTAAGGATCTCCACTCAAGCCTCCTGATGCATTTTTTGGCTTAAACCCTATTCTATCTGGCATATAGAGCTGGGGCTTCTTTTATTAACCTCTTCTGTAACGTTGAGGCTCTATCATCACCTCAAAATCTTTCCAGCACTTCCCCTCCTCCTTGTTCTTTCCTCAGGAGAAGTTCCAGGTCACTTATTAATTACATTCTTGAACCTTGGTAGCAATGAATGCAGTCTGGGAAGGTAGGCCTGCTGTACAAGCATGTGATTAGTCACACCCACAGAGAGGAATACCTTGACTGAGAATGCCAGTTAGCCCAGGTTGTTACAGTAATCGTCAAGAATGCCAAGATCAGGCTGGGAGTGGTGGGCAGTGGCCTGGGAGTCGGAGGCAGGAGAATCACAAGTTCAAAGCCAGCCTGAGCAGTTTAGGGAGGCCCTGCCTCAAAGCAAAAAATTTAAAAAGGGCTGAGGATGTGACTCAGTGGTTAAGTGCTCCAAGGTTCAATCCCTGGTACAAAAAAAAAAAAAAAAAAAAGAAAAAGAAAAAAGAAAAAAAAAGGCCAAGGTCAGGTATTTTCTTCTTAGGCCCATCCATGTGAGCCCTCTCCCTGGTACCTACCATGAATGCCAAGGGAAAAATAAGACCACCCCCTTCTATTCCTAGGAAAATTACACATTCAAATTACTGATGGTGGCTAGAGAACGTTCACTTCTGAAATGGAAGATAGTGCATTTTGTGTACGGATAAATATAGACATCCTTTTGTCTTTCTGTACCCCACCCTTTCCAGAGTAGTACTGTCCTATCTTCTGCATTGAATTCAGTGTGTTGGCATGTGATTTGTCTAAAGCTTAGCTCCTGAACAAAGCTCAAGTCAGTTCTCACCTCTTCCTAGTCTTCTTTTTTTTTTTTGTACCAAGGATTGAACCTAGGGGTGTTTTATCACTGAGCTATATCCCCAGCCCTCTTTGTCTTTTCTTTTCTTTTCTTTTCTTTTCTTTTCTTTTCTTTCTTTCTTTTTTTTGTGGTGCTGGGGATTTGAACCCAGGGTCTTGTGCTTCTGAGGCAAGCACTCTACCAACTGAGCTATATCCCCAGCCCCCCCAGCCCCTTTTTATATTTTACTTAGAGACTGGGTCTCCCTGAGTTGCGTAGGGCCTTGCTAAGTTGCTGAGGCTGGCTTTGAACTTGGGATCCTCCTGCCTCAGCCTCCCAAGCTGCTTGGATTATAGGCATGCACCACCAAACCTGGCTCTTCTTAATTCTTAACCTTATTGATTCACCTCCCCTCTAATAACCCAACTGACACTTAAATATACCTGGATGTCTCCAGTTCTTCCTTTGCAAATGTGTTTTCTTCCCAGCTCTGTCACTTAACAACTGTGTGACCTTGGCTAAACCTTGTCCTTACTGAGACTCAGTTTCCACATCTATAGAAGGGAATTACAATGACCTGATTCTTATCTGTTCTCTTTGCCTCCTGAGGTTGTTGTGAAGGACATATGTGCTGAAGTACCCTGTAAACTTTCAACATTCTGCAAATGGGGACATAAACTATTGCTGGGAGCCAAAATGTTCCTGACAACAGAAACTAGGTCTTACTGCTAAAGAGTTGTATCTGTTGTGCCTCCTCTAGTCCCAAACAGGACACTCTCAGTGAGAAAGGGAGATTGGAGGAGGGGAAGGACTGAAAAACAAAGGAGGACTTTTCACCCACTTTTGTACCCTATTTTTCTAATTATCACCCTTTCCTTCACTATAGCTATGTTTATGAAAAGTATTTATTTCTAAAAAGACTTTTTGAACTAAACATCAGGAAGATTTATTTTCTCCAAAAGCCTATCCCTACGTTTCTTTCTCCCTAAGCTAGCTTGGTGGTGGTATTGGTATTCATTTTCTCATTTGCGTTTATGTCCATATAGGGCAAAAATGATTGGAGCATACCTGAGTGATCAGAGTTCTAACACCCTGTTAGAGGGGAAACCACCCAGAAAAGTAAACAAGGCTGCTGATTTCAGTCACAGTGGCAGATCAGAACCCAGAGTTTTATTCCTCTAGGCTGAACATGGACTGATCCTAACTAATTGTCAGTGATCATTTGTGCCTGCCTTCAGAGGTGTTTTGAGGCTTAACTAATATAATAAAACTCTTTCCTAGATCAGTGCAAGGGTTTTGTAGTTCATGAAGATTTGTGAAAAATAAATTCCCTGATGCAGCAACATACCTTCTACCTACTCCCACACTTTGAGTTTATTTTATATGCTAAATTGAGATTATATAAAGAATAAAAATCTCTTTGCAACTGGTTGTATTACACATCAAGTTTAACAGTGTTCTGTACTGCAAAGCTTAGTATTTGGGGAGTGTGGGGATTTGAGGGAAACCCCAGCCATCCTTGCATCTTGGGGTTCCTTTTCAGGGCACTGTGTGCCTATCCCTTTCTTCCACCTTTACCACTGCTTTTCTTGGTGTGTCAGGAAGAATGTTGGAGCTTGGTAGATCTGGGTTCAAATTCTAACTCTTGCTTAGAAGCAATATGAGTTTAGGCAAGCCTCTTCACTTCCATGGACTTCAGTTTCTTCATCTGTTAAATGCAGACTAGTGCTTATGGTGGTAGAGATAATGTGTGCAAAGTTGGAAAAAGGTATTGGAGGAAGATAAAATATCTCTTTCTTCTCCCAGTTTCATCCAGTCCAAGTCCTACTAATTAATTGCATTAATTAGTTTATTTTCTATTACACATGCACATAATTTTTTGTTTGTGGTAGTGGAGATTGAACCCAGAGCCTTGCATATGCCAGGCAAGTGCTGTTCACTGAGCTATATTCCCAGCCTGTGCACATACTTTTAAATATTATTAGCAGCTAATAAGGCATTTGATTTTCTATACACAGTCACATTTTTCTTCTTTTTGTTTAATTTTCCAGGGCTTGGTTGAGAATTTCAGAAAGCTTAGTGTATAATTTATTCCTTTTGGAGGTTTTCCTTTCTTTTGGTAAAAAAAAAGAAAACACTAAGTTGGACATCATTTCTAACTTTGAATTGCTTTTTAAGTTAGTTTAAAGGGAGGTTAGTTTAAAGAGAGGTCTCTCAGGGACAATGTAATGTATATATTTAAGCTCTGCAATGATTATGTCACAATTCTCATCAGTTATATATATTTTTCCTAATAAGGCAAAATCTTTCTTTTTGAATAGAGAAAACATTTTTTAAATAGACAAATAAAATTCTGGTATTTTGTAATAACACTGTAAAATGAAAGTGGTACTTTGGTAAAATTTGGTACAGTATCACCAAATATTGAGTAGCAGTTGCAGGTGGGTGCTGTGAATACATTGATGGACATGGTATCTCTATCTTCAAGGAGAGTTCAGGCTAGTCAGGGAGATATAAATAGACTGTTGTCTGTAATGCAGAGTCTACTAAGACTGCAGAGGAGACTGTAACCCAACTTGTGAGGAAGGGGCTAGCCTTATCTTCCTGAAGGGTGGGCCAGATTATGTCTTGAAAGATGACTAGGCGCTAAAGCAGCTGAGTAAAGACCCTGCAGGCAGAGGTGCTGCATGTTCCAAAGACATAGAGGTGTAAGAGGTACACTTAAGGAACTTCAAAGTACTATGTAGGGGGCAATGTAGAGGAAGGCTCAGGGGTTAGATCTAGAGGTGCCAATGTAACACTTAGGGGTTTGAATTTGATCCTGAAGGCAGTGAGCATATATTGAATAAATGAACTTCCCTGGGATTTTTAAACTGGGAGAAGAACTGAGAGATCAGAGCTCAGGACTTTATTTTGTAAATATGGAAACTGAGACCATGAAAGGGGACATGAGTTTTTCATGGCCATGTAGGAAATTAGTGGTTGATAATGTATGTCTTTATATAGTGGAGAGTAGGGTGGGGGGGGAGAGGGGGACCCTCACAATGAAATTCCATTTGCTGACCTTGTGAAGACAGATTCTCATAGGAACATTTGGTCAGGGATTTATCATGGGGACTTCATAGTTTGGGCTAATGACCCCAGCATAACTTTTTGCATATTATTTCCTTTAAAGGAAAGGCCATCACTAGCTGAAAATGCTCTTTGGCTATTTTTAGGATGTGTGGTAGGGGGAATTAGTGGAATTCCTAAGGTCAGCTCCAGCTGTTTTTCTCCAAAAGACCAGCTGAATACTTTATGAGATTTGCTCATTAGGGCTTTCGTCCTTCTATGAGGCATTGTGCTGCGTGAGTCCTAGTCAGGCTGGCCTGGAAAATAAGTAAGGGATTGGAGTTTGGGAAAAACTAAACTGGGGCTGAGATATTTGCTGCTTCCCATCTTGACATTTAATATTAATGTTAAATGCAGTTTTAGATATTTTTATTATTTTTTTTTCTCCCATCCTCTCACATGTGGTGAATGATCTTTGGGAATATAACTACCTTAAAGGATGATTGGGAGATTCAGGGTGGCCGTACGTATGAAAAGTCTAGCATGATGCCTGGGCAGAGGTGGTTCTAATTAGTTTCATGTAATAGCACCTTTTACTGGAGAGTGCCACCTGGCAGCGTGTTAGTGCCTCATAGATATCAAACTGGATATTCCTTAAGACTCCTTCAGAGAATGTGCCTGTGATTACTTGGCATTTACAAGGAGAACACAAAGTCTTTTGTGTTTGAGGGACTTTATGAAGGCAGGTGAAGTGAGAGCATTCTTTGTGTCTTCTAGAGTGTACTATGAACCCCTCTTGTTTTCTGAATTTATGGGGATTTGTTTGGAGCTCATGCTGTGTTAGAAGGTGAATGAATAAATATAATTGTGTAGTATTTTCAGTTTACAAAATGCCTTTCCATTCATTGTCTCATTGGCTCCCTGTGGTGACTCAGCAAGGGAGGTAGGTACTGGTTCATTCCCAATTTTAGAGATGAGTAAATTAAGGCTCAGGTAAGTGCTACATTCCTGGTCACTTAGTAAGTGGGAGGCCATATTTCAACTCAGATGTTGTACCTTTAAATTATATGGTTTTTTTTTCTTTTTAAGATACTACTGACTAGATAGAGGGAAAAAAGGAGCTAGTTTTTCTTTTAGTATAAACGTGGTTTAAGGAATGCCTTTAAAGGAAGGCGATTCTCTTGCATATACAACCAAGGAATGAAGGAGAATCCACAGCATGGGATTTTTAATCATGATGAATGAAAGTGACTTTGTCTCACTAGCTCTGGAAAAATAGCTGTCTGAATACAGCTCAATGACAATATATAGCCTATGCTAGTAAAAACAATGCTTATTTATTAATATTGATTGGGATAAATAGTTGTTTATTGGCATTAACCAAAGACAGCGAACCTTGCAAAATTTCTATCTTAGGAATTCTGACACAAGAGGATCAGAAGGAGAGGCAGTGTGCTCTCCCCTGCTCTCTGAAATGTCTAAAGATGAGGCCATCCTTAATCTGTGTAAATCAGGAAGCTTGGAGATATGTTCTCAACATTTCAGTAACTTGTTTAGTATAGTAACTTGTTTAGTGTTCTAAAGATTTTTTCACTACTATGTGCAAGATACTATGTGTTCAAAAAATGAAGTGAGCATAAATCTTTCCCTTAAAGAATGCATAGTGGGAATTTGATGTATTTACAAGTTACAACAATGATACTGTATTAATTATCAAACTAATACTGTTTGGGCACCTATATATATGCCTTATCTTCTCAACAACCCAATAAGATAGTTATGATGCCCATTTTACAAATGAGAAGCCTGAAGCTCAGAGAAACTAATTAACTTGTATTAGAGAATATCTAGGTGTATTTGACTCAGGAGCTTGTGCTCTTTTCTACTTCAGATAGGGAACAATACTGATAAGTGTCATGAGGGCCCAGTGAAAGAGGCAATATTGGCAGCTTGTGGTAGGGGTATTTGTGAGGGGAAGTAGTTGCAGGAGCAGTTTCATGGAGGAAGTGTTTAAGCTGGGACTTGAGAGACAGGTAAGGTTTGAATGTGTGGTGATGTAAGGTAAGACAATTCTAGATGGAAAGAACAGCATGAACAGAGGTCTGGCAATGATGGTGAAGACCTCAGATGTATTGAGGAGAGATTTGACTGGAGTTCAAAGGGTAGGAAGAGGCCTATGAAAAAGAACAGGGAGCTTGATGAAAAGGATGCCAACACTAGGATGAGGAACTCAGACTTCCTGTGCCACCAGAGAGGAGCTGGGGAAGGCTTTTAAGAGGAAGTATGGTGTGATCACAATGAGGCTTTGAACACGAATCTAACTGGATAGTGCATGACAGGTGGAAGGGAGAACCAGAAATGTTCAGAGACAATTTCAACCCTCTACATGAGTGTAGGAAAGGAGAGGAAAGATTGAACTGGAGGGAGATTGCAGAGGTTCAGTCAGTTGAACCTGGCAATGATTTGCCACAGGACAAAAAGAGGAAAGTGTCCAGATTGCAACCTTGGGTAGTTTATGAAGGATGTATTCAGTCACTGAGGGTCCAGGCAGCAAACTAGAGATTCAAAAACCAATAAGCAACGTTATCTGCTGAGTTCCCTCTTAGAGGCTTGAGAATGTTTCTTCACCTTTTCTAGCTTCTGAAGGTTGCCTGTTATCTTGGTTCAAGATCCTTTTCTCCGTCTTCAAAATGTATCATTCCAGTCTGTTTTCATCCTCACCTCTCCTCGCTTCTCCTCTCCTATCTCCTTACTAAGACCCTGTAGTTATAGTAGATCTATCTAGATAATCTAGGATAGATAATCTCCCCACTCAATCACAAAATTCCCTCTACCATGTAAGTCTACCTATTCATGGGTTCCAGGGATTAGGATGTGGATCTTTGGAAGATTATGAGTCTGCCTCCCACAGAATTAAAAATGCATTTATGGAAGATAATTGTGCCTCCCTTGTAATCTGTTTTGTTTTTTTCTCTACTCCATTGAATTGTTCTGCTTTTTTCCTCTACTATCTTTTTTTCCGTCCTTTATTTATTTAGTAAATAAGGCACCTGCTGTGTGCCAGATACCAAGCTACATTCTGGGGGTTTAGGAATGCCAAACCTTCTCTGCCTGGTACTGAAAAAAAAAAAAGGAAAGAAAAAGAAATCAGAGGAAGGCATTTAGTGTAGAACCAGAGACCAGGACATCAAATTCTTAGCTGTCAGTTTTCTAAAATGGAGTTCAAAGCCTAAAAGGAGAAGAGTTAGAATAAAAATTCTTGGTGATTTAGGAATGAGATCCTTTCACCCAACCTTTCTACTACCGCCCCCCCCAATTATCTTTTATCTCCTCAAAGTCCTCCATGGCAGGATTGGGTTTGTGTGGACTTGTAGAAACCAAGAATTCAACTCTTTCTCAAAATGGAGTGAGAGGTAAAGAAGGGGAGAGTCTAGGGAAGTAAACGGGAAAGGCAGCCACAGGAAGGCTGGAAAGGGGACTTGGTAGTGCAGTGCTAGAGATTTCTTGTCAACAGAAGTTGAGCGAGCATTCACTGTGTCCCAGACTGTTTTACTTAGTCAAACATCATCCTCACAGTAACCTTGCAAGGTCAGTTTTGCTGCCCATGTGGCATAGAAACAAACCCGGAGTTCTTAGGGGAACTGCTAAAGAACTAGTAAAAGGTCCATACTTGCCAGGCATGTTGGCGCACACCTGTAACCCCAGCGGTTTGGGAGGCTGTGGTGAGAGGATCTTGTGCTCAAAGCCAGCCTCAGCAAAAGTGAGGTGCTAAGCAACTCAGTGAGACCCTGTCTCTAAATAAAATACAAAATAGGGCTGGGGATGTGGCTCAGTGGTCGAGTGCCCCTGAGTTCAATCCCCCGTATCCACTCCCCTCAAAAAAAAAATCAAAACTCATCTAATTGCTTTTTGACTTGAAAGCCAGTGTATTCCACTACACCACAGCAGCCTCTTATGTCAGGGGCACATGAATGTGGCACACATTTTCCACTTGTATTAGTTTCAAAATGAGTGTTTTTTTTTTTTTTTTTTGAAGAATGGAGAGGATCTAGGAAGACCTTGCACATTCTAGTAAACTGATATGTCTTTGAGGGGATACTTAATGGCCTGACCAGAGAGATTTGAGCAGTTCTGAGACTAGGGTGGAATGGGGGAGTGCCAAGGGTACACAGTCTTTGGAGACAAGATCATGTCAGTGTTGACACTGTTCTTGCAGCACCCTTGAAATGTCTCCTTAAATGTTATATCTTCGTTGCCCTCCTTTTAAGAATGTACTCATTCTCAGGGTGCTTGCAGGAGCAGGTGCTGAGCTCAGTGGCCTTGCCTCCTTATGTTTTGTGCCCTGGATTCCTTGCTTGCTTCATCACTTAGTCATATATTTGAGCAGGGTCCACAAGTTAGTTCAGTGGTCTCAACTCTGGTTGCACATTACAATTATGTGGGCACCTTTGACAAAAATATCCCAGGTGGAAGTCTCATTTCAGACCAGGTAAATGAGAACCACTAGGCAGAAAGGGAGGGTAAAAAGTCCTGGGCATTTGGTATTTTTAAAACATTTTTTCAGGTGATACTACTGCACAGTTAGTTTTGGGAACCCTTGAGTGAGTGCATTTGGAGAGACTCTCTATCCCAGGCTGAGTAGGAATGTACATAATTATACTCAAAGAGAGGCTTTCTTTAGTCCTTTTAAATTCTGCAGGGCTGCTAGCTACAGTTCAGTTAACTTTATGATTCTGGGTTTAACTCCAGTCTAGTTAATAAATCAGCTGATTCCTTCACTCTCTTCTTCTGAATTTGAAATCTAGAAAATAATTAAATCTAGAATTTTTCTGTAATTCCTGCTTTCTATCAGTGTTCTGGTTTCAGGAATGCTGTGAAATGCAGCTCAACTCATTTATTAGCCCATTTGCAAATCCTTATTTATGTTGAAATTGTATATGTCCTGGATATGTTGAAATTGTGTATGTTCTGGAAGATAGGAGGTCTCCCACAGTGTCCTGGCTCTCAGTCAGGCAGCTGTGTGACCTTAAGCAATTAGTCTCAGTTTTTATCTGCACAAAGAACTGGTTATGACTGTGATTCAGCTGCTTGTTTCTTTGTATTTGCTGTTGTCACAGTTGAACAACAATACACATATAAATGAACGTGTTCAACTTTGGCTAATTGCTGTGCTTCTAGCCAGTTATTAGACATTTCTGGCCTACTGGGAATCCTTTATAACTGATTCCCAGATTGGGCTAAACATCCACATCATGTGGGAACATTTTAGAAAATGCAGATTTCTGGACATTAATCCTGAAAATTTTGGTCCAGTAGGTTTTGAGCAAAGTCTGGGAATCTGCTACTCATCAGCTAGATTTGGATACCACTGTTTTATGAAGCAATCACAAATAGAATTAAAGCTATAGCATTCTCAATTTAGATGTCACTGTGGAGTTTGCAGTTGACAGAGATCATGTGTCTTGAAGGAAGCCCTCCCAAGTGCCCCAAAGACCACATTAACCTCCCCTGCCCTAAGTTAACAGTTCAGTGGCCCTCTGCTCTTCTGCTTTGTAGGTCTTCTTTAGGCTTGTTTAGTACCTGTTGTCCTTTCCAAAATGTAAACTCTCTGAGGGCAGGAACTGTGTAGAGTATCAGAACCTTCAGGACATAGAACTTGTTTCTATGTGCTTCCAGAACTGGGATCTGGGCCTGTGATGGGTGCTGGTATTTTGTATTTAGGTAGAACTTCAAAGGTGCTTCCCAAGCTCTATAGTCCAAAGGTGTCCATGAAGGCTTTGGCTTATACAGCAGCTCTTGTAGTACCAAGTGAACCCTGTTCTACTGTGTTGCAAAGCAGCTTCTTGATATTCTGTCAAAGGTAAGTCATCCCTTTTTTATATTTGATTTGAATTTTCATATCAGGTTTGAGGTTTAAAAATAAACCATTTACTGTCCATTTCCCAGTTCTTTTCTTTCTTCAGTTTTTCTTTCTTGTAATCCTGATACATCAAGAAGAAATAGATTAAAAGGATGATTCTAGCACATTTTTCAAGAGTGAAAAATTTGGGTTTAGACTGGGGAGGTAGCTCAGAGGTAGAGCACTTGCCTAATATGTGTGAGACCCCAAGTTCAAACCCCAACACTACAAAGAAAATTCCCTCTTTTGACATTTCAGCCCTTGGGGTATGACCTCTATCACTGTTAACTTTTAATACCCAATATTCAAGATAACCAGTCTTCTGTTTGAATACCTTTCTGCTTTCGCAGCCCAGTGCTCTTGCCCAGAATACTTTCCTCCAAGGTATACCTTGTTTAATCTTCTTCCTAAATCCTTGTGTCTCCCCACCACCCCCACACACTTGGTATGTGCATCCTTTATTAGTACTTAACTAATGAGGGTTAGTTGTGTGTGATGCTGTGTTCCTCATGTGACCCCATTACCTTACTCTTGGTTGGGGCTTGGATGAAATTATGATTCCTGTCAGTATCCTAAGTTTAAACTTGAGGCCAAGAAATGACTGTGCTAAGCTTTTCAGAAGCCCAGGAACATTATCCTTAGGTTTGAATATGAGATTAAAGAGTAGAGGGAACTCTACTCTTTTTCCTCTCTGATATGTGGATGCTAACACACTTTAAGGGGCAGATAGGGAAGAATAGAAGTTTTCTGGATTAGACAAAGGAAAATGAAGGGAAGGGAGAAGGGATAGAAATATGAAAGACAGTAGAATGAATCAGACATAACTTTCCTGTGTTCATATATGAATACACTACCAGTGTAACTCCACATCATGTACAACCATAAGAATGGGATATTATATTGCATGTATGTATAATATGTTAAAATACATTCTACTGTCATGTACATCTAAAAATAAAAAATAAAAACCCTTTTTACCCTATTTATTTTTAGTTTAAGATTACCAAGTCAATTACTAGGAGATGCTGGCTCTTAGTTACAGAAACTCAGAGCTGGAGGAAATGAAGAAAATAGAAAAATGCTTCTACCTCTGAGAAAATCTTTGCAAAAGTGAAGACTTTTGATCTTAAGGATAACTACCAGCTTTGAATGTTCAGTTTTCCCTCCTTGGTAAAACATAAACCTATTATTAGATGATGAGTTTATATTTTATTCCATCTGTATCATTTCATTTTTCATTCTTCATAGATTCATTTCACTTATTTTATTTACTTATTCAACTCATTTTTTTGAGAGGCAACATCAAGCCGGTTACAAGAGAATTTATTCTTCCTTCTCAAGAAACCCAATTTATTAGGATGAGTGATTTATGTGCCTTTTTTTTAAAAAAAAAAAAAAGAGAGAGAGTGCTGAGAGCCCTGACCATGAAGAAACAAGAAAATATTCATGGAGCATTGTTTTCCAACAATGTATGGGCAAAATTTGATTTTCATAAATATATTTCTGTATAATCACATAACAAATCATTCTGATTGAGTTTAAACATATGAAGTCAGTTCTTTTGGTAAGAGTTTCTGGTTCCAGGAATCTATACCATTCTAAGAAGCCACTGAACAAATATAATACCTGCATGTTGACACAGGTGTCTTTTTTTCCTCTCTCTGGTGTTTCCATGTCTATCCATAAAACAAACCCAAAGAACCCAATAATTTTCCCATTCCTAATGAGTAGTAGGCAGAAGAACATGCCATGTTTTGAGAGCCGGTTCATGTTATCCCTGGGAAATGACCATGAAGGAGGTAGAATGTACAGAAGGGGGAATATAGTGAGAAGATAGTGGACTGTGAATTAGGAAATCTGGATTCTGGTCTCCTCTTTGCCCCTATCTAGCTGTGTGGTCTCTGAGGGTGATGACTGTGAAAGATCAAGAACCATGGCTTCAAAACTATCAGACTTGGGTTTGGATTGCATTTTGATTGGATAACCTTAGACACAGTATTTAATTCCCTGAGCCCCGGTGTTCTTGTGAACATGATGTGAATGCCTTCCTTAAAGCACTTAGCACTAACTCCTCATTTTTTAGTCCAGAGAAAGATGACCGAGATTATGGGAGGTTTAGAAAACATCTTGTGAAAAATAGTTAAAGGAAGAAGAGTTAAAGTTGTCTGAAGAAAGACAACTCAGGGAGAGCATGAAATATTTTTTTTCTTTTAGGTTGTTATATGAAAGAGAGTTAACTAAATGTGGTTCCAGAGGACAGGATGAAGCAGAATAAACAGGTAGAACTTCTAGGCAGGTCAATCGTGATACGCAGTGAGCCTGAGAAATGGAGCAGCCCAGCAAGGCGGTTACCACCCTTAGCACTCAGGGCCTGGCAGTGTGGGCCTGGTGGCTTAATGACTACCTGTCTGGAATATCGGGGGCAGACCTTTTTGCTTGGAGGAATACAAGCAAAGATTCTTGTTGTCACACTCAGCTTACTCCATCCTCAGCTTCTCCTGAAACACCCATGGACTATTCCATCATCCTTTGATTCTATTGTGATCTAGGAAGTTTACAAACCATTTAATTTTAGAAATGATGGGAAGAACCCATTGGTCAGGGGTTTTCCTTTTTGCCAGGCACCATTCTTTCCAACTCAAAGCCTGTCTGTTTCTGCTTTCCTATTGCCTAGGTTGTTTTTTTCAAGTTTTCATTCTCCATGTCATGGGACTTTCAGAACAGTTTGCTTCTCTTCTCAAAACTCGTCATGTGAGAGTCACTGCTTACATGAGTTTTCCCTCCCCTTCCTTGGAATTTGTAGGCTTTGATATACCAACAACTATCTGAGACAGAAGATGCTTTCTGGGCCCCTCCTTGCAGCACAGCACGTTAGGAAAGAAAATCTTTTGTTAATGGATTTGATTTTTTTCACTTATGCGCTCTTGAGTCAGGTCAGGTTCTTGTTAGGGGGAAGTAAGAAGCTCAATCCCTTTCTACCTGGGTTTATTTATTTATTTAATGTGTACAGATACTTTTGTTCCTATTTGAATGGCAGATCCTGGATATACAAAGCACCCAGAGACCCAAACCATGCTCATAAACTGTGGGGGACAAACATGAGTAGATAGGGATTTGAGACTATGTGATGAGTACTGTGACAGAGGAAATCAGGTGCTAATGTAGTACACAGGAGGGCACCTACGCAGCCTTGAAAGGTTAGGGAAGGCCAGTAAATGACGCTGAGGTTAAGACCACAGAGGGAAGGTATTCTAAGAAGAAAGAACAGCATAAGCAAAGCCTGAAGGCAAAAACAATTAAAATGCAGATGCCTGGAGTGTAAGGAAAAGAGCTTGGAGAGGAAAGAGGTCCTAGTTCACAGGCCACATTAGGGATTTTAAGTGTTAGCTCATGGGCAATGGGGAGTTGATAAAGAATTTAAATACTAGAAATGTTGTTTGGTTGGGTCTGGGTTTTAGAAAGTCACTGAACAGCATGCAGAAGATGGGTGGGAGGGCTAAATGCAAGGAGAACATTTTGCTCAGCCCAGGAACTCCTCCTTTGGCAAACACATCAGTAATCCCTGTAGACTTGGGTTTACTCACTCCCTTATGGAGATTATTGTGAAGGTCTGGTGAGAATGACAGACACTTTAAAGACAAAATTCATCCTCATGATTTGCATTAAATTGTCCCTTGCTGAATGCCAGCTGTGAGCTAGTGATTCTTTAATGCTTAAGAAGAGAATGAGGGTTCACAGACAGAAGAGTTTTGTTCTGCTTCTCTAGTTTGAGGAATCCAGGTGGAGAGGAGCCTTAAATTAGATGTTAGTATCAGGGTGGTTTATTCTGACAAAATCATTGGCAAATGTCAGTCTTGCTTGGTGCAAACACCTCATTTGACTTCATTCTCTTTGCAGAGACATATAGAAATAAAACCTTCCTCAGAGTGAGGATTCTGTGATGTGATAGGTGTAAAGTGCCAGGCATGTGTTTATTCCCTTATTTTTTTCCTGCTCTTACTTAACACTGCTGCATTTCAAAGTAAAAGCCAGAAATCTTACAGAAAAGCGGAATACTTCATACCGCCTGACTCACTTCCTCTTTGACCTCTCTTCCTGTTCTCCTGGCATGCTCTGCCGTACCAGCACTGGCCCTCTTGAGCTTTCTTGAATAGCCAGACATGCTCAACCTCAGAATCCTGACATCTGCATGGCTTGTTTCCTCATCCCTCTCAAGTTCTTGTTTAAATGTTACCTCCCCAATGAGATGTACCCTAGCCAAACTTTACAACTCCAACTTGTCCCACTCTCCCAGTTGATTCTTCTCCCTTCCAGCTTTGATTTCCTCCATAGTTCTTATACCCTTCCAACGTGTTATTTAATTTAATTATTTAGGTTTTCAATGAAAAATTTTATTTTTTTATTATTCAGTTTGATAATGTACTCTTCCCAGTAACATGTGAGTTCCACAAAGTCACAAAGTTTCTTCAGCATTATTCATGATTGCATCTCCAGTATGTACAATAATGCCAGGCTCTCAATTTGTTGAAAGAATGAATGAAATGTTCGCTTAGCTCCCAGCTAGCTGTCATCCAGAATAGCAGGAGTTGGGTGAACATTGATACTGAAGAGTCTTGGTTTGCCCTCTGAGTACTCTTCTGCAATCTGGCTGGGTTGTGACCCTTGGCTAAGAAGAATCCAGCCCTTTATTCCTTAGGAAAATGAGAACATTGTCCTTTGCCTTTGGAACAGCTTACCTTAAGGGAGAACTTTTAACTCTTAGAAGCTTATGCACTTTAGCTTGTAGTTGCTCTTGAAGGTGTGGAAACCAACATTTCCCCCTTCAGCAGCCCTTTCAGTCACCACTGCTGGACCGCTTAAGTTGTTTTTCTCCTTTACTCTCTTCCTGTCCCCAACTCCTTGAACTTAAAAATAATCTCCTATTGAAGCAGACAGCTGGGCAAGGCCTCACTGGGGACACAGTTCCCAGAATGTAGCCTATATCCTTGACTCCCCCTTTGAGTTCTGAGGAAGTTACTACACATGAAGGAAAGGAAGAATTGAGATGGATATGTCCTGGTGATATGCATATTTGGATTAGGTTCATTCATTCACTTACTCAATTACTTTCTCATATTTAAAGTTGATTCAGAGGGAACAAAAGCAGAGCATTACAGTAGTGGAAATATGTACATGGAGGAGAAGGCTTTATCAATCAAGTTTCTGCTACAAATGTGTTGTATAACAACCCCAAACTCCAATGGCTTCCAACAATGCATATTTATTTCTTGCTTTCATATCTGTAGGTCAACTGGAGTGGCCCTGCTATAAGTGGGTCAGGCTCAGGTCTGTTACAGGGAGGGATTGAGGGTTTAGGAACAATAACTTAATCTATCACAGCATTTAACTCTGACTATGGAAGTTAGGGAAGGCTCCCTAGAGGTGATAAATTTGATCCTTCCTGAAGGATAGGTAGTTTTTAAGATGACAAGGAGACAATAACGTACATAAATGTATTAAATTTTAAAAAGATTGAGGTAATGCATTAATATCTAATAAGTAGTCACTGTGGGCAATATGCAAAAACTATAGGAAAATAAAGCAAAGATCATCAGAGTACCTGTCTGTCCATTAAGTCCAAACTTCATGGGGGAGGTTAAAAAAGGTCTAACACAAATGAGGAAAGAAAAATTTATAATCAAATGCAATCTTATTTAGTAGGATGAAACAAAAGTGTGAGTTCAGAGAGGAAGTTAGAATGTATTTTTAGTAGCTAGTTTTGGTACAGGATGCGAGCTATGGACTGTTTTAATTCATTATTTTATTTAATCCTTTTAAGGATTAAATATCCAACCTATAAAGATATCCAATATTAAGTAAAAATGAGCAAAAAAGCCTCAGAGTGGTAGGTAATTTGTTTTATGGCTTACAGCCAGCAAGTGGCAGAGGGAATACTTCCCAGTAACTTTGTTTTTTAAAAATATTTTTTAGTTGTAGATTAACACAATACCTTTATTTTATTTATTTATTTTTATGTGATTCTGAGGATCGAACCCAATGCCTTACACATGCAAGGTAAGCACTGTACCACTGAGCCACAGCCCAGCCCCAGAAGTTATGTTTTGCAAGGAGTTTATTCATAAATTCACTCAGTAGTGTATATACTATTTTATTCTTCAGGGGGGCTGCTTTCAAATTTACTATATATGTAGTTTTGAGTGTCTCCTAATGTGCAGCACTGCACTTGTTAGAAGGACCTAGACCCTGGAGTAGATAATTTCTCAGGTCCTATCTGGCCTCAGCATTCTTTAAGTCTTATGTCTTCATTTCAGTTGCATTTAAGATGCCCCAAGAAAGTAGGATTCCTACCACTGTTACTACTTAAAAATGCTTGTTGTGGACTGGGGTTGTAGCTTAGGGGTAGATTGCTTGCCTAGTATGTGTGAGGCACTGAGTTTGATTCTCAGCACTGCATATAAAGAAATAAAATAAAGGTCCATCACCAACCTTTAAAAAAAATGCTTGCTGTAGATGGGGGGATGTTTTGAAATTTCTTTCCTCCTTTTCCCCAGTTTGTGTATATACACCAGCAAGTATTCAGAAATGAAGGGAGATAAGGTTGGTAGTTTCCTTCAGACCCAGCAAAGGTTAGAGGTGCAACTGGGTGAATAATTCCACTATTCTGCCAACTATCTCTACTAGTTCTCCTGTCAGTATAGAGTTCAGATATACTCCAGTAGAACTTTCTTACTTGTGAAGAGGTGATCATTTATGATTTTTATTTCTAGTTTCTTGATAGCTAGAATCACATCTCCCTGTTCTTACCTTTAGCTTGACTTTTTAGCTGGGAATTAGTGGAGAACTAGTTCCTTTTTTGCAACCATCCTTTACTCAGGTGATCGTTAAACATTGACAGGCATTTTTGTGTGCTCTCCATCTTGGCAGTGCGGAGTTGGGTTGAAGCTTATTTTGTGACCCATATACCACGTGCTCAGGAACCTGGCAGAACTGGTTTTTCTCATCTCAGAGACCATCTCATATGGTCTTTTAAAAATCTTGTAATACTGAGCAGTGCTCATAAGAACTGCCTCTCACTCTCTCTTCGGTTGCTGTCTCATGATTTGCCAGGTTGGAGACTCCAATGTTGCTGCCACTCACCAAGTTGACGACCAGGTGGAGAGAGAATAGACTGCGATTGAGACAGACTGGTCCAGAGAGGGCGCATGCTAGGAATGTTCTGAAGGCACTAGCAAGGAACGCAGCATCCTCCTGAAAGCCTCTTCGTGAGGTCATCCCACGGACCACTACTGCCTCATGGGAAGGGGCACTTAGGATTCTGCTGTCATCCCCCCAAAACTTTTGCTGAGTGAAAACAAGACTTTTGCCACAGGACTGAGCAAGATATTATTTCATTTAATTTTTGAACCTTTTGATCTTTCTGGTTAGAGTCTTGATTCTTGAGCCTGGAGAATTTTAAGCCACATTTGTTGCTACTATTTTTGTGCTCACTTTTCAAAATGATTGATTTAAGCTTCCTGACGGAGGAGGAGCAAGAGGCCATTATGAAGGTTCTACAGCGGGATGCTGCCCTGAAGAGGGCTGAAGAAGAGAGAGTCAGGTAAGAGGCCGAAGACTCCTCAGGCATGAGGGAAGGAAGAGGCAGTGCTTGAAAAAATAGGGCCTTTTTTGGCTTTGTTTTCAACCATAAGTGGTAGTTCTGACTTGAAGCCTAAACTTATGGGTTCCAATTTTAGGCTTACTTCCGGGACAGAACTCTTTCCTCCTCAAGTCTTTTAAATTACTCCATTGGATGTCTGCCAGAAACAAGGTCTTCATTAAAAACTTAAGCCAGACGCAGTGGCACATGCCTGAAGTCCCATTCACTTGGGAGGCTGGGTAGGGGGATCACTATCACTTAAGTCCATGAGTTTGAGACCAACCTGGGCAGACAGCAAGACCCCCCTGTCTCAATAGAAAAAAAATCAAAATGAAAACCTGCACTCCTTTAACTTTTTAAGCACTGAGTTAACCATGAAATATTTTTATTTGAATGTGTACAAACACATATACCTACATCCATTTGTGTGTTTTTATGTCTACTTTTTAAAACTGAGTCCATGTTTTTTTAACTGAATCATTAACTAATTTAGAATTTTTTAAAAATTTCTAAAAAATTTAAAAGAAGACATTTGAGAAGTAACAAGAAGACATTTGAGAAGTAGCTCAAATGTCTGCATACTTTCAGAAATGTTGGTATCAGTTTTAACAGAAAAATTGATAGTACTCTCTGACCAAGTAAAATTTTCATTAGACTTCAGTCCCAAAGAGGAGTGGCAACTTTGACACACTACCTTTGTTGGGTGGAACCCAAATGTTCCATGTCAACATTCCTACCACTTTCACTCACCTTTGTGGTAGAAAGAGCACCAGACCAGCCTGCTGAATAACTGGGCAGAGTCCAGACTCTGCTGTTTACTATCTGTGTAATCTTAGGCTTTGACGGCTATGAAAGGCTTCTTGAATGTTAGTTGTACTAACTTTATGGTCCCCGTCACAGGAGTTAACCAAAAGGGGGATAAGCCATGTTCTTACTTCCTGGAATACAAGGACTATGAACATTGGATTTATTTGCACTACTTTCCATGTTTTGACATTAATTGGATGTGGATGTTTTATGAAAGAACATGCTGAAATTTCCTTCAAGCACTGCAGACTGTGTGATGGGGGCTAGTGATAAGTTGTACATAGACACTTTTAAATGAGTTACAAGGGGCTTATTGTGCCCTTTATTTTATTTTTTTGCACTCACACATTGTTGTGTGGGATATAATTATCCCATCTGATGTGTGAGGAAATTGACTTTGAGATGGGTCAGGTGACTTGCTCAACCTCACATGAACAGTAGGTATCAGAGTGAGAGGGAAGTCTTCATCCTTTAATTCCTCCTCCTCAGACAGGCCATCCTGGGACCTCAAATCAAGAAGGTGGTGTGGTGTGAGGTAGGACCCTGAACTGTAATCATGAAACTGGGATCATGCTCTTTCCCTCCAGCCACTTGCAGCGTTCCAGGTATCTTCACTGTGCAGTGCTTCTGTTCCTAGCTGGTGTTGAGCAGTGTCTCTTTGGGGCACAGGATTGACAACCAATCTTCTACAACCTCTCGGTAGCATTATTGCTTTAGTCATTCAGAATTTATAAAGCCTTTTAAGGAACATGGTCCTCTTAAGTTTCTCATAGAAACCCTGAAATTTCCAAGGCAGGGACTTTTATACCCATTTAGGAATAAAGTACCAGCTAGTCTTTAGTCACCACAAAAATGCTGCAAGTCTCTTGGCAGTGTTGTTTTTGCAGACTGTTCTTTGGTCTGTTATTTCTGAGGGTCCCCTAGCAGCTGCTGAGGGGTGCAGCCCTTGTTTTTTGCTTTTAAATAAATGGTAGGAAGAAGGCTTGGGTTGACAAAATCTGGTGTGAGTCAAGCTCTATCTACCACTTTTCTGGGGGACTTTCTTCTTAGGCGCCAAGCACCTCTTGTGGACTTGACCATAGGCAGGTCCAAGGTCCGAGGGCTGTGGAGGAGTGACAGTGTGCACCAACAGAGAGCAGGTGGGTATGAAGTCACAGCCTGTGGACACTGTAAGAGCCCAGCTCATGACCTGTTCCACCTGAGAAGAATCTCACTCTGTCCCTTGTTAGTTTAGGACCTCAAGAGTCTTGTGAGAGTGGTTCTGAAGTTATTCTGTTTTGGGGCCAGAACTGAATTTCTGAAAATGCTCTATACCACGGGCTCCTTTGCCACTCCTCAGCCCTTTGTCTTTGTCTTTTCCATCAGAGTTACAATTTGACAACTTTGGAAAGGAGGTAAGCCCAGAGGGGAAATGATAGGGTCACATAGTAAGTGCCAAGGCTATGATGAGAAGAAATTTTGGTCTAGTGCTTTTCCCTCTGCCTTATGCTGCTCATTGCTATTTTTCTTCTGGGAAAAAAATGTTAAAAATTAAATCATAATACAGGGAAAGAACTCCCTTTCATGGACCTTGGAGTCAAATCCCATCTCTACCACTAATCAACTATGTATCATCCATTTGGCAAGTTATTTAACCTCTCTGAGCCTCATCTCAGAAACTGGGAATGACCATAATACCAAGTTTAAAAGATTAAAGTCAGGATTAAGTAAAATAATTCTTAATTTTCTTGGCACATGATAGGTGATGGATACATTTCAGTTCTCCTATTTGCCACTCCACCTGTGCTGTCTGATTTCTTAACAAGAAATGATTCCTAAAATGCTAATTTTTAATTCATAAAATTTAATTGAGCACCTTTTAAGTGCAAGAAACAACTCTGCACAGTGATGTGAAGGGAATTCCAGGATGATTGAAGACATGATCTTAGCCTGAAGGAATTTACCATCTAGTGGCCTTTGTCCATTTATCAGTTGCAAATTAAAAATCTAAATTTTGTTTTTCTAATGTGATTGTATAGTGCCCCCGTTCTCCTACTTAGTTTGTGTTTTGGAAACACCAATTACATAATTATTGTATTAGCTTAAGCAAACCATCATTAAAAAGGCAAATATGCCACTAAAATTCAGACTGTTCTTTCAAATGCTAACTCCATTTGGGCCATAGCCATGAGGCCTTCACTAATTGATCACAGCACTGTTGTGATCAATCTCAGACATTGCAGAACCCTTTTCAGTAGGGCTGTACATAATGTTTAGCATTCAAATGGAAACCTCTTTGCCACTCTCGGTACATCCAGTGCTTTGAATTGTTCACATCTAAGCTCACAGAGGACACTTTGGAGTTGATTCGTGTGTTAACTCCCATCCTGATTTCATGGATGAAAAACTGAGTGCCTTGCAGGGGAAATGCCTGTTTCCTAAACCCCTCAACCTGTTAGTGGTAGAATACAGACATGGACACTGGGGAGTGTCCTCTGTGATGTCTCTGGAGTCCAGTTGAGAAGATAACAGCTCCAGGCCACTGTTGCCACCATGCTGTCTTTTGTGCTACGTCTCTCCCTGTAGCCATAAGTTTTGGGCCCAAGTTATCCTCATTTGCATCCCTAACTCTTGGGTGGAGACATTTCATAAACCAGCAGGGAAGCAGACATCAGGATGGATATTTTTCTCTCACCCACCCCTGCCCTCTGTCTCCTTCTCCTTCTTCTACCTTGTCCCCCACTATCTAAGAGAGCACTACCATACACACACATATGTAATTTTAGTCCTTTATGGTTTGAAAATGACACACGTAAAGGTGGTGTTTCCTGTGCTTTGCGTCACACTGCCAGCAGGAAATTGCTGCACATGAGTGTCTGAACACCGCAGCAGCACCACGTCCCTCCCCTCCTATATAGGCAAACCACATCTACAGTGAGAGGCGTTCCTGCAGTAGATACCATCGCAACCACCACTCACCACATCTTATGATTCTCAGCTGCCTCCTTAAGACCTTAAGTTCCTTTTAAATGAAAAAAGTTGTCACTGAAGAACTGAATTGTAGGCCCCGGAGCGATGTTTTCTGTCAAAGCAAAGAGGAAAGGAACCAACATTTATCAAGGGACTGCATTGCACACGGAGCTTTGCATACATTTTCTCCTTTCATCCTTAGAACAATTGTAGCTGAATCCATTCAACAGATGAGGAAATAGGGTAAAGAGGATAAGTGCCCTGAAGGATCAGAGCTGATTCAACTGATCTCAGCTGATTGTGGGGATTGATGATGTGTCTAGTCTAAGAGATGTATTTCTTACCATTTTTTACTGTTAGAAACATTTGCAGTTTGCTTTCAGTTACATTGGTTTCTAGATTTTCCTTTAAAGGTGTGTGCCACCTTTTCTACCAAGAAAAAATGAAGTGTGATGGCTGTCTTAAAAACCAAAATCAGGTTTGCTTCTCTGATGCAGGACAGGGTAGTGGAAAGAGTGCTAGCTAAGTCAGGTTGGGCTTCTGGTCCCATCTCTATGTGACCTTCAGCAAGTCTCCTAACTTCTCTGGGTCTGAGTCATTTCATTTAGAAAGTGAGGCCATTTGTGCCTATCTAAGGTTTCTTTCAGTTTTCACATTCTAAATAAACATCTAAGAACATTTTCAAACTACACTCTCACCACCTTGCCCAGAATATACTTGGGGATTAAATAGCAACAAAAAACCTGTGAATGGGCCAGTCATCTTTCTGGTCAGCCTACTGAGTCTCGCCATCAGTAATTGACTAGATAATATCTACCAGGTCCCACACATAATGTTAGGCCTTTGCCTAGTCATGTTGAAGAGTTGGAATCTGGGGTGTGTGCCTATGATCACAGGAGAGAGGAGTGGGGGAAGGTGTTGAAGGCAGAGAGGAAGCATCACTGCTCTTCTGGCTTTCCTCTCTAAGTCCTCACACTCTGCACACCAGAAAGGGTTGACCTTAGCAGTTAGGGCTGTAATTTTATGCACAATTCAAGAACATGCCCGGTATCTGATAGGGAATGAATGAATGAGTAAATGAGTGAACCAATAACCAGACAGGGTGTAGGTCTGGCCTTTAGCATACAAAGGAGGCAAATTGACCAGCTTATGTAATTGACTAAATTCTTTGCATATCATTTTGAAATTGTAAGGACTAAGTGCTATGATGAATGTTAACTGCCAGGTGTGTGGTTCAATTCAAAGCAGCACTGTGTAAATGTTAGCAGAAGGCACAGGGGAGTGGGTGAAGAATGACAGGGACATTCTGCAGGGCAGTGTCCTCTCTGGGCTGAGAGCTCTTCTGCCTTCATTCCTTCCCACCAGCCCACAGCTGTTTGTTGAGACCTTTGCTGTTCTCAGCTCTCTAGTTAACACTGTGTGTGTGTAGAGGATGGTAAAGGATAAAAAGTGTTAGTCCCAGGAAATTTACCCTTTGCCCACTTCAACTAGATGGTACAACAATTAGAACATTCAATGCAAGTTTGCGTGGTGCAATTATAGTTCAGGAAGAATGAGAGATCAATGTGGACTAGAAGAAAAAATGGCATCACAGTGGAATTTTTCCATGCCCATATCTTTATAAAACTTGGTCTTTGGTCTCACACACATGGGGTCATCTACAGAATATTAAAAGTGACTAAGAAAAAGAAAAAAAGTGATTATTAAACCTAGTGACCATGATTGTATTAGGAAATACACAAGTGGCGCTTACTAAATTTGAAAGATTTCTTTTGCCACTTTATAACAAAGGAGCCAGAAACCCTTCATTACCCCAGTGGCTACCAGCCTTTTCAGGGGCCATGTGTTTCTCCTGGTCTGATTTTTACAGCCTGTGCCTGTGCGTTGGCTGGTGCTTGCCGGCAGTCATTTAGGTGAGAGCAGGTCAAGAGTTGCACGAAGATCCCTACACATTACCTTTCAGTCAAACAAAAATAAGTGAAGAGACGTGGGGGTTGTTATGCTGCAAGAGTTTGTGGTCTCCTTCAGCAAGAATGCCGATGGGTGCCATATTCTGTGGTGTTTTTTCCTGTTCTGAGGATGTCCTGTCTCACCAGAAGACCCTGCATTGTGGTGGGGCATGGCTCACAGAACCACAGGAGTGACAGGCTCTTCATTATCTCTTGCCTGACTCAGGCAGGGTGGCTGCTAGGTGCTTATTTGCTCACTGATTTATTCACTCAACAAACAGCTATTGGGTTCCAGCTCTCTGCCAGGCTCTGTGCTGTGCTGGATTACAAAAGTGATTAAGATGTGATCCTTGTCCTCAAGGAGTTTGCATTGTCCACAGATTAGTGTGTGAAACAGATGTGCAGACAGATCACTGGGACACAGTGTGGTGAGTGCTAAAGGGGTGGGGCCACGGAGCATGGGACGGAGCAAAGGGTGCCTGAGTGCCTGAGCTAGATCTGAAGGATGAGGAGCAACATGTTAGACAGAGAAGCAGTGGAGAAACATCCTGAGAGCCTTCAGAGCCCTTGGCCTCTTTCCACTCTTAAGCACTTTCAGGCAAACACTGTGAAGAGTTTTCCCAGAATTCCTGCCTGATAGGTCCTATGGTCCCCTATCTTTACAAGTAAGAGGACTGAAGTTGAGAAAGACTCAGTAGCCTCCCCATGTCCCATATAGGAAGAATCAGAACTGGAATTCGGACCTAGTTTTAATAACCTCCAAAGCCCTCATTGTTTCTGCCATATCTTCTACCATTTCTCTAGCATCTACAGAGATCTCAACAGTTTGGAGGACAATAAAAAGTTGAGTGTGCCAGCAAGTGTTCTATGGGAGTAAGTGCTGGAAAATGAATCTGAAAAGGTAAACGAAGCCAGGTGGTCTGAGGCCTCATAGGACTCAGACCTTTACTCTGCAGGCACAGAATAAATACCCACTCTTTTCTAGACACTTAGCAAAAATGTATTGATTAAATATAGGCCCTGTCCTCAGGAACTCACTCTGGTCAGGGAGAGGTGGGAGGACTTCTCTTCTCTGGAGTTGAACTTAGCTTGGTCCTGTTGGGAAGAGAAAGTAAAAGCAGAACCAGCAGCCTGACAGGGGTCTTCTGCTCTACTCAAAGCCTGAGGCAAAGAGAAACTATCAGAATCTGTAGTAAGAACCATATTGTCTCGGAAGTGATGGTATGCTGTCACTGTTATGATTTAGAGATACACTGTCATGACAACGTGTGACCAGGGATTGTGATTGAACATGTTTGGAGTAGATCACTTCTTCCTAGGTGATTGAAAGAGGAGAAGAAATTCCCGCAGAGAGTGGGTAAATAGACATCTCCAGGCTCTCTTGGCAGAGAGGAGACTCCTTGCTAGATCTGGAGTAACTGCCCCTCCCCACCCCCCATTTCCCCATTTTCCCCACTTTCAGCTATGCCTGTGTGTAACACTCATACCAAGTCCTGCTACTACCTTGGTCTATTTACATTCTCTGGCTAAAACAGATTTGATTTGCTGCTTTAGGAAGGGTACATATGAGCTTGAATATCAATCATAAAACACTCTTGGACTTGTGTAGCGTGTCATCTTCCAAGAGTTCGGTTGCCTTAAGGCTATTATTTCACTTTATTCTAAGTACATCTCTATGGGTAAGAAAAGAGATTTGAAATTATTGTTTTATTGGGATAAACTAAGATTTGCAATTATTGTTTTATTGAAATGGAAGGAAAGGTTAAAAGACTGGTCAACTAGAACAATGTTTTTCTAGCCAGTATAATTTAGAGAAGTTTTAGGATGGTAACATTTGTTTTTATTTGTTTGTTTTTTAGGTTTTAGTGTTTCCATGAACATGAATGATTGTGGAATCCTTAAAAGCAGTATCTGCACAAATGGTGTTTGCTTGCCCATCCCTGTTATCGTATTTGGTCTTCCTGATTCTAGCCCAATACTTTTGTTTGTTCCCCTAACATTAAGCACCAGGGATGTCATACCCACTTCTTCCACAGAATTCCAGGAAAGTCTGATAAACTCATTTCATTCTTCTTGATAGGATAACTACCCCACAAAGTAGTCTTTATTTTTTCTTCTTTCAGTACTAGGGATTACACTCAGGGACCTTCTACCACTGGTCTACACCCCCAGCCCTTTTTATTTTAGTACCAGGGATTGAACTCAGGGGCACGCAACCACTGAGACACATCCCCTGTCCTTTTTTGTGTGTTTTATTTAGAGACAGGGTCTCCCGAGTTGCTTAGGGCCTCACTAAGTTGCTGAGGCTGGGTTTGAACTCATGATCCTACTGCCTAAGCCTCCTGAGTGCTGGGATTACAGGCATGTACCTTCACACCTGGCTTCCCCACCAGTTATTCTCAAATGTTTCTTAGGTGCCAGAAATGTACAGAGGGCTGTTTACATGTATTACTCCTCAAAGCAACCCCTTTTACAGATAAGGAAATCAGTACATAGGGAAGCTTATTGTATCATCCCTGCCTGGGGTATTTGCATTTGAACAGTGGACACAGGACTGCAACCAAGACATGAATCTGCTCTTGAGAAATATCAGGCATCATTTGAGGATAATGGTTAAGCCTTTAGATTTAAAAAATGTTGACCTAGGCATTTCCGACTTTCCAAAGAGGAATATTTGCTAGTCATCTGGGAGTTTTGTGGCATCTAAAATGTTGTGAGCTTCATTTTGTTCACTGTATGTTTACAATTTTTTTTATGCAATGTCACAATGAACTCATTTATTTACTGTGGGTTCTTAGTGAAGTAAAGCTCTCTTCCTTTTGTAGACATTTGCCTGAAAAAATTAAGGATGACCAGCAACTGAAGAATATGAGTGGCCAATGGTTTTATGAAGCCAAGGCAAAAAGGCACAGAGATAAAATCCATGGTGCAGATATCATCAGAGCATCCATGAGAAAGAAGAAGCTCCAAGTGGCAGGTGAGTTGTTTGGGCTGATGTGCTTACAGTGAGCTTTTGTTTGGGAAGCGGGAAGGGGATGGTGGCAGAATCATTGCTGAAATGTGCCTTGAGAAAACATTTGGAGGCATGCTTTCCATAATGTGTGGTCCTCAACATCCTTTTCCCTGAATTCAGATGGACTAGGGCAGGGCCCTAGTGTAGAGGAACACAAGAAGCCCTTTGGGTACCATGTTGAGTTGTAGTAGCATAGATACTTGGGGTTTATAAGAGATTTGCCACCTCTTCTTTGACTTTTAACTCTGTAAATTTAGAGCCTTCTGAGTAAGGTCAAGGGTTTAGACTGAAAGAAATGAGCCTCCTTATTCAATGATCTTGATATCTAGTACTTCTTTGCTCAACAAAGTACATTATTTATTTAAGGTCTGTAAAGGTAATATTTTGAGGGCTTATTTAGTTAGTTAAATAATTACTGGGTACCTTCTCTCTAACTCTGGGTTAGTCAGCATAAACCCTTGTCCAGGATTAGCTTGTATGCAAAAAGGAAAATAGCTATAACCTCTGAGTGTCTAATATATGATACACTTAACTCTCTATTATTTCTAATTATAGCAGCAGTCTTATAAGGCATTATTTTCCCCATTTTATAGATGGGATATGTAAAGCTCAGAGAAGTTAAGTTCCTAACCCAAGATCATATTGCTGCCAAATGGCAGAGCTGGGATTTCAGATCTTCTGGACTCAGGGCCACACTCCTTGCAGATAAGGGTTGATTGCATAGTATGCACAATGCATTGTGAAGCCCTTTTCCTTTTCAAAACCACTCAGACCTTAAGAAATCTTCATGGGTACTAGTTAGTTCTGTGGGCTCCTTTTTTCGATTGAAGAAACTAGACTTAGGTGTGATGGGACCTTTATGTGTCACCATCCTGGAATGTATTTGGAAATTGAAAGCTCCTATATACTTCATCTTCTTAACATTGATGAAAGTATTCTTGGTACTTATTATGTGGACTTAGGCAATTTATTGAAGTCTTCAATCCTTGATTTCCAAATTTATAAACTTGGAAAATAGCTCCCACCACATAGGATAATGCATGTGAAGGACTTTGCACAGTGCCTGAGAGGTCATCAGTCAGTTGGTGTTTGGATCAGAGAGGTTCAGGTAAACTAGTCCTGGATGTTCAGAGGCAAAAGAAGTCATTTCCTCAACAGGGAGCACAAAGGTTTTATGGGGGCTTTGACACCTGAGCTGAGCATTGAGTACTATGTAGAATTGGAATGTGTAGAGACTGGGCAGGAGGAGGTAGAGTAGGCAGTGGAGAGGGGCATTCTCTTTTAGAATCACTTGTTCCCCTTTATATCCCACAGCCAAGCATCATGTTGGACATATTGTAGATGTTCAGAAATTGAACAGTAAGGATGGTGCTTCAATCCCAATAAGTATACCCTACCTGGCTATGTACATTAAATCCTGACTCTAAGATCAGATTAACCTAGAGGCAGTTAGAATTTTGCTTTAACAGTCCCTGGAGTTATCTGCACATTTAAAGGGACACCCATGTTCTTAGGAGACTCTGCTTGGGGCAGAGAAGCTATTGTCATGGGAACCTACTGACTTCTTTCAAAGATGTAGTTCTGATCCTGAGACTCAGGTGTGGGCTTGGCACTCAGAGGGACTGAGGTTCAGATTTAAGTCCCTAGTGATAGGAGCCTATAAGAGAACTATAGATTGTGGAGATGAGAGACAAACTGTCCTGCCTTTATTGTTTCCTATTTCAGCTGAGCAGAGTAAGGACAGAGCAATTGAGACAAAGGAAACCTGGGTGAATAATGTCAACAAAGATGCTTTCCTTCCCCCAGAGCTAGCTGGTGCTGTAGAAGAACCAGAAGATTCAGCACCAACAAGCCCAAGGTAAGGCAGAGCTTCTTAGGAGAGCTGCTGCTTGGGGGTTTCATGGCTTGGTGTGTTGTATGAGCAAAATGTGGACTATAAATGCTGGACTGATGTCTTGGACATGTGGAAGTGGGTAGTTTTTGAGAGAATTCTGGATCCCAATGGGGACAAAGCCTGAACTGCTGAATCTTAAAATTAAAATGTTGAATAGTGATTTATTTCAGCACCAGCAATAGCTGTTTTTCATTTGTACTAAAATTTCTGTTTAGCATAGGACAAAGAAGTACTCCAAAATGAAAATAGAGGAATAAATCATTTTGGGAGAGAGATAAATTTTGATGAGATTTTAACATCTTGGTACAATGGAACAAGCTCAAGCACAGGAACCAGACGGACATGAATTCAGACCTTAAGTGAACCCTTTAGAAACTATATGACCATGGGCATGTCGTGGTCAATAACCTCTCTATTTTCTTAACAATAGATAGGAATAATTTGTACCTAAAAGACAATGACTAGTGCTAATGTGTGTAGAACACCTCCATATTTCAGTTTTGATTTTTTTGTTGTTTTGCATACATGTTTTCATCTAGTCAATTAAAATGTTCATTCAGTGTACCTTCCCAAGAGGTAGCCAATTGTGAGACTATGTTGCCACAAACCTTTTGAGCCACGACCATTTGCTTTTAGGTATTTCAGAATCTTCCCATTAGTCTCTGTCTCTTTAGAATAGAGTGGTTACCCTTTGGTGGGAGGGGCAGTAGCATGTCATCTTTAGATCTTCAGTGAAGATAGTTCAATTCAGAGCCGCCAGCTGGGATGAAATTGATTAATTTGCTGGCGGGACAGCATTTGTGCTGGAGTGCAAGGCTGAGGACCTAAGGACAGAGATGTTTCCAAATAGGTTACAGGTGAGGGGGAGGATGTGCAGTATAAGTACCTCTAAGAATTTCAGGTCAAAGATGAGGAAAGTTTATCAAATGGATAATGGATACTGACTCTGTTAAGGTACCCATTATTAACCCATTTCCCAATTCTTTTCCATGGATGGTGGGCTCTGCTATTTCTCCCCAGGATGATTTGTAATGTTCTCTTTTATGTGAGATTGGCTAGAAGGTAAAACACCTTAGTAGTAACTGCTGATACTATGACCTTGCAGTAGTACTAATTTAACTTTCTGGACTTTTATTTCCACAGCTGTAAAATGGAGCTAATAATAGCATGCTAATATTAATTAACTAGTGAAAGTAGAATCTTAATACAGTCTGTAGCACATAGTGGATGCTCAATAAATGGAAAGATGGGCTCTCAAATATAAACAGATATTTAAGGAAACAGAAGAAAGGGTGTGAGGAGCATTCTACTCTTGCCTCCTTGGTGCCTCTCCATTTACCAACAGCTTGCAACCCCTCTAATGGATGAAGGCCTTACTTTCATAAAGAAAGATGAGACCTTAAGTATTAGAAACCTTGGGAGAAAGAACACAGTCACTTAGATTCAACACCAAGGAGCTGAGTGTGGCTTTTAAAAGTCAGGTATGACAGGGGCTGAGGAGTACCAAAGGGTCAAGTAGCTGAGGGAAGAAGGATTAAGTACCACTGAAGACAAAAGGAGAAGACGTGGGCACATCACAGACTCACTTAGCTCATTGCAGTTTCATCTGGGCTAATCTTCACATTCTCCTTCCCAGAACTCTTTCATATCAAAGGGCTTGAGGGACAGAGGTGCCAACTCATTTTTCCCTTGATTCCATGGGGCTGGTGGGCATTCCCTCAGTCTTCCTTGCTTTGAGGATACTAACTTCCATGATTTGCATTTGCATTTGTATGTTTTCTGCAATCCTTGTGTGACTGCTTATAAATATTTTGGGTATTATTTATAAATCAGAACAGAGTTACCTGACTGACCAGGATGTTGTGAGATTAAATGAAATGAAGGGTGAGACTCATTTAGCATTTCTCAGGAAGAAGGAAAATTGACAATTTCCAGGTGGCATTATAATGATGCTATTATTACATGGATAAAGCATGCTCAAGAAGGCAAGTGTAAAAGTGTTAGACGTATCCAACATGATTTGCTCATTAAAGACCAACCCTATAAGATGTGGCATGGGTGGTAATCACTTAGAATTGTAGAAGGAGCTACTTTTTACTTCCTCCTTTCCAGATCAGAAACGACTACTTTACTCGGTATCAAATTCCTGCAGTGTTTCTGACTTATACTTTAAACTTTGCCAACTGGGTGTGTTAAGTGTGTTTGGGGCCTGTACTTTCAGACTAAGCGAATTTCAATGGAATGACTCAATACGTGTTAATATTTTCTTAGCCACGAGTCAGGAGTTGGGAAGTGTGAGGCCACAGTGGCTGGATATTGCCATCTCTGAAGGAGTTTTTCAAAGAGGCTTAGTGCCATGGCCCTTCTTTCTGTTTGGGTACAATTCTGTGGGGTCCTCCCTATGAAGAGTTAAAACATTATGGGTACCCAGCATGTAGTCAAGCCTCAGCAGCTACCACATTCTTTCTGAACTCACCTTTGTTCGCACCTGTAGCACAAGGAAGCAGAGGTTTATGAACAGAGAGAATGAGGTTCCCTTTAGAGCAGCAAAGGGAAAACCCCAAATACTCACAGTTCGAGTCCTGGTTACTGACTTTCAGCAAGGCAGTATTGGCTGGATCAGCACATCATAAACTAGTGAAGGACATGTTTTAAAATTCTTATTTCTAATCATCAGATTGTCACATTTTGTAAATTTTAAAACTGAAATGCAGAAAGCAATGACCCTCTGATCATGTGCTGGGATATTTCAGCAAATAGCTGTAAATGGTTCCTAACACACACTCTCCATTTCTGTACTTTCTCATTATGAATCAGTGATAAGCAGTTTATGGACTGGCACTGGTCCATGAACCACATGTTTAAAGTACATTGTGTCACCCTCCCCAAATAATTGTCAAATGTGTGTACAATAAGCCACAGGAATTGGCCGAGTTAAGGTGGGGAGTACATAATAAAGACACAAGAAGCTCCCCACATGGGTCAGAACCCTGCCTGTATAATGTGTCCTGACTCTAAAGGCAGGCCTGTTCTGGGACAAGAAGCCCCTTCTTTGTCACTTGAGGTTACAAGTTCTGTGAAAAAAGTTTGGGTGCTCTGGGTACAGAGAGTCTTGTAGCCTCTCTACTGACCAGGGCGTTAGATCTCTGTAATGGTACTTCTTTAGACTGAAGGAGCCTGGAAATACACTCATTTCTCTCTTCTTTTTCTTCTCTTCTCTTCTCTTTTCTTCCTTTAAGACTCCCTCTTTGCTAGCTTATATTGTCTTGGCTCTGTGACTGCAGATAGGTCAGCTCAGACCTCTGAAAAAATGATAGTTACCCAAGTATGCTCCAAGCTTCCTAGTTCTTTCCCCCTTCTGGCTCCTCCTCCTCTACCCTTCTCTATCCCACATCTCTTAGTTGCTTGGTGGTATTTTTCTTTCTCCTTGAAGGATTCTAACATGAATTCTACCCTAAAGAGTATTTGACTTTTAAAAATAACATGAGCCTGTTTAGGTGGAAATTTTAGGCTTCTTTCCTTCTTTTAGTGGTCACCTTACTGAAACATGAGTGCAGGCTTGTTTGTGCTGTCCTAACATGCAGCTCAAATAGTCTTTATCATCTGGCATTTAGCACAGATGAGGACAGTACAGTAAGGCAGGGATTGGAAATCTGCCGGGTGCCTGGCTCCCATACTCTGCAGACTTTTCTATTAGAAAAACTCTTGGCCAGGTGTGGTGGCACACGCCTGTAATCCCAGTGGCTGGGGAAGCTGAGGCAGTAGGATCAAGAATTCACAGCCAGCCTCAGCAAAGGTGAGGTGCTCAGCATCTCAGGGAGACCCTGTCTCTAAGTAAAATACAAAATAGGGCTGGGGATGTGGCTCGGTGATCGAGTCCCCCTGAGTTTAATCCCCGATATCAAACAAAACAAAACAAAACCCCAACTCTTGGTTCTGATAGTTTCTAAAAGATTTAAAAATTATCTTGTCTTAAGTATCCTGATAAAGACAGAATCCTCAACCAAGAGGCAAGTTCATAAGTGGAAAGAGTGTTATCTTAGGGGTAGAGGGCATCTCAGTGCCCTGACATCACACTAAGAAGCAGCTCTAGTAACAGATATCATCGGTCAGAGGTCAGTGACTATATTTGTTGTAGCACAAGTAGCCAGGGAGCCAGGTACAGTGGGGTACACCTGTAATTCCCAAGGCTTGGGAGGCTGAGGTAGGAGGATTGTGAGTTCAAAGCCAACCTCAGCAACTTAGCGAGGCCCTAAGCAATTTATTGAGATGCTCTAAATTAAATATAAAAATGGGGGGCTGCGGATGTGGCTTGGTGGTTAAAACATTCCTAAGTTCACTTCCTGGTACAAAAAAAAAAAAAATTGGCCAGGAAGTTACAGTTGACCAACCTGAGCCACTAAAAAGAGGCCAGAAAAACTCAGTATGAGAGACAGATGGAGAAAAATAGGACAAAGAAAGATAAATATGTATGAATGGTGAGACTAGAACCACTAATCCATATGTTGCCAAATTTTGCTTTTAGGATATTTATTGGAAATAAAAGAGTTCAATGCTCTTGTTTGCAACTGTTTGAAAGCACTGACTTATGCCTTGCTTGCATCCAATGGACTAAATCATTCTTTTGGGTACTAGTTCATTTTTAATTCAGTCATTTATTTGGTTGGTCAGTATCATTGAGTATTTAATTGTATACATTATGGTAGTGAGGAGTTTGAAGATGACTAAGGTCTTGCCCCTGTCTTTGAGGAACCCCTCTTTGGAGAAGAGGCTGACATGTATAATTATAAATTGTGATTTATATAACAACAGTATTTTAAAAGCCTTGAAAGAACAAATAGCAGTGCTGCGTCCAGTATAGGGGAGGGATTGTCTGGGAGCTTCTCGGGATGGTTGTACTTGAGGTGATTCTTGAATGATGAAAAAGGTTATGTTAGACACAGGGAGAGGATGGTACAGACATGGGGGTCTGGTAGGCACTGGCATGCTAGAGACCTGGAAGTGTTCTGGCATGGCATATTGTGTGTGTGTGTGTGTGTGTGTGTGTGTGTGTGTGGTGCTCAGGTGTGTGGAAAGAAACTGGAATCAGATGGTGAAGAGTCTTGAACACAGGCCAAAAGGCTAGACTTTTCCTTTAAATCACAGAAGTCACCAAGTGACTTTTTAAAAAAAAAAAATTTTTATTGAGTTTCCTTTTTAGAGCCATCCTTTCTGGCAACTGTGTAGGATGGTGACAGAGTTAAAATAGAACATTATGGCAGAAGTTTAAGTGAGAGATGGGGAGAACATAATTGAGGAAATGGAGAAAGAAGGAAATAGGACCCAGCTGTAGAGATAAGATCAGAAAGAATTTGAAGTGTTTGCAGTACACACAGAAATATCTAACAATTGATATACGATATGTGGGTTATTAGATGAAAGGTTCTGAACTGTGGCCAGTATATCAGAATTACCCCAGGAATTTTTAAAACTCCAAATTCCCAGGACTGAGTGTCACTGCTTTGCTCTCTTGGAGTTGAAGGCCTGAATCCTGCTCACCACTATGTCCCAATCATCTAACACCATGTGTGTCTAGCACGTGGTAGGTTCTCAGTAAGAATGAAAGAATGCCCTTGCTCTCTATTACTGGACTTCATTGTACTTGGCACTGTCTGAAAATATATTGCATATTTACTGTGCGTGTATGTTTGTTGTTCCCTCCCCCAGGTCCATTAGGAAAAGGACTTCTCATTCCCTGCTATATTTTGCTTGTTTTGTTCACCACCCTAGTCCTAGCATTTTGAGTACTGCCAAACATATATTTTGTGAAATGAGTGAATGAAGACTAGAGAGGGAGGGAGAGACTTGGGTGAGTGAGTAAATGAATAACTATTTGATGAGATAATGAATTAATGGTGATAATAAAGATTAAATGGTGAGTGAGGGTATTCATGAAGAAACAAATTAGTGAATAAAGGAATGACCTAATGAAGCGGTTTGGACCCCATAGAGGAAGTAGAGAAAGAGAAGGGAAAGAAAACAAAATTACAAAGTAATAACAGGATTAATGCATCTGGATTGCATTGCTTTACTTTACTAAGAATCTCTCATCTCAAAAGTATCACCATAAGCACTGGTGATTGTTAGAATATGGAGGATTTGAGAGTCCTCTCAAATTTGTATGACTTGGAGAGAGGAGCATTCAAGATGGAGAAATAGATGGCATGGTGCCGGGCTGGGGCTCAGCTCCTGCAGAGGTTCATAATGTCTGTTAGTCAAAAGCATCACCAGAGAATGTTTCCAAAATGAGTTCAGTGTAAATACTTCACTATTTTCATTCCATGGAGTTGGCAGGTTTTCATCTGGGCACTTATAGTGAGAAAATGAGGAGTTTTCTTATAAACAAAACTATGCATCTGCATCCAACTCTGTTTTTGGTCAAATTAAAACACAGTTTTGTAAGTCAGTGTAGTGACCCAAAGTGCTGGTCTGAGCTTCACTGCCTGTGCTTGCTTTCATGATGCTTATTTCTGCCCTAATCTCTCTCTTAAGTTTTGTTGAATGGGAACCAATCAATTAAAACCCCATTGTTAGCTCTGAAAGGGTGTTGTTTTCCCCACTACTGGTCTTTTTTTCCTGGAAGGTTTTTGTTGTATATGTCCATTTCTCTCTTCCAGGAGAAAGGTCTTATTACCCCCCCCCCCCCCCCCCCCCCCCCCCCAGTAATAAGATCACTGTAAGGTCCTAGCTTGCTCCCAGTGGCAGGGTAGAGATGAGCCAATCTGTAGTACAATGCATCTGATATTTTTCATTTGGACAGATAGCAAATCCAATAATATGAAGATTGCATTTCTAGGAGGCAAGGCCTATAGAATCACATATATCAAGTTCTTAAGAGAACATTTAATCCTAACAGATCTCAGATTTACTCAAATTGTGGTAGAAATAGTTACACTGAGAAATCAGAATGCCTCATGTATAAGTAGGCATTGGGTGGGAGAGAAGGAGAAAGAAAGGTACTGGGGAAAAAATTGATCAAATTATGTTATGTGTGTGTACAAACATGGTATAATGAATCTCACTATTAGGTATGATGATAATGCATCAATAAATTTTTTAATGTCTCATACACAGATGGGAATAATTGTGCTCAATAATTGTATAGCATAAACTATGGTAGCACTAGAAAACTATGTGTATCCACAAGTAATATTTTACCTAAAAATAATACTGACCTGAAGGGCATAGCATAGCATATTTTCTAATTTGCTTCCCTTACTCATCCCTGAGCCATTTCTTGATTTGTTTGTTTATTTGTTCAAGCTTCATTGAATGCCAACATAGTGCTGGGTGATGGGGATGAGACACAGCATTAGCCCCAAGGGAACTTATCATCCAAAGGGAGAGATCAAGACAAAAACATGTGAAAGACAAAAAACAAAAAACAAAACAAAAACAATTGCAGAATTTATTTCTGGTTCTGTAAATATTATCATCATCTAGTATTTTAATAATCTTCCTAATGAAGTGAAACTAATTTTGTCTAAGGACTCCTTATCGTAGATCCTTTTTGAAGAGTGCCTGAAAGAAGAAAGTTACAGAGCCTGGGGTATTGAATTAGGTTTGCTTCACAGTTTAAAAATCTTATCATGTTATTGTGTGAAATGTATCGAGTGTATTTTATATTCTAGACACAGTCTACAACCCTCTGGGAGGAATTCTAAGAAATAAAAGATACAGTATCTAGCTATAAAGAAACTGCATTCTGTTAGGAAAAAGGATGCATTTATATATAAAGATCTGATCATATGATAACAAATAGTGCCAGGCAGGGAACATATTCCTAATACAAAATACCAATAAAAAATGCTGTGATAACTGGTATAAGGGAGACTCACAGTCAGCTGGGATGATCCAGGATGTGAGACTGACATTGGACTTGAAGTTGACAGGGATTATTTGGCAGAGGGAGAGGCTGGGGGACAGGTCTAATGGAAATAGCAATCAGGTGAGGTTCTAGGACAGGATGTAAATGGACTTGTTTTGAAATTTTAAGTATGAATGGTCAACAAAGAGGAGTGGGAAGGTATGTTGAGGTAGATGATGGTTGTTCTCTAGTGCCTTGCTGAGTAGTTCCAACTTCATTTCACAGGCTTTGAGGATCCAGGGAAAGGTAGTGAGCCGAAGAGGGACATGACCCTGGATTGTGTTTTGGATCATTCCAGCTTAGTGGCAGAACACTGAATGGATTAGGGGAGTGGAGCTTTCAGAAGGCCACATATGAGGTGAATACAGTTGACAAAAATAAGGGAGTTTCCCTTATAGGTGGCAAAGAAGAAACAGATGTGAGAATCACTGGTAAGGAAGCACCACTGTCACTTGACTTCAGTCTTGCCACAAATCACTGCTTTAATAATGCAGGAAATCAGAGCCAGCATAGCCTAACCACTGCTGTATTTGCTTCTGGTATCAGACACACCTGGATTCAACTCCCCAGCTCTTTCACAAACTAATTTTGTGACTTCAAGCAGGTTATGTAATCTCTTCAAACCAGTTTTCTCACAAGTGAGAATGATACATACTGCATAGATGTTGCAAGAACCAATGGAGAGTAAGATGGTTGCTGCAATGATGATTGCCCAATAAAGGACAGGCAAGCAAAACATTATAGTATTCCTTGAGGGCAGCAAAGCTACTAGGAAGTAGACATGCTTTGGATAGAGTCTGAGGCAAAAGACTCTAGGCTTAATTTTTTCATCTAAACTGTGACAAACCAAGTTTCCCACTCTCATCTCATTTTCCCCCCATTCTAACCACAAGGTGACTTGGGGATACTGTGTGTTTCAGGCATGTTGGTGTTGGGCCATGTATTCAGATGGCTTTATTTCTTCCTCTGTTTTTTTTCCCCAAATAGCATAAACAAAGACATTTTGTTTAGCACCTAAATAATCTGCTTCATTGTTGGCCAAAAATGAACAGCAACAACAAAAAAACATAGATTAAAAATAAAGAAAAAACCTGGCCATCTGTCTGCTGCTGCCTTCCCTGGCACTGGCTCAGTTGGCCTTCATTTATTTAGACATTTACCAGTCATGTTCCAGGGACTGTGCAAGGCACAAATATGGCCAAGATTCTCTTGAGTGATTTCCCGGTTTACTATGAATGATAGGATATGTACATACAGAACGAGGAGGCAGAGTAGATATGAAATGCAGAGGTGGATAGAATTCAGTAGGGGAGAGACTGGATTCATCTCCAGAAAGGAGGATCAATATGATGTACAGTCGGGGAAGTTGAGGCTGGGACCTGAAAGTGCAGGGACCAGATTTCCAATGAGCAGATGGAAAAGAATGTAGAGGTTCTGCTTATCTTTTGGGCTTGGGGAGCAAAAAGGGGAAAGGAGGAAGATAGCAGGAGAACATGTGTGTTCTATGGAAACCTCAACCACTAGCCCTTGGCTCAGGACCTCTCATTATATGACGGTTTACCAGGGTAAATCATACGAAACCCAGAAACTGAGCATAGCGTCTGCCAGAGGGATGTTGTTCCTCTTATTACCCACTGGTTTCTTAAAATGACACTTGAAATATTGCCTTTCAGTTCTGAGTTATGGCTGTTTTAACTGTTTGGACACTAATTCTATCGGTGACCAGGTTTATTTTTTCACTTTCACTGCTAGATAACTTAGCCAGAGTTTGTGCCTGCCTATTACAGTAACAGGGGACTCCTGCAATGTGTCTTTTTGTCCAAATTCTAGGTCCTTTGTAAGTTCCTCCTCTGTCCCCTTCCATTCCCCTCTCATCCCTTTCCCCCTTCCTTTCCTCCATGTATTCAGGCTGTATTTGATATACATCTGCTTCATCTGTTATAATTCCTTTCTGAAACTATTAGGTGATGAAAGGAAGAATGTCGTCCTTAAAGAGTTCAGCCTTAGCTGGTCCCAGTGACAGTACATGCCTGTAATCTCAATTACTCTGAAGGCTGAGGTAGGAGGATTCTAAATTCAAGACCAGACTCAGCAACTTAACAAGACCTGTTTCAAAGTAAAAAATAAAAAGGATGGGGTGGGGTTGAGGGGGCGTGTAATTCAGTGATATAGTGCTTGCCTAGTATGTAGGAGGCCATGGATTCAATTCCCAGTAACACACACACACACACACACACACACACACACACACACACACGCATGCACACAGAGTCAGCCTTTTCCTGGGACTAACTGTTCAAAGACAGTGCTTGAATTGGAGGTAAGGAAAGGAAGTGAGACTGCAGGAACATATAGCCCACAAACTTAGTGACAGTAATCGTGGGCACATTGCTCCCCTCCTGGGCCTTCAATTCTGGGGAAAGCCAACACCTTCCAAGGTATTTTCCAGGCTCTTTACTCCTGATGTCACTGAGAGAACTGGTGGTGTTTAACAGTGGTTTCAGCCAATAGTGACTTCATCTCTTATGCCTGAGGCAAAGTCACTGGAACAGGCAGTCTGAACAGGTTGTTTTTCTTCCCCTCAGGGGTCTCTGTGACCTTCTTGCCCTTTTTTTTTTGTTGTTGTTGTTGTTTGTTCTATTTAGTTATACATGACAGCAGAATGCATTTTGATTCATCGTACACAAATGGAGTACAACTTTTCATCTCTCTGTTTCACAGGATATAGTCACACCATTTGTGTAATCATGCGTGTATATAGGGTAATGATGTTTGTCTCATTCCACCATCTCCCTCCCCCCACTCTTCCCTTTCCCTCATTTCCCTCTACACAATCCAACGTTCCTCCATTCTCCCCTACCCCTGCCCCTTTATATATCAGCAACCACTTATCAGAGAAAATATCTTATTCAGAGTGGAGGGAGTGGTGTTCAGGAAAGAGCCTGTTCAACTCAACCTTCTTCCCATTTCTAGGCTCTTTCACTCAGGGCTGCCCTGTTAATGGGATGGGAATCATAGCCTAGAGAATCCTCCTCATTTCTCTCCATACTAGCTCCTGGCAACACCCCTCCCACATCTTCTCAACTGGCTCTATTTCTTTTTATTTGTCTCTATTTGAATAGAACTCAGCTTGGATAAGTAAGTTGAAAAGTCCCAGTAAGTTGCCCAAACCCACCAGCCTTCCTGCAAGGCATCTCTGACCTACTCTTTTCTGTCCCTTTGCTGAGTCACTTGTTTCATCAGATCCTTTTCTTTGGTGCTTTTCTGTCTGAGTTAAGAGTACTGCTATTCTGGCCTTGCCTTATGGAATCAAGCCCCCAACTCTTTGGGGCTTTATTTTAGCAACAAAATCAATTGCTCACTTTCTAGCCTGTGTCTAACTCTTCTGATTTTGAAATGAGTTCATCTCCACAAAATTAAATTGTGAACCTTCTGCACACCTGGTACTATGATAAAAATTTCATGTTTTCTGGATATTTTTGTCTTTTCTCATGTTTTCTTTTATTGATGTGCCACCATTACCTTTGCCTCATTGCTATCATCTCTAGGGCCCAGCTCCCTCTCCCTTCCTAGTGGTTTGATTTTACAAACTCCCTCTCCTATCCTGCCTTAATAGCTTTTGACTCAAGAGGCAAGATTTGTGCTTCCTGAAAGAGTGAGGTTTTGTTGTTTGAATCACTGTTTCTTTTGCAGTCCCAGTGTGGTGAATCCAGCTTCCACTGTGATTGATATGTCCCAGGAGAACACAAAGAAATCAACTGGATCTCCAGCTAAGGTAAATTTAGCCCAGACTTCAAAAATCTCATTTTTGTTGGGAATGCCATTTTAAAAATTCTGTCAAAGAACCATGAAATAAAGACAATTTTGTAGTACTTTTCTTTTTGTACAAGATATATGTAATTCTTACTGTTTACCATAAGAAATTACTTGCAGTGGATATGTTGATGAATACTATAGTTTTTGCAAAAGACCCAGATTTTTTGCCCCAGCAAGTAAAAAGTCTGAAGTTATTTGGTGCTGCTTGCTTTAGGTATATGGAATGTGGCTTGTTAGTTCTACCTCAGTCCTTATATTTAATCATAGCTTCCTGAATGTCTGTTAGAGTTTTGATCCTGGGAGGAAATTGCCAATTTATGAAACTGTAGACAGTAAGCATTAATATTCATTTAGTTTTATATTAATTTTAAAAATCTCTATTTACTAATACCTTTCCTATCATTAGAATTGACCATGACAATGACTCTGAAACACTTCAAGATAACTAACTACAGCATCTTCTAAATCTTCAGGAAAAGTTAATCACCATTGTATTTCCTTCCTTGTGGTAGAAAGAGCACAGGTGTGAATCTGAGCTGATTAGAGACCCAGGTTTGCTTTAATCTTGACCAGTCTTTGATATTTCTAGGGCCATGTTTTCTTAACTATAAAATGTGGTATTTTGATTCAAATGGCCATTTCTGATCTTTTATTTATTTTTGGTCTTGTATGTATGTTAATTCTGTGCTAACCAGATTAATCAACTTTATTCCCCCCTCAAAATGTCAGATAATAAAATTGTCTTGACTAAAACTGTCAAATATTAGAGGAGATGAGCATTTGCTGACACTGAGTTGCTGTTTCGACATTCAAACCATGTTTAATAAATAACATTTTTTTTTCAGCAAAGGAAGAATCCATTTAATAGCTCCAAGTTGCCAGAAGATCACTTATCACAACAAACCCAAAATGAGCAGTCAAAAAATGGAAGAGCTGGTTTATTTCAGATTTCAAAAGAGGGTAAACATTATTTTTATGGACAAGATATTTTTATCTTTGCTATCTGTGAATTAGAGGAAATTCTCAGAGTTCTTTTCACTAAAATAACTTTCCAGAGAAAGTAAAATGTCCTGATGGTTTTCTTATTCTACTATGCCCATTGGTTTCCTCTCTGAGGGAGAGGAAGCAGTTTTGGAAACTGGAAGTCCCTGCATTCCAGTGGTAGAACCGCCGTTTGTTATGTGACCTCCATGCCTTGGGTTCCCTCATCAGTGAAGTGGGAAATTTGACTGACAGCATTTAGTCTTTCACACAACAGTATTTGTCTACCATGTGCTGACACAGTTGTCTGTTTAAAGAGGTCATCTTAAGGAGAAAAGGTCATTGGCAATGCTACATTCTTTTAATCTGCAATTATCAGCCCAGTTGTCCTGGAATGTTTGATCAACTTTGTGGGTTAATTGATTGAAGTCTGCTTCTTATGGAATTTTGCTGTTCTTATATACCATTAAGAGGAAATACCAGATAATTCAATCTTTTCAAAAGCAACTACGGGAAGACTCCTCTTCCATTAAAGATTAGTCAAGGGACAGAAAATTAGCAAATGGGGGCTGGGGATATAGCTCATTTGGTAGATTACTTGCTTAGCATGCAGAAGGCCCTGGGTCTGATCCTCAGCACTCCAGCCCCAAAAAGAAAAAAACCAATGAACAGTGCAACTAGGGATTTCAATTCAATTAGCCTATTTCAATATTAGTATATTTTTCCATGGGGTATACTTTATAGTACATAAAATATTTTGTAGGCGAAAACATCACTGGAACATGTTACTTGTTTGTGTTTTAACTTTAGACAAAACATTTTTTGGCTTTGGCATCAGGATTTTTTTTTAAATGCAAGTTACCTGTTCTGATTTCAAAATAAGACTTCTTAAAGTGACTTCTGTGTTTTCTTTAAGGCTCATTTGAGAAATTTTCTTTTCAGTTTTTTTTTGAAAGACTTTTTTTTTTTTTTGTACTGAGAATTGAACCCAGGGCACTCCACCACTGAGCCACATCCCCAGCCCTATTTTGTATTTTATTTAGAGGCAGGGTCTCACTGAGTTGCTTAGGGTCTCGCTCAGTTGCTGAGGCTGGCTTTGAACTCACGATCCTCCTGCCTCAGCCTCCCGAGTGCTGGAATTACAGGCGTGCGCCACTGCGCCCGGCTTTTTCAGTCTTTTTTTAAAAAACTTTTTATGTTAAATATAAAATACCAAAATGTATGTAAAGTACAGCAATTTAAATGTGCAGTCTATCTACAGTGCAATGAACTTCTTGCATCAGTTTTTAAATAGCCTTTACTTGTTAGAGGAGTTGTTTTACAGCAATATTGAGCAGAAGGTACACATATTACCCATGTATACTCTGTCCCTACCAATGTATAGCCTCTACTGTTATTAACATCCCCCACCCCACTGGTATATTTGTTATAACTGATGAACTTCTTTGAGGCATTATCATCACCCAAAGTTGATAGTTTACACATCGAGGATCACTCTTGGTGTTGCACATTCTATGGGTTTGGACAAATGTATAAAGATGTGTATCCACCATCATATCACACACAGAGAGGTTTCAATGCCCTAAGTATCCTCTGTGTTCTGCTGCATGAATTTTTAAAGACTTTTCACAGTAAGTCTGCTCTTAGGCTATTTACTTTACTGTCTTTACTATTTTAATACTTTTTGCAAAATATAGGCTAAGTTTATAAGTATTTTAAATTGTAGAGCTCTCCATTTGATACATTATCTAATGTATTTTAATTTTCAGGTGAATTGTCAGATTCAAAAGAAAAGTCATCTATCCCAGATATTTCAAGTCAAAAGTTAGAGAAATCAAAGCAGACTGTGTCAGCTGGGCCTGCGAATGGGTCCCAAATCAAGGCTCCAGTCCCCAAAGCCAGAAAATTTATCTACAAGTCAGATGGTTCAAAACAAGATGATAAACAGTCTTTTCCTAGACAAAGGTCAGACTCCCTGAGTGCAAGAGGGGCTCCAAGAGGGATCCTCAAGCGTAACTCCAGTTCCAGTAGTACAGACTCAGAAACTCTTCGTTTAAATCAAAACTTTGAACCCAAAAGCAAAATCGTGTCACCTGGCCTAACCATCCATGAGAGAATTTCCGAGAAGGAGCATTCTTTAGAAGACGACTCTTCCTCAAACTCATTGGAACCATTAAAGCATGTGAGATTCTCTGCAGTGAAGGATGACCTTCCACAGAGTCCTGGGCTAATCCATGGCCGGGAAGTGGGAGAATTTAGTGTTTTAGAATCTGACAGGTTAAAGGATGGAACAGAAGATACAGGAAACACAGAATTTCAGGATGACCCTAAGCTCTTCCAGTACAAAAAGGCTTTGCTTCCTCATCAGTCAGCCTCAAGCCCAAGTACATCAGAAAATGAAGCATATCAGCCAATGTTTTCTGATTCTGTTCCAAATAATGGGTTCCATTCGTCCTTGGAAATTCTAACTGCAAAACCACAGACCATTGAGAACTTGCCCACTGCCAATAAACACCAAACTGCATCATCAGAATTAACAAGACTTGAATCAGTATTGTCCCCAAATCCTTCTGGTAAGAGAGTTGTTATCACAAGTTTATAAAAATTGACCCAGTGGGCTTGGACTGGCCAGGTTAGCTAACCCTGTAAAAGACCAATTTTGCCTCCTAAACATTCCAACTAGAATTCAGACAGAGGCCAAGGGGAATGCATATAACTCAGTGGATTTGGAGGCTTTCTTATATCACCAATATTACTAAAAGACCTGGACAGGACAGTTTCTAGTCCATTATGTTTAACTCTAAAAAAACCTAGCCATATTAATTATTTAAACAAATGACAATGTTTTGAGTTAAATCAAAGTGTATATGTAGAGTGAGAACTAAAGAAATTGCTAATATTTTTACATAGACTAAATATATTATTACTCACCTAGTGTAAATTTATTATCATTTTACCAAAGTTTGGTTTCTCCTGCAATCACAAGAGAACCTTCACTTTCTTAACCTCAGAGGATGGGGAATTAGACTTTAAGTACTGACTGTAAAAAAGCCTGCCCATGATCTCCAGCCATTTATTCTTTGATTTTAAAAACTCTGAAGGACCTTTTTTCCTTAGGCAGTGTGAGCTGAGAGGCAAGGAAGGTGCAGTTTTCCTGCTAACTAGCCCTCTCTTGAAGCCCCCACCACTCTTAAGGGGTACCCCAAACTACTTTCTCATAAGTATATGATTACTTTGTAATTCATACATTTTAAAAAACAGAAAACAGTGGGAAGAATAATGTTGCATAATCTCTCTCATGTTCAATAAGTATGCGTCCAACTCTATGGTGATTTTTTTATAGTCAGGAACATTTATAATCCAACAATCAGGTTTCTAACTCAGCTGCTCTCCTTCTCTCTTATTAGTGTCAGGTTAGCCCTGGCTCACATTTGCTCAGCCCAGCAGTTTCATACATGTTCAGGTTTCTTTCCTCCTTAGACATTTTAAATCTCTTAAACACAAAGAATGTTTTTCAAGCAAGAACTTCTTCAGGAAATAAGGCAACTCGTATTGGAAGAAATTACTAACATTTGGCCAAACATTAAGAAAAATTGTATATTTACCTAAATATTCATTTGAAGAGAGAAAACATTTTCTTTGGCAATATGTCCCTTTATTATTACTGATAGGAAAAAATGGTAAGCCTTTCCTGTTTTTGAAATTGCATTTGCTTTCTCACAAACTATCGTATAATTTTACTTATTTATGCTTTGATTTTTAAATTGCACTGACCATTAAATTTGGGAGGAGAATGTCATTAGCTAAACCCAGTTTAATTGACAGGCTTTCTACTTTCAAAGAGTGCTTATAGAGTTATGCTACTCATTAATATCCTGCTTTTTCCCTTTTGACTTTCTACAAAGATAAATACAAGTAAATACTGGGATATAAAAAGAAAATTAGGACCAGGAAAAAAGAAACAAGGTAAACTCTTAAGTATGTGAATAATAAGTGTTTGACATTAGTTCTGAAGTTTAAATAGTCAATACCATACTTATTATCACATTGGAAAAAACAAAAGAATTCCTCAGAGGAAGCAAAACATTACCTGGCACTGGATTTTTAAATGAACTCTTTTTATTTTTATAATAATAATGTTCACTGTAAAATATTTCAGAAGAAACTCACAGAATTATAAAAAGCCCCTGACCTGTGATGTCATCATTCAGCATTAACTATTGCCAACATCTAGTATTGGAGCCTTCCAAAATGGTTAGGTATAATTTGGGTTTGTATGACTTTTTCATCATGCTTAAATAGTCTGTAAACAAACAAACACAGAATTCTTAAAGATTTTCCCAAAGGAACTTCATAATGCTAAATAATAATACAATGGGTACTTAGAAAGGAAACCAATATCTACTATATGCCAACTATTGTACAAACTCTTTGTCCTTTTTTATATTTAGCAGGGGCTGAAGATTAAAATTAAAGATTGAATTCTGTTATCTGCCATGTCTTTTAGTGCATGAAATATAGTTGACTTCATAAAATTTGAGCTTACATAATTTTTAGGAACATTCACATGTATTGCATAGCTTAGTGTTTTAAGGAAGAAGAGAAACGCTGAAACATCTGAGTTTTGACTACAGCCTTGACAAACTGCCTAATAAGTCTTAACAAAACACCTTAAGTTCCCTCATCCAAATGTACTCTGTGCCTTTTGATTGAGACTCAGAAAGGACCCTGCTTTCCTGATAGCTTAGAAAGAACATAAATATCCTTCTCTAGCCTTCTAGCAATTGGTTAGCTGATAATCAGGGAGAAGGTAGAGATCATATTCTCTGTCAATCCTCATTTTACATTATTTGACTCAGAAATAACTTCTGACTTACAAATGATAGAACATGGGGCAGAATGGAGAGGTCTGTTGAGATCAGTGTTCTTAAACTCCAGCATGCAAAACAATCACTAGAACAGTAGGCTCCTATCTTCAGAGTTTCTTGTTCAGTATATTAGGAGTAAGACCCAGGTTGCAAATATTCTCATTTTATTATTCAAAATTTTGGAGGGAATTTCTTGTTTAGACTTAATTGAAAATTATTTTTCTAACTCCTGAAAGTCTATGGCCCTTAAACCTGGGTTTAAGAGCCCTCTAGGGCTTTTGACAGTGTGCCCGGAAATAAGTAAAGTCATAAAATCAGCACAGTGTATCTTCCTGGAGTGCCAGCCATTTCTATACAAAGATTTGAGAGTAGGAGAAAATTAGTATTTAAAGTGTAACATGGATCAGAATGTAAAATTCATAAGAATTTTTAAAAATAAGCCAAGGACTTCAAAAAAGTTTCCCAATTAGGACCACACACATACTTCCGGGGGTCTACATTTGCCTTCCTTTGCTGTCATTGGGCACCTTTGGTAGAATACTTTAATTAGTATGACTTATAGCCCCTGACAGATGCTATTAGTGTAGAAAGGGCAAATAAAAAGTGCCTTTTAAAAAAGATAATATGAGTGATTGATAATCATTTGTTAAGCATGTTTTTTTCTTATTTAGAAGACCATTTCTTTGTTGCAGATGAACTGTCTCATTGCATTGAGCCTGAATCATCTCAGGTGCCAGATTGCAGTTCTAGAGACCATCAGCAAGGTAAGCTCCCTCTTCTCATGGCTCTGAAAGCTAAGACATCCGCATGCTCTGCTCCACATGCCTCTGAGATCAGGAAGACAACTGATGATTCCATTACTAAAGTCCTAGACTGGTTTAACCGAAGTTCTCATTCAGACGACAGTAAGCCATCCCTCCAACGTCCCCAAGGAATAGAACCCAAAGGAAAAACAGACTCAAAGTCACAGGTTGCTATTGCCATGGTGACAGATGACACCAATCTTAAAGAAAATGATTCCAAGGCACTATCATCCACCAAAGTTAAATTGGGGCCTGTAAGATATGATTCAGCATTCCAGGAAGAAGGAGATATGCTGGTTTCTGAAAATTTCCAAGATAATTCTATGAATATCAAATCCAAATCTATGAATTTGTCCCAACAAAGCACCCCAAAGGAAGGTCTAGTTATACCACAGCCATTTGCAAGTTATGGTACCCCAAATCAAGGGAGTAAAAATATGAACAATAGCCAAGACTCAAAAAGCATAGAAGGAAATGGGGTGCTTCCCCCAACCAATAACTGCTCCTGCAGTGTTCCCAAAGGATCCAATGCAGAAGTCCAAGTTTCATGCAACATTAAGAGTATTGACAGCTTGGATAAAGAAGAACCCAAGCTTCATGTTCATGAAAAACATACAGAAGACTCCAAAGTAAAATTGGACTCTTCAGCAATCATCCGGGAACGAAACTTGAAAGATAATGTGAAGGCAGAGAAAAAGAACAAAGAAGGAAATACTTCCATCCTGAAAGCTTCCTTAGAGACAGAGAATGCGGAGTTGCTACCTGGGATTGTCAACAGTGGAGCTCCTTCAAAGAAGCCTGAGATGCACCCACAGCAAGAAGCTGGGGAGGTTTCCAAGAACCAAGTGCAAAGAGTAAAATACAAAAGAGTGAGTGACAGAATATCCTTTTGGGAAGCAGAGAAAGCTGCTGCTAAGTTAACTCATAAAGAACCCACATCTTCAAGTAGCCAGGAACAATCCTCTGCTAAAGCATACCCACCTGTGAGATCACAGGGTATATTCACGGACAGTTTATCTGTAGACCAGAGTGAATACGGTCAGTTCACTGCCAAACGAGTGGTCATTGATGAGGATGATCAGGCATTCCATCTCTCCAGTTTTCATTCCTCAAATAAACCTAAAGAGACTAGTCCCCAAATGTCAGGTCCGTTGAAACACTATCCTTCAGCCAACCTATCAAATAAAATGTTGCTATTTCAGAATAAGACAAATGAGCATGTAAAAAGTTCGCTAGAGGAAGACAGCTTGCATTCTAGAAGAGACATTACTTTACCAGCATTGCAACATCCCTCAAATACTGGGAATGAAATACACACTCCTTTGGAGAAAGACAGATTTCTAATTGGTGAATCAAATGCCAACTTTAAAATTATGTCCCTAAAAGAACGAATGGATAAACCCAATACAGAAAAGGTTTATAATCATTCTCAGTTTGAGAATTTGAGAAAGTTTTGGGACTTAGGAAGTAATCCAAACAGTAAGAATAATTCTGAGAAGAATACTACAATAAGCCAAATATTGCCTTTCACTAGCCAAAAGCACAAGGAATTCAGTGATGTTAAATCATCAGGAAGAAATACCCACCAAGAAGAGGTGCTCTCTGTTATGCCGAGAGAGGAAATGAAGAAATTAAATTCAAAGTGCATACTCCAGGTGCTACCAAATGAAACCACATTTCCACTGAGGTCACCTGGAAAGTCCATTCAACATTTGGCAGAAAATGAGTCATCAAAGGAAAATGTGGAAAATAATATGGAATGGGTTGGTACTCTAGTATTTAAGGAAGCAAAGAATTACTCAGATCAAGAGATTCAGGAATCCATAGTGAAAGCACATGTAGTATCTAAAGACAACAAAGACACTTTTAGTGACAGTGTACAGAAGCTGGTTTTAGAAGGTTCATCACCAGCAATCCAAACTTCTGGTAAAGAAGCTCATGGAAAACAAATTCTCAAACCAGGAGTTTCTGAAGATAGGAAATGGCCTCAAAAGACAGATATTGCTGATGATGAGGAAGAAACCAAAGGTCCTAAAGAGATCTCTAATGAGCATGTAGATAAAACAGTGGTGCTTCCAAAGGTCAAACAGAATGCTTTGGCTGCTAGCATAAACAAACACCTGAAGGAAGCAACTGGAATTCCACACTCACCCTTGCAAACCAAGTTAGAACCCATGACCACTGGAACTGACTCTCAGCTTGAAGAGGGTATATTTTTTGAAAAGGGGATAAAACTGAGAGACTGTCAGAGAGAGATAGTAGCTCCTTTATCAGAGGGGTATGAAACTTCAGGAAATACAGCTTTCACCCAGAAAACTGAAAGTGGTGAGTGCCAACTCAACGTGGAGAACTTGCTTCAGATGGCTGCAAAAGGTTCTCCTCCATTGCATCAGCCTTCCCATCTTCACAGAAAGGGTTCTTTTGAGGATGTGGCCACCTCTCCACAAGACATGTCTTTTTCCCAGGATGCTCATCTTGCTCATCAGGATAGAGCATTGCCTTCTGAAAGGGAAATTTCAGAGACTATAGAGAAAGTCATTCTTCCATCTAAACCTCAATTGAATTATGTAAATGCTGTATTAAAGAAGCTACTTAGAGAAACTTGGCTGAGTTCTTCTGCAACAGAAGTTGGTCGTGGAGAAGTGAAAGCAGAATTTCTTGAAGGAGTACAGGCAGAAGGCAGCCCCCCAAATTCTCTGGGTGTGACCCCATTGTGGGCTACAATGGACACCATCATTCCAGACAAGAAAGATTTTTATTCTTTCACTATGGTTCCTGATAAAACTCATGAAGTTGGATCTTATTTGACCACTCAGATGTCTCCATCAGAACAACTCCTTAGCTCATCTGTTTCCACTGTGGCTCAGTGTGACAAAAAGTTACCCCAGGAAGTGGCAGAAATTGTGAAGGAAACAATTGTTGAACCCAAATCAGAGTTCCTTGAATTCAGTGCTGGCTTAGAAAAACTCCACAAGGAAACACTAGAAACCTCCCCTTCAAGATATGAAGAGGATACAAGGACTCTCCCTCCATCAGACTTAATAGGTAGTACTGAGGCACCCAGGCAAGCTGCTTCCAATTTCCATGGCAAGGAAATAGAAGAAACAGTTGAAAAGGCCGAGGCTCCATCAATAACTGAGAGTGCTTTTGATACTGGGTTTGAGAAACTTCTTAAAGAAATATCTGAAGCTCCACCTCATGGATGCCAGGTATCAATGAAGGAAGAAATTCCTGAGAAGGAGCCCTCACAGTCAGAGCAGGCCAGGTTCTGGGCAGCCTCAAGGGCTTCTGAAATGAAGGGCAGAAGCAGTGGTTTGGAATCTCAAGTCAACCAAATTGTTAAAGTATTGGGAGGAGATGAAGTTGTGACTGATTCATCGGTTGCTTTTTGTCGTTCTGCGAGTGGGGTTGAGATCTCTGGAACCCCCCAAATTTATGTGGACCATGAAATAAAGTCCATTAGAACAATAAGCTCCCCAGATGACAGGGACAATGAGAATGACATTGCAGGGGGAGTAAGGGCTTTTCAGGAACCTGGCTTTGAGGAGGCTCCTAAAGCAAGTAGTGTGTCCAAAAGTGAACAGCCCATTCCTCTCTTGACAAAGAAAGAAAATCCTACAAAAATAAGTAAAGTCGAAATGATGTTAACATCACCATGCAAGAGACAAGTCAACGAACAAGAAAAAGAAGGTTTCTCTGACTCTGATTTTTCAGATGGAAACCCAGGTTCTAATGCAGAAAGCTGGAGAAATACCTCTAGTGAGCATTTTGGAATTTTTAACCCATTTTTAACCCTGCTTTATGGAATACTAATGTAAAAGATGACTTTAAAATATTTTTGGATTAATTTGACACTCCTTAATGACACTAAATTCTTTTTTTCACTTTGGTTATTTATTCAGATGGATTACATAAAAACAGCTTTCCTACAGGGCTGTGTGCCAGAGCCTATCCTTCTCATTAACCTACCTATAGAATTTTTAGGTCTCAAATATTTTTAAAATAATATTCCAGGTTCAGAAATCATCTTTGAAACATTTAAATTAGTCTTCCTCCTAGAAATAATTAGAATTTCTTAATTGGTAATCCTAATAGAAGTCTCTAGTGAGAGTTGTGGCAAAAAAAAAAAAAAAAAAAACTACACTGGGCACAAATTTCCCATTTAAAAGTAACATTTTCCTGCAGGTGTGGCTAAAAATCAGGGAATAAGTGCAAGGCTGGACCTTTCCTTCCCTCAGATACTTTGTGCTGCAGTATTTTTGTTGCCATTCTCTCCCTCATTTTCAACCATCTGCAGAATCTTCCCCTTCTAGAATATGACTTTAGTCAGATGACTTCACCTGATTCTACCTGAAGGCATTGGTTGCTTGGTGGCTGCATTTCTTTGGCTTCAGGCTTGACTGAATTGTTAAAGATCTTACTGGATCACAAAATTCATCTAAGTGGACCTGAGGGTGCTGTTTTCATCCAGGCTATAAACCACACTTGTCTTAGTTTACTGTTCTCACCAACTCTTGGCATTTTAGTAGGGAAACCTCAGAATGAGCAATTGGAATGAGAAATTACCTGATTTGAGTGATGAAATGATAGAGAATGCTGTCTGGCTGGGACAGTTCAACCAAATGCACAGCTGGTGTTGATCACCTTCCTTATAGTTAAGTAAGAACTAGATAAGCTTTACGAAGTGGCTGACTTTTGAGATTTGAGTTCCTTTGCAAGCAGCTAAAACATCACTTCTTGAATACTGATCAAAGATCCACCTTTAATTCTCATTAGTCAAATTGAAGCCCATTTAACAAATGTTACTGGTTTTAAAAAAATAAAATGCTACTTTCTGAAAAGAAACATACATAAGAATAAAGTCAGCAGGTTGACCTTGTTGGGTATTCTCTTAATAAACTGCCCTTTAAGTTTCTAGGGTAAACTGACCCATAAGAGGCTTGCAAATTTGCACTTAAAAGACTATTACCTAATGTGTTTAGCCAGGTTTATAGGGTACCAGTGTCACTGAGTGAACAGCAAAAAACCTAAGAAAGAAATAGGTGATATTAGATCATCACCTAGACAGAGCCCAGAGAAGATACTTTAAAATTAAATGTCAAGTAAGAGGTGTACAATGGTGCAGTCATTGTTTTATATCCTGTGACCTAAATTGCAGTTTTAAAACAAACTGGAAAGGGTGTAGGTAAGAGTCTGATAGGAACCTTACTACAAAACCATCCTAATTTTGCTGAGCAAACTAACATGTTTGATTTGTGGCTGAGCTCTTAACCAACCAATATCTCAATATGTTCCTCTGGGAAAAAGAAACTTTCCATGGTCAAATACTTTTGGAAATGTTGGGAAATTATGTATTTCATTATCTTGTCAAAATCTCTGAGATCTTTTGCAATAAGAAACCTCTTAAATTTGAACAAAGAACATCCCAAATCTAGTTCATCTTAAAATCCATTTGCTGTGGAATTCATATTAATGTTAGGCAGAGCTGGAATGCATTTCAGGAAATTATTTTTTAGAGAAGTGGTTCTTAAACTCATTGATTCATTAATTAAATCATTCATTGATTCAGCAAATATTTTTGAAGTGCCTTTTGCCAGGCACTGTTTTAGGCACTGAGAACAGACAGTGATAATTGTCAGTACTAAGACCAGGACTTATCCACGATGGAGTTTTCACTGTCAAAATGAATAAAAAAATTGACAGTATAGAGACATTTTGTTTGTAAAGTGATATGTATTTAATTTCAGGACTCTTCTTATTCTAAAATTATGCCCTTTTTTCCCCTCTCAGTTCTAAAATGTCTTTCTTTTTTACAAAATAAAGGCATTAGTAAAGGATAGAATCTCATCCTCCTTTTTAAAATGCTTTAGTTAAATACAAAGTTGACTTCCCCATTTATTTATCAATATTTTGTTGGAAGTTTTATTAAATTATAAAATCCAGAAATCCTACAGCTATCAACCTGGACAACCTACTCATTTGTGTACCCATTTGTATACAAAGTTAAATGTCTAAATCTTGCCCTCCATGGTTTTCAGTTAATTTTTTTTTTTTTTTTTTTTGGTACCAGGGATTGAACCCTGGAGCCCTTAACCACTGAACCACATTTCCCAGACCTTTTTTTATATTTTAGAGACAGAGGCTTGCTGAGTTGCTAAGTACATTGCTAAGGTGCTGAGGCTGGCTTTGAACTTGTGATCCTCCTGCCTCAGCCTCCTGAGCCAGTGGGATTACAGGCATGTGCCACGACACCTGGCTTCAGCTAATTTTTTTAATGCACCTGAAATCATTTTGTGACTGTCTTCAAAAACTAGAGTGTTAAAGGTGAAGTCTGGACAAAACAAATCATGTGCCTAAAATAAAAGTGTAAACAACTAGGAGATCAGTGTGCTCATCTTGCTTCTATATGATTTATGTTTGCAAATATTTCTTGATGAAGAAAAAAATTTTAAAGGGAATATTACTCATAGAGAAATTTTATTTTCTTCTGTGAAATAATTACTTTGTAGAACAAATAAAAGTTGGGAGGCTTATGCCATCATTTCTCTTTTCAACCCACCATTTCAATGCCCATTCGTTATTTAAAGTTTGTTTTTTCTTTTGTATTGTGCAGCATTCATCGGTTTTGTCTTATAACAGGTTCAGAAGAAGAACCCAATCCTGTTTTGAAAGCTTTGGAAAGGAGTGCTGCTAGGAAAATGCCTTCCAAAAGTCTAGAAGACATTTCATCAGATTTATCAAGTGAGAATAAAGTTTGCCCCACTGTTATGCCCCATCTAAGCTTAAAAGTGCTTATGTGTTGTTCTGTGGCCTCACTGCATGTTGACGTGCACTGAAATTCCTAATTGAGAGATGGGAATGACCTTCCCCAAGTGTGCTGAATCAGAGACTCATCCTTAAGTGTATGAAACACTGCCTTCAAAAATAATGCATGAGGTTTGGTTTCCACACTATTAGGTTTCCTTGAATCAAAGCATCCCAGTTGAGTTTACTCAGGTACAGTATTTTAAAGGATGGTGGCAGCTAGTACACTAGTGGAAAAATAGTAATAGCTAATATCTATTGAATATTATGTGCCAAAAACTGTCTAAGAATTTCACACATATTCATTTAACCAACACAAGCAACTCTATGAGAGATGAATTGTTGTTATCACCACTTTATAGATAAGGAAAATGAAGCTCAGGTGAAATAGCTTGCTTAGTATCACATAGCAGACCTGGGACTCAAAATTATCAGGTAACTGTCACTAACATTTATGAAGTGATAATATTATATGTGACAGGGTTAGGCATCTAATGAATTTTGCATGATATGGGTCTGAATTAGTTCCTGCTTCAAGGATATTTATTTTTCTTTCCTTTTCTCTCTCTCTCTCTCTCTCTCTCTCTCTCTCTCCTTCTCTCCTCCCTCCCTCCCTCCCTCTCTCTCCCTCTCCCTCTCCCCCTCCCCCTCCCTCCCTCCCTCCTTCCCTCCTTCCCTCTCTTATACTGAGGATTGAACCCAGGGGTGCTTTACCACTTAATTACATCCCCAGCCCTTTATTTTATTTTTTTGAGATAGGGTCTTGCTGTTGTTCAGGGCCTTGCTACATTGCTGAGGCTCGCTTTGAACTTGACCACAAGATCCTCCTGTCTCAGCCTCACAAGTTGCTGGGATTATAGGAATGTACCACCATACTCAGCTCATTCCTTCTTTTCTATTCATCCATTTCTTTTGGATACTGGGACTATAAATGCAAAGACTACCTAATGTACAATGCATTAGGTACACTATTCTCCATTGGCTGCTGCTTTAATTGGTGAAGGATTTCTTCAGTACTAACAGAAAACATAACATACATAGGGACTCACATGCCAGACAAGTGGACCTAGAAACCTTGACTTCTAGGGGTTTCATTCTGATGCTTTTGAAGCCAAGATATACTTATGGAATTTCACATGGTCATAAGAAAAGTTGAGTAAAAGTTAACCACTGCCAAATTAATTGATTGATAATTGACCATGGTTGGGTTTATTATAGTTTTTAACACCTGCAGTTGAGACTGAGAAGTCAGAGTTTAAAAAGAAAACTGAAAAAGATACTTCACTAAACAGTTCCTAACATTTAGAGATTTCTAGGGATCTAGAAAATATCCCCAATTTGGAATGTAGTCCTAACTGTCTCAAGGATCTTGGAATCTCAGAATTGGGAGGGACCTTGAAGGTCACCCGTTTCAAAGTACTCCCCCAGCCCCCCCATGCAGGAATTCCCTCTAAAGCCTCCTTAACAGGTGGTCAACCCCCACGTCCGCCTGGATGCTTCCAGAGAAGGCAGTCCCATTCTTTGTTGGACAGCCCCAATTGTTCTTCCTTATGTCAGTGATGGGCCCTGAAGAGAAAAAACCTCAGTGACAATTGTTCAGTTTAGCAAACCTCTTTGTCTCTGAAGCATGGAGCTATTTCCATGGTGCAGCTTTAAAGTACTCAGGAATGTGTAGGGTTAAAAAAAAAAAATCATCAGCTGACGGGTATTCCTGCAGGCTCCCTTCCAAATACCGATACCCACTCTCACACTAGCCTGCCAAAATTCCACTTAGCAGCTGGTCCCCAGTTACATCTCTTCAGTTGACTTCCCAAGCAAGCCTCCCAGAGGCATATGCAAATGATGATGCACACACACAAATATTTGTTAATAACCATAGATTTGGGGAGGTGTTAGGTATGGCCAGCATCTTACCCTTTCCAGAAGAATAGAGAGGGTGTTGCAGCCCCGTGCTTTCTCCTCTGCTAGCCAATTGCTTGCTCTGAGCTAACCTTCTAACCCTTGGGAGTCGGTGTGCAGCAGTGTGCTGATGTATGCTGCATCCGGGCTGAAATGGGAGCTCCCGCTATGGCACCGGCTCAAGTAGCTTATCTAAAGAGAAAGTATTTGGGGAAGACATCTTGGTTGCACCCCTCACTGCATCTTGACTAATTGCTTCCAACTCCGGGAGCTTCCAGGGACAATCTCATTGTTCTTTTTCTCTCTAAGGGTCAGCCACATTAACCATTTGTTAATTTCTCCTGAACAGATCAAGCAAAAGTAGATAATCTGCCAGAAGAACTAGTACGTAGTGCTGAAGATGGTAAATATCTTTATGTATTTGCATGTATTTGTGTATTAAGTTCTGGGGTGATTTATGCAGCCACTGGGATGCAGCTGTTGGATAAATAGAAGAACGTCATTTACCACTGTGTGGCGAATAGTGCCTAAGTTATTATAAAAATGGTTCTGACTTGGTGCATTTAATATTGTTTGTATTCTTATGGCTTCTGCTGGTGATACTGTTGTAAGGATCTAATCAGAGAAACCGTTGGGGAGCAAGGGTTTCTATAAATAGGAAATTGTATTTCTGTGTATATGAGCTGATTTTTGTGACTCTGACTTGCAGAATTCCTTTTGAAGGCAGGAAGAGGGGGTGGGTTCCTGGGTTAAGTTATTCCTATATTTGATGCTCAAGGCTCAACACTTAGATCTCTCTGTGTACAGATGATAAAGCCTTAAGTTCAGAGGAAAGGGCCCCAGAACAAGGGTGGGGAATCCTGCCTCAGCTTATGTAAATAAGTATAGACTGACAGTGTAGAATTGATTCTGAATATTAAGGAGCTGGAAGATCTTGAAGCTTATCAGTTCATCATGTATTACTTAGTTCAGTTATAAAGTGAATAAGGTAATAGTACCTGGGTCAGGGAAAGGATGGAAATGAGTCTGATTTTTAAAGTTCAGAATTTATGCAAATGTACAATTTTAATTTTATGCTGTTTTTTTATTTTTGTAAATTGTTCTTACTGTAATCATAAAAATGCATACTCAATGAGTTTTCCTATACAAAATGTAGCCATTGAACTCCTCAAAGGTCATTCCTAACTTTTATGTAATAAATTTGTTTTTCTTATTTTTAATGACCTTATTGAAGTAGGAGGGATAAGTATTTTAATCTTCATTTTGCAGATAAGAAAAGTTCAGAAAAAGTAGGTAACTTTTCTAAGATCCTGTAGCTAGTCAGTCAGGGGGAGAGTAGGGAATAGAATCTCACCTTAATTTTGTGCTCCTTGTCTAGTGCTCCTTCCCATTTCCTTGCTATGGCTTAGCAAATCAGCAGAAAAAGGCCACATATCACCTATGCTGGATGTTAGATTTTTAGCTGAACAGGAAGTCTTAAAGAGACTAATAAAACATCACCCTGGGATATAGATGAAAGCAAGCTGAGAACCTGCCGTGTATTCTGCAGTTTCAGTTGTGAAACTGACATTTTAGCTTTACTTTCATGTCTGTTTAATTCTTCTGTTAAAATGGTATTTATTGTCAATGTTACTCTTCTGAGTAGATCAAAAAGCAGATCAGGAACAAGATACAAAAGAATGCATACCAGGAAGTGAGTAGCAGGATCTTTCTCAAATTACTAAACGTTGCATTCCACATGATGTTAAATATACTGAAAGAACTAACCCATTATTAACACAGCATTTATTATTGCTAAACTCCCACAGCTTGCAAAACTATTTCATTTTGATAAGGGTTTATTAAAAACATTTTACTATTGTCTGTGTTGAAAGAATAATCTGTGGCTACACTGAGGGAGAGTTAAGTGTTAAATATATATATATATTGCTATTGCTATTATTGACTTTGTCAGTCTCTCTGCTCTTTGAGTCTTTGCTTAAAGTCAAGTTGGCACTTCTGATTTCAGTTGACTGTTATGTTGCAGTGAGGTCTTGAATATTCATTTCTTGCATTCTCTAAGACTGTAGTCATGAAGCAATTTATTACTTATTTGGACCCAAGAAAGAACTGTACTTAGACAGTTCATATGTATGTAGTATGGTTGTGTATGCCTCTTTATCTATCTATAAAAGTAAATTTTATTACATCCAGGGTTTAAACTTAGGTTCAAAACTGGATTTGAACAATAAATATTCAATGTTAAAAGGCAAGTGAATATATGAGCCTAAGAAATTAATGTGTTCTTGGGGTAATAAATGTCCATCCACTAATGATTGTCCACCACCAAGCACAGGTAATGTTTGTTCCTTCTTTTCTGTTCAATCTTAGGGTTACAATACTTAGCTGTGATTCCTGGCTTAAGGACAGATGATGCACTAAATGGTGTTTGTGGGGCCTCGTAAAGCATGCAGCTATGCTTGTGTAATTCCTTATCTCCCTAGTTTCAATGGATTTCGTAAACCTAGGCAATGGAGTATGAAGATAATGACACGTGCCTGCTCTTGGGTGCACAGCATTTTTAATAATAATTTCCCAACATCCTTCGGATGTGCTAATAGTCCTTAATGAGAACAGCAGCTAAATGGAGGAGCCATTTGGTAGAGAAATGATATGCTGATGCAAGAAGTCAGTGACATCTAGCATGAAATCTGAAACTTTGCTCATGAGGTCTTCCTGCCAGCAGTGAAGGCGCTGAGCTTTGGCACATGACTTGACAAATTCTTAAGCACTGCCTGGGAAAGAAGATAATCCAGGCCTGGGCCTTGTGAGTATCTGCTCTCTATCTAGCTACTGCAGACAAAACCGGACTGATGCCCTTTAAGAGGTGTTGGATGAAGAAGTTTTTCCAGTTGCTTTTGAACTGTGACTTGCTTCAGTTTGGGCATATGACTTTATTTTTCTTTGTTTTGTTCAATATTTAGTCTGAGGAATGAAAGCAAGACATATGTAGACATATGTGTATATATCTGCACCTTCATACATGACCTCCTAATTGGCTTAGTATTGTCAAGGCAAATAGACCAATTGCATGCTGATCTCTGGGTCTATTAATTTCTATTTTTAATGATATTCTCCCAAATGACTTTTAGTTTCTTTTCACTAGTAAAAATATATTCTTGCCATAAAACAAGATCAGATATATGATCAAAACCTAAATAATTAAAGACCATAAATGTAAAATTGACTATATTTGATTAGTGAGTATTATTGAATTTGACCCACATAGCATCATCTAACAATATACTTTAAAAATATCAGAAGCAGTGCTTTTATAATGAAAACATTTCTATATTCTCATTGGACCATACTGTGTGACCTCATCTTACACTACTATCAATATAATTCACTTCAGAACACACACACACACACACACACACACACACAGAGTTGATTAATGGGAAGTGAGTAATTAAAGTAGGTATTTTATGAGACATTGTGAATGGATTTTGCTTTACATTGACCTTTGCAAACCTAAGGCTAAGTGAGCACTGATAAGTGAATAAGCATACATTAAGTATGTATAGCTCATATTTCAGTTTTTTCTTCATTAGATTTCTTTCAATGAAAGATGAGTTTACAAACTGCTTAGAAATGAATGTTTAGGGATGTCTTTTGAGTCGTACATACAAATGCAATTTTATTTTTATCTATTTTCCTGATATCTCTTTTAATGATAAAGTCAAGTTAATACATTTGTATTGGGTTCACAATATGATTTAAAGATTTTCTATCAGATAATGTTAATTTGTTTAGAACATTTTTACAGACCCTACCATGTATTAGGCTGTACCAAGTGCCTTGAAAAAATTTATTATAAGAATTATGAATCACCATAAGAAAAGTTTTTCCCCCTAATTTTTTATTGGTGAATTGCAGTTGTACATACTGATGGAATTTGTTGTTACATATTTGTACATGCACTCAATACACACTATAACAATAGAAGAGTTTAGATACTGATTCTTAAAAAAGAAAATTGTTTTCTAGAGATATGCTAATTAGGGTTAGAATTGATCCTTTTACTATGTGTTTCACACCTATACTTACTATCAGAAAGAAGACATGCTGTATTTTCACATTAAATTTTTAAAAGTATACAGATTTGAACCATTTACACTTGATCTTGAATATTGAGAATTCTGAGTTAAAAAGTAGCTAAATAATTATGTTTTAAAAAACAATTTTTTAAAAATTATACTCTTTCATAATTGAGAAACACTATTTTAAAAGGAATTCTTATGATCTCTAAATAAACACCTGTTCTTAGGAACTCAATAGAAAAGGACACTTTTATTATTGAGTATGTACAAAGATCCTTACTGTCCAGATGAAATAGTTTTTTCAGCTTGCAGCATGTTAGTAATATAGTAGATCTTGAGGAGATGAACCAAAAAATTATAGCTCTTGGGGTTCAAAGCTCTGATGTGAAAAAATAAGTAAAACTGATTCATATTGACAGAATTCTTTAATTCAAGTTCAGCTCCAGCTCAATAAGAACTAATGGTTTTTAAATTCATTTCTATTTAGTATTTGGTTCAACTCCTTGCTAGTTCTCTCTCTATGTATATAATTTGTAAAAACTGCATGTTGCTTACCTCATAATCCTGTGCATGTGAACTACTGTGTCTTTAATCTTTACAAAACATGTCTGTTCATAAATGGAAGAAAAGTGTTTTCAACTTATGCCTAATGTCTGACAAATGAAAGAATAACTTTGAAATTGAAATGCTGCTGTTTAGTTTCCACAGTGCCTTCACAACCAGATAATCCGTTTTCCCACCCTGACAAACTCAAAAGGATGAGCAAATCTGTTCCAACATTTCTCCAAGATGAGGCAAGTTTGTCTTTTTTACCTTCAGAAAAATGAAGCCAGGTTAGTGTGTTGATATTACACTGGAGCAGAGACCTAAGAGGTCAGCAGGACTGACCTTGCTTTCCAAGTCAATGGAGGCAGTGTTGTTGATCCTGGAACAAGACAAGCTGTGTCTCAGTTGACTCAAACAGTAACTCTTTTTGGTCAGTGAAGTCAGATTGCATAGATTTTGGAATGGGATTTTTGTTTCAAAGTAAGTACAAAATTAGAACTCCAGGCAGAAATATGTTGGCATGAATTAATTACCCCTCTGTAGCTTAAAGCTGTTTGTGCAAATTTAGTCTAGATAATAAGACTACCTGAAAGCATTTGTTAAAATCATGAAGCAACAATGACACAGCAAACTTTCAGGAGCATCTTCAGGGTGCAGGGACTTTACCTTTATTTTCTAGTTTAATCATCCAACAGCCTTGAAAAGTAGGCACCTTCAGTATCCCCAGATATGACAGGTGAGGAAACTGAGACCAAAGGAAATGAAGTAAACTCATTCAGACAGAAAGGGGTTGAACCAACACTGGAGCCCAGATCTGATTCCCATGCTGATAACCACTGTATCCTACCATCTCAAGTAAGAACATGATTCTTATCCACTATTCATCGAGCATCTGGTATGTACCAGGCACTTAATAGGCATTCTGACATTCAGCTATCACTAACTATACATGGTAGGTACTATTTTCTCCATTGTAAAAAAGAGGAAAGAGCCTCAGAGGTAAAGCCACTTTCCCAACATTCAGTAGCTATTAAAAAGTAGATAGAGGTAACTCAATTATAGGGTAATTGTCTAGTATGTGCAAGGCCCTGGGGTCAGTCCCCAACACCACAAAAAGTAAAAAAATATATATAACAACAACCACAAAACACTTCTAGGACTTTAATTCAGGTGCTTTGACTTAATTAAGATTTCATATTCTTGCAGTCAGGTAGTTAGGAGTCTTAGGTCTGGAGTCAGATATTTTCATTCCTGTCTCTGATACTATGTGATCAGAGGGGCAAATTCTTTTTTGACTGAGTCTGGTTTCCAAGTACCTGTCACATGAGATTGTAGGGGATCAGTGGGCTAGTACAGGAAAATATATAGCACAGTTACTGGTACATAGTACCTGCTAAAGGTTTGTGCTATTTTTTGGTTTGGGTCTGATTTCTGATGGTAAAATAAAAGACTTTATCATCAAGCATTCTCTTAGTAGATGGAATATGAGAAAAACTCTGGGTAAAATATAAATTATTCTCCATTGCATCCTAAGAACCCTTGTGTCCATTCTGGGGCCTTAGATGAACTGTATCTGCAAATGTTCAGCCCTTGCATATGCTTAAGAGCCCATACTACAGTTTCCTTTGGGAAGAATCTATTCCTTTTTTGAAACCAACTCATTAGCCAGAAGCTAATGGTAAATACCCAGTAGATGTTCTGTCGTTTTATACCTTTGCAGATCTTCTTTGGTGTTAGATTATGATGGTGATGAATCATATAATAATTTGAAAGATAGATTATATCAATTTCTGTTTTTAAAATTTTTCTTCTCCCTTCAGTTTTAACCTGTCCCAAAATGGTTCCACACAGGAAAGTTCAAATGATTTGGGTTTATGTATTGAACATGCCAAAATTAAACTGAATCATTTTACCTTCCCAAGTACATGGGGTTGAACTGGGATATTAAAAAAAAAAGGAGAGATGAAATTAGGTCTTGCTTCTTCGTCCACTGTCCCTTTAGAACTTAGCATTAGTCGTACTTATGTTATAATCACTGGTCCAGTTCAACAAAACAGGGTCCCACCCTTCCAATATTTGACTAATGATCTGATAAACTAGGTAGAATATAGTATATGCTTTAACAGAGGGAAATGGTTATTTAGTATGTGGGGAGAGAATGTAACAACAGAGACATTTAAAAGGTATGATATTTTTTAATCCTTAAGAGATGATTTTTTTCTCATCCATATGTTATTAATTTTGTTTCTCTAACACTTTTATTAATCTGCATTATAATTGGCATCCATTATATTGGTGCATAATTGCATGATCCTGGAATATGTTGGCATGAACTAACTATTCTCCATAACCCCAGGGACTCCTGGACTGCTCCATAAGCTCTCTAACCCCAAAAGGAGCTCATTATGAATCATGAACTTTGTAGGCTACCATCTAACAAACTTTAGATATAAATATAATGAAATTTGCCACTCCTACTTTCTTGCCCCAGGCACATATTTCTTGGGACATGTTTAAAATAAGTATCTTATTGCATTAAAAATTTTTTTTATTAATTGTTGATGAAACTTTATTTACTTATTTGTATGTGGTACTGAGAATTGTGCCTCACACTAGGCCAGTGCTCTAGCTAGGCAAGTGCTAAGCACTAAGCACTAAGCACACGAGCTAGGCAAGTGTTCTATCACTGAGCCACAACCCCAGCCCTTACTGCATTTTAATTTTCTTACAAATGTATTAAGATCTAATGTGGGTGGAATGTATAATTTAGCAACACAAAGTTAAGCGCAATAGCACTATAGGAATAATAAGGGGTGGTATAAAATAGTAATTGTAATTGATCAGACTAGCATTTCTTTTTCTTAGTTTAGTTTTATCTCAAGTAAAAAAAAGATTTAACTTTTAAATCTAAGTCTGTGATAACAAGGAGAGGAATTAACATATTATGTGTTGACAGGATATCTTAGACCTTTCATTTTCTGGGTAATTCTTCATATAAATATGAAAAAAGTTCCCTGGGCAACATAAATATATAATATTTAAAAAGTGACAAGAAGGCTTATAACAGTGTTGTCTTCTATACCTCCTTGCAGGTGGAAGTATCACTTTGTCATTATGGTAACTAAACACTACGCTCCTCCTTAGGTGAAGTCTAGTATAGACCACCCACTCCCTCCTGAATCCTGTTCCTGACAATTAGTGCTAACATCCTTTAACCTTGGGAAATGTCATAGATCAGTAGATACCAAGATCTCCTCTTTATCTAAGCAGAAATTCTGCCCTTGACTCATACTTAAATACTGTGCATATTATATGATGTTTTGTAGAGTGATGACAGAGAAACAGATACAGCATCAGAAAGCAGTTACCAGCTCAGCAGACACAAGAAGAGCCCAAGTTCTTTAACCAATCTTAGCAGCTCCTCTGGCATGACATCCTTGTCTTCTGTATGTAACCAAAGGCTCCATGTTAATATCTTTCTGCTGCTCTAAACCTTGCTTTACTTGCTTTGTAAAGTGGCCTCCTGTTGTAGTTCTCAGACTCCAAGGGCACAAGCATTTTCTCTTTCCACAAGGGATTTCATATTCATTATAGATGAAAAAAAAATTGGATTGAAGTACTTCAGAAATAAACCTAAATTGCTAAGAAGATGAATCATTAAATTTGTCTGTGCAAAATGGGGTAACTATTGTAAAATCTTATATCAGATATGCTTTTGTATATTGTTTACAGACATAGAATTGTACCAATCCTTTTAATAAGCCTAATTGGATAAATATGCTAATTCATATAAAAGGAGAGGTGTTCCTTTGTCTTATAGAAGGATGCAGAAGGGTTATAAAAGGAAAACTCCCTTAGTTGACTAGATTTGATTTAAGAGAATTTGACTTTACATGGAACTTGTCGCATACAGCAAAGTAGTTGCAGTGCATACAGTTTGTGTGTAGAAACATATATAGATAAGTGTATTGAGATATACTTATCTAAATATTTTTATCATATACATATTCATACATTTAGCTCACCAGGTATGTTAAACAAATGATGAAGCTTTGCTTAAATTCTTACTAGCCTTGCATTTCTGAAACTTTTTAAAAGAAATCTATTTAAATTGAATTTCTGCTGATTATCCAATGTATACCCTTGGGAAAGCTTTAAACCCCTTTCATCAATCATTTATTTTCTATCCTTTCTGACCTCTAAAAGTGCACGGCTCAGTAAGCATTTTCCTAGATTCAGTGGATGAGTAAAAAAGTAAAATTCCTTTTAAGTGCCTTGGAAATTTAAGCAATGTGTCACTGTGATTTGTGGACCTAGAGTTTCTCACATTTTCTTTCTTTAGCATTTTAAATACTATGCATGCCTAAAAATGGAACTTTGAATGCCACGTAGCATAAAAATCACCCTCCTTTCAAAAATGAGGCAGCATGTAAATAACTTCGCATCTTACTTTTCATCTATGTCTTTTTTAGGAGCAACTTAAAAACAAAAACAAAAAACCCTAACCATGTATATCATGTCATCTTGTCTGTGCTGATATGTCCTTACCCCATGCTGAATTAAATCCTTTCATATAAACTAGAGAAATAATGCCAAGCAGGGATTCCATCCATGGTTTTTGCTCTGGGTTCAAGAACAACAGAGACAAATACTGCATGTTTCTGATGCTTCCAGGTGAGTGGCAGTGTGATGAGTGTTTACAGTGGAGACTTCGGCAATCTGGAAGTGAAAGGAAACATTCAGTTTGCAATTGACTATGTGGATTCACTGAAAGAGCTGCATGTTTTTGTGGCCCAGTGTAAGGACTTAGCAGCAGCAGATGTTAAAAAACAGCGTTCAGACCCGTAAGTACATCTTGGAGTCACCTACTTCGTTTTCAAACTATTAATCTTGTAGGAATTAAAAAGGAAAAGAAAAAAAAGAATCAAAGGGAGGGTCTGGGTGTGACTGTGTTAAAAGGAATATTTGGAAGGTGGAAGAAAGGCTGTTTTATTTACTTTATAAACTGGTATGCCAAACATCAAAATGACAAAAATCACAGAGAAACACAAAAAGCTTCAAGTTGGAAGAGACCTTTGAAGACATCTTGTCCAGTTCCTTCATATTATAGATAAGGAAATAAGAGCTAGAGAAGACAGTAACCCACATATGTGAATTTAGATAGCAGCAAGATTAAGAATAAAACCTTGAACCTCAGTCTCTTTCCAGAGCACTTTCAAATTTTTTAATGTTCATCTGTGTTTTAGTCAGCTTTTTTGCCACTGTGACTAAAAGGACCCAACCAGAACAGCTGTAGAGGAGGAAAAGTTTATTTGAGGGCTCATGGTTTCAGAGGTGTTAGTCCATAGAAGGCCAGCCCCACACCTCGGGCCTGATGGTGAAGCAGAACATCACGGTAGAAGAGTGTGGCAGAAGGAAGCAGCTCACATGGTGATTATCAAGCAGAGAGAGAGGGGTCTCACTTGCCAGATACAAATATATACCCCAAAGCCATGCCCCTAATTCCCACCTCCTCCAGCCACACCCTACCACTTCAGTTACCACTCAGTTAATCCCTATCAGGGGATTAATTCACTGATTGGGTTAAGATTCTTGTAACCCAATCATTTCTCTGTTGAACCTTCTTGCATTGCTTCAAATATGTGCTTTTTGGGGACACCTCACATCCAAACCATAACAATCTGTGTAAAAATAGTTAAACTTTAGAATGACGTAGTTTCCATATTTAAATTAAGTCCTACAGAAGAACTTTAGGGGAAATTTTTAATTCATCTTTGAAATCCCAAGATTGATTGCATTTCAGTTTATTTTCCAAAGTCAGATAGTAGTTTCCACTTATCCCTTTGTAGAAATCTGATTCTTAATTATTTTGCTGGGCCAAACCCAATATTTTTTCTTTCATTCTTAGTATAAAAACTGTAGGGCTCAATATCCTTCATTGGTTTAATTGAATATGGTTCAATTAAATTTGTGCTAAATTTAAATTTTCCCCAAAAGCCAATATTAAAAACTTAAAAAAAAAAAAAAAGTGGGAAGCACCAAAGACTTTTATCAGAATTTAGTACCATGTTAGAGGTGTGCCCCTGCTCTGCCCCCTACATTATTGAAAGCCAGAGGGCAAAATGAATTCAGAAAATTTCCCTTAAAAATCTCTGAAACAATATTAAATGATCTATTCCATTAAAATCCCTTTCAACATCTAAGTATAAAGGTGTCGGTGTGAACATTTAGTAGTTACTGCTTTTCTCAATGTGGTTAAATAATTATTTCTGCTATCAGTTTTGAAAATAGTTTTTGCAAGTAGAGATGGAAACATTTTTATCTTCTCTGACCTGCTCTTCTATTTGCCTTATTTTCAGATATGTAAAGACCTATTTGTTACCAGATAAAGGCAAAATGGGCAAGAAGAAAACACATGTAATGAAGAAAACCTTGAATCCTGTGTTTAACGAGATACTGCGGGTATCTGTGAACACTCTACATAGGAAAATCCTAAATGCTGATCTGTGCAATTTAAATAGCCTCCTCCTCTTGGGTAGTATTTATACAGATAAAGTTAGTCACCAAGGGAAAACATGGAAAGGAATACAAATTTCTGAGTATCTGCTCAGATACTGAGAGGCTGTCCATGAGTGTTATAAATGTTATGTTGTGCCCTCCCTGTGCATCCCCTGCTGGGGGAGGATCATTATCTGTACATCACAGATGAGGCAAATGAAGCTCGGAGAAATAAAGTAACTGGCTCAAAGATAAAATTTTGATATATCTCAGCTTAAATTTTTTTTTAGGATTCCCACTACCCTGAGGACCAAGTCCATCCTTTATAACATGAACACCAGTCCCTTCCCAACCAGAGCTCTGACCTCAACTTTACTCTTTTGTAATCTTTGTTCTAGTCATCTTATATTCCTTTCTGTACTTTGGAGGAAGTACATTTTCTTGACTACTGTGATTTTCTATTCTTTTGGGCTGTAATAGTCATTCCCATATTCTTTCCCTAATTACCTCCTACACAATCTTTAATACCTCTTCCTATGGGGGTGCTCTTCTTAATCCTAAGTCCCTGCTGTCTGCTGCTTCAAAAACTTTGTTTTATGACAGACTTATGTTAACACTGAGCACTTTCTCTAGTGGTCTGTATATCTTGACACTAAATTTTATATTCAATGAGTGCTATGCTGTGTTTATAGCTTGTGTACCTTTGGGCAAATTACATACCTGCACCTCAGATCTGAGAGATGGGAAGAATGATGGTTTTGGTATCTGCAGAAGAAAAATAATAGTACTTACCTACTGCAGAGGTTGTAAACATTAAAAGAGTTAATGTGTGTGAAGTGGTAATGTTAAATATTTAACATATATTCATAGGTAGTACAGTGTGTAGGATAGGTATCAAAAATATTTATGAGGAGGATAGATGGATGGACTGATGAACGGAGAATATACCTGGCTCGCACACCCACAATTCATTTTCTCGCCCCAAACTGTATCACACTCTCTTTGTTGTGACTAACAGATCATTTAAAACTAAAAATGTAAAATGTAAGAAGTGTCATTCATTACCGCTTTCTGAAAACTCTTTTTAAAAAATGTTTTTAGTTGTAAATGGACACAATATCTTTTTTTAAAAAAAATTTTAGATGTCAATAGACTTCATTTTATTCATTTATTTATATGTGGTGCTGAGAATCAAACCCAGTGCCTCACACATGCTAGGCAAGCACTCTGCCACTGAGCCACAACCTCAGCTCCTGGACACAATCTCTTTTTATGTGTTTATTTTTTATGTGGTGCTGAGGAATAAACCCAGTGTCTCACACATGTGAGGCAAGCCCTCTACCACTGAGCTGCAGCCCCAGCCCCTGAAAACTCCTAAGTATTTAATTGTCCTCTGGGAAAAGAAGAAACAGTTAAATAAATTCTCAATCATCCATGGTACAATTAGCCACCTGTAGATTTTCTGTAAGCAAGTTTTTAATTACTGTTAAAATGTGATATACCCCAGTACTCTTCTATTTCTGGGTCAGCTGCTTCAACCCTATATTCAGGAAAAGCCAGATAATTTAAATGGTAAATGCAAAGAAAGTCAGGTTTGAACAACCAAAATGGGCTTTCATGTAGTACATCATAAAGCCAAATGGAGATTATTTTTAGATTAGAAGTACTATTATTCCTTCTATGATTATATGTAATTAAGAATAGACTAGATTTGGGATGAAAAACCATTGGGATGACAAATCTTCTCTGCTTGACCATATGAAGCTAGAAAAAAACAAATTTTTATTGTTTTTTGAAAAATACCTTGTCCTACAGGAGGGGTACACGCTGGCATATGGGAACTTAGCACTTTCTGCTCTTTTTCTCCACGAACCCCAAACTGCTTTAAAAAATAAGTCTATTTGAAAATGTACCTTGTCCTCAGGTAGAAAAAAAGAACTAGATTATTTTTTTATTTATATTTTTAGACTGAATTTGATTTATTTTATATCTAGTCTAAAAACATCTAGTAAAAATTGAATACTCAACCTTTGTTTTTAGAAAGCTATTACCAGCTATGATATTTGAGCCATGGTCTACTTTTCCAGAGGGAGGGAAGAACATCAGCTATAGTGAAAGATGGGTTTTAGCTCTTTACATAAGACATGTAGAGTAAGATGACTTTGCAATGTTTTTGAGACTTGAAACCTAACAGATGAGAAAATCTCATCTACACAGATGACTTTCTCTTCATCTCTGTGTCATAACTTTGGCATAAAGAAATGTTATTCATTTAATTTTCTTCTTTGAACTGCAGTATGAAGTTGAAAAGCAAGTCTTAAAAACACAGAAGCTGAACCTGTCCGTTTGGCATCGGGATACCTTTAAGCGCAATAGTTTCCTGGGGGAGGTGGAACTCGATTTGGAAGCATGGGACTGGGACAACAAACAGAACAAGCAATTGCGGTGGTACCCCCTTAAGCGGAAGGTAAGTTCAGAGGTCCATGTGAGGTTGGTTGATGTGTGACCTGGTATGTAAGAAAAAAGCTTAATGACTTGACTTACAGTGCAGATCTATAGTTGAGGATTACTTTAAATTAGGGTGAACTTATTTAGCTTGTGCTTTCCGTGGGAAAAGACTAAAAAGAAGTATAGGGAGAATGTTTGAATCCTTTAACAACAAATATTTCAGCGATTTTAGGAAGATCATTTAAATAATTCATTTCTTTGAAAATTAAGACATAGTTTTAACCTAGCATTTGTTCAGATTTTGATAACTGATTCATGTGTTACTTGAAAAGAAAGTGTGTTCTTTGGTTATTGTGTTGGATATAATGTTCTGTATTAATTAAGTCATAATGGCTGTCAAAATCTTTTATATCTTGTGTCTGTGTACTGTGAATTACTATATGATTATGGATTTGTCTGTCCTTTTAGTTTGCTGCTTATTTTTAGTTTGTCTTACTAACATTGAAAATTGTTCTATTTTTCTGATGGATTGACTGCTATCATTTAAAACATCCTTTTTTACCTCCAGTAATACTTCTTGTCAAAAATATACTTTGTATAGCTCATTCAGTTTCCTTTGGTTAGAAGTTTGTTTCCTTTGGTTAGAAGTTTGTTTCTATCCTTTGATTTTCAACCTTTTTGAATTCTTGTAGTTATGGTTTTTACAAGCAAGATTTAAAAATTTTTTCTGCCTGAAAATATGTCTTTTAATTGGATTATTTAGTTCATTTGCATTTAATGTAATTATTGACATATTTGGGTTCAGATCTTAGTATTTGTTTTTTTTTTTCTTATTTCCATAATCACCTTCTTTGGGAGTAATTGATTATCATATAGCTCCATTTTCCCTTCTGTGAATATGTAATTTACAGTTTTTTCTTTATTGATTACTGTGAAGATTACAGTATTCATCCTTGCATTGAAAATGTCTAGCATAGGGGCTGGGGTGTAGTTCAGTGGTAGAACACTTGCCTGGGCATGCACAAGATCCTGGATTTGAGCCGGGCATGATGGCACACGCCTGTAATCCCAGCACCTGGGAGGCTGAGGCAGGAGGATTGAGAGTTCAAAGCCAGCCTCAGCAACTTAGCGAGGCCCTAAGCAACTCAGTGAGACCCTGTCTCTAAATAAAATACAAAATAGGGCTGGGGATGTGGCTCAGTGGTCGAGTGCCGGTGGGTTCAATCCCCAGTACCAAAAAAAAAAAAACAAAAAAAAAACTGAATTTGATCCCCAGCATCACACACACACACACACACACACACACACACACACACAAACACACACACACACAGCATAATAATGAAGTGTCTGATGCAAATTAGGACTTTTACCACTTCCAGGACAATGAAAGAAACCAAGATTATTTTAACTTCATTTATTCATTCTCCCATATTTTATGGTATTTTTTAAATCATGCTTTAATTATGTATATATTTAAGTCCCAGAAGACATTATTTTATATAATCTGTACATTTAAATTTGACCATGTTTGTCCTTTCCTACTTCTCTATATTTATTCCTGTGTTGCTATGTGGAGTTATTTCTTGTGTTCCAGACTTTCATTTAGTTTTATTTTAAGTGCTTCTGTCCTGGCAATGGATTCCTTCAGGTTTTCTTTGTACCATACTATCTTTTTCACATTAAACATTAAAGGATATTTTTGCTCAGCTGCTAGGTTGGCAGTTATTTCTTTTAGCACTTTGAAGCTGTCATTCCATTGTATTCTGACTCTCATTTATATTGCAAAGTCAGTTATTATTAGTCTTATTTTGTTTCTTTGAAGTTTATGTATTTTTTTCTTGTTAGATTTTAGGATTTTTTCCCCTTTGATTTTTGTCAGTTTTACTATAATGAACCAAGTGTAGTTTTATTTGTATGTACCCTGTTTTGGGTTTACCAAGTTTCTTAAATCTGTGTCCTTGGTGTCTTTCATCAATTTTGAATATTTCTTAGCAATTATTTCTTCAAATACTAATTTTGCCCCACTTTTCCCCACTCTCTCCTTCTGAAACTTCCAATTACATGTGTGCTATGTACCTTTTTACTCTATCTCATGTCTCATGCTCTTTTCTGTATTTCATATTCTTTTTTCTCTATGCTTCAGGCTATTTTTTGGCAACCTATCTTTAGGTTCAATAATTTTATCTCCTGCTTCTACTCTACCATTCAAACCCATCAGCACCATAAAAATTATAATTTTCAGGTTTAGATTTTCATTTGATTCTGTTTTGATTCCTTTTCACTCACAAATAGTGTAACCATAGTAAAGTTATTACAAGCATGTATTCAATACCTTAATCATTTGTGAGTCTCTCCTATTTCTTTTTAAATCCTGGTTTGATCACTTGGGCCCTTGTCTTGGTGTGCCTGTTCATTTTTTATTGCATGAAAAACTTTAGGAATAATTTGAAAGGGTTTGCTTTTCTCCTTCAGGATAAAATACAGACAGACTACCTCCGTCCAGTCTGGGAATGAGCTGACAGTTCAGGCAGATCTTGCCCAAGGATATGCATTTCCCCCAAGTTCTCAGGCAATGCTGCTGCTGCTGCTGAACTAGAAACCACAAATTGAGAGCCACTGGTTTAGGGTATTTTCCAGCATTGTTCCTTCTTAGCAGGCCATAGATTCCAATTTTTGTGCCCCCAGACCCATGATATTGCCAAAAGCCCTGCTCAGCTCACAAGTGTCTTTTGCCAGACTTTTTATGCTCTTAGTTTGGTACTATGTAAAATCAGCTAATGATTTAAAGAGAAAAGCAGAGAAAAATGTTGGGCTCTGAGATCTTGTCCATTTGAGTCCTTTTCTGTCTTAGTAATTCTTTTTAGTTCTTTCAAATTGATTTTTTAAATTCTTAAAAAAAATCTTAGTGTGAGGTTTGGTGTGGTCTAAGCAAGGCCATCAGAACTAGAAGTGATAAATGTATATAATTAATATCAACCTTATTTAGTATCATAATAAAACAGTTCCACTAAAAAAGTTTCCCAAATTTGCATCAAAATCACCTGTTTCTAGTCCTACCCAAGGTCTGCTGAATCTGAATTCCTCAGGTGTCAATAGCATTTTTGATGTATATCCATTATATTTTCAGTGCACATCCATGTTTTGGAACTAAGGCTCTAAATAAGCAGATTTGAAAATAAAACTCTCTCTTATGCTTGAAAGTAACAGATACTCATTTTAAAATTATTACCCAGTCTTTGTTATTCTTAGACTCCTATGCATTTGGTCTATAATAATCAGGTTAATACAACTTTGAAAATATAAGAGTTGAATTTTCTCCCCCACCTTCCCATGTTCCTTTAAAGAAAGGGAATGCAAATTATTTTATGTGCTGGCTGAATGTAATAAAATGTATGTGTTTTGATAAAATTGAAAGCATCTCAGGACACCTCTCCCATCTCCAAGCAAACCATTCTGATTTCTCCATCATCTTTGAGACTAAAGGTCATGAAATGTTTTCTGGGTCCTCTGCAAGGTTTTCTAAGATTCACAGCTTTGTTTTCTAAGTTATAAAAATAGTCTAATTCCAAGGCAGAGGGAAATTTTAAGGTAGCAAGAGTGATACAGAGTCACAGAAATAGAACAGGTGACAGAGTACCCACAAACAGGATAAAGTATCTGACTCACAATTGCTGATATTCCTTTATTTTTCAGACAGCACCAGTTGCCCTTGAAGTGGAAAACAGAGGTGAAATGAAGCTAGCTCTCCAGTATGTTCCAGAGCCAACCCCTGGTTTGTAATGATTTTCTTTTCAGATCCATGCTCTTTGCTTATCCCTTCCCTCTCCAAGGATTTATTCTGTTATATTTTCAAAGATGAAGCCCTAAACAAATGTACTAAGTTAATAAATGCATAAACCAAATCAATCAATTCACTGTTTCAAACTAGATAACTCATTTTTTTTTGTTGTGACAGAAATCATATAACATAAAACTTAACATCTTAACCATTTTTAAGCATATTGCTTAGTAATGTAAAGTATATTTACCACTTTGTGAAACAGGTCTCCAGAACTTTTTCATTTTTCTGATCTGAAACTCTGTGCTTATTAAACAGCTTCCCTTTTCCCCTACCTCAGTGCTGTTTTTTATTTCTATGAGAAAATTTTCATTTTTTCAGTCCATACACAATACTTATTTTAAGTTTCACCTCACTCTTCAAAAAGTTTTTATCTGCACCGTGTCAATGGCTATTCCTTTATTCAGAATTTGGGTCTCTTGATAATGCTGTGATAAGAATGGAACTTGAGTGTGCTTTTTCACAGGTAGGAATTAGAAGAATTCATAGGAAGTCCTTAAGAAGTTAGAGCTCACTGGTCTTCTGTTCTCGGTCTTATTAATTTTTTTTCTTAAGATTGCTAATTATTATTATTTTTTTCTCAAGATTACTAATTACATCCTTGACATTAGGGCCTCAGGTCTTCAGTTCACTTTAGAAGTAACAAAACTGGCAGGAACTGAATGCCAGGCCCTATCCACACCCCATTTCCCAAGCAAGTACCCCAGGGTGTTATCCTCAAGAGTCTGTAGAAATGTTAAGGTTGAAACTAGTGGTTATAGACTCAAATGCTTTCAGTAACAAGGTAGTGAAGTTAGTGATATGAAAGAAGTAATGGAAGTGAGGGCAATGGCTGAACTAGAGAAAGATACTCTATGTTTAACAAAAAATATCAGAGGGCAAGCAGAGCATATCTTTAGGTCAAAATCCTGCCAGACATCATGTAACTTCTGGACCTTCCTAAAAGGCAGATTTTTTTTTGCATATAATTTGTATCTGTCACTTATGGTCAAGATGTATAGAAATACTAACTTAATTGCCCATTTCTCTCTGTCTCTTTGTGGTGAGGACTAGGAGCATTAGGTGTTGTGATGGGCTCCACCTTGTCTGAGTTTCACTTTCACAGATTTTCTTCCCTGGAATGACTTCCTGTTCTCCTCAACCTTTCCAAGCCTTAGATGAAGTCCCATCTCCTCCGTAATGCTTTTGCAGACTATATTAGCCTTCACTAACCATGCTATTTTCTAGAATATTGCAGAAATAACTTGACATTTCACTTTTCATTCCTTTTTTATAGTTTTATTTGAACTAATCTTTCCTGCTTAACCACATTTAATCTATACCCCAAAGGTATAAATTATTTTTTGTATTTCTTGTATATTAATGAAAGTCCAATCACAGGGATGAACATATTATAGATGCTCATTAAAAAATGTTTGATTTATTGATTGGGCTATACCACCCAGAAAAACCTGATAGTGTTTTTCTGTCCATGTGCATCCCATCTAGACAGCAACTTCAGACTAAACCAACTTATTGGTAATTATCCATAATATTACCTCTTGTGTATGAATGTGCAATACCCCTATAAAGTATATAAACACTTTCAGCAAGAAAAATGGCTGTACCTTAATGAGAACCTGTTTGGTTACTTCATACTCAAATATGTTTAAAAGTCCTTCTATCAGCACCAGTTGATAATGGTGTTAATATTTGAAAGGATTATGCATTTCACTGAGATATTTTTAATATAGCTATAAATGGATAACTCATGTACCTAACATCTGATCTTATCAAACCAAGCAAAACCCCCAAAATAAGGATGAAGTACTATGTCTTGGAATAAATATGAATTTTCTTTTGTTCTTATGGATGATTTTTATGGAGTTCTCTGAGTTTAGTACAGCCAGACTATGAAAGGTAGAGTTGCTAGTGTATGGGTTTCATCAATTTGATACCATGAAGCATTTGCTATTAGCTGGGATTCCTCTGTAGACCATTTGGGAGCTGGTATCTTTGGATGCAATATTGCCAAAAGAGAAATGACAATAATTTTTTTTTCTCTTTGTTCTATACAGGTAAAAAGCTTCCTACAACTGGCGAAGTGCACATCTGGGTGAAGGAATGCCTTGATCTGCCACCTCTAAGGGGAAGTCATCTAAATTCTTTTGTTAAATGGTAACCACATTAATGACTGAGTCTTCTTCAGTTCTTCTATGACTAGCCTTTGCTGGCTGGTTTCAATTTCCTGTATCTGTGATGTTGAAACTCATCAACCATAGTTTAAATGAATTTGCCTGGTACAATGGTGATTTGAACTAGAGGAGTCTGTAACATAAACTTCCAAATCTCTGTTTAGTTTTAAAATCATAAAACTAAGAGGTCATATGAATAAATGAAACTAGAGACCTCAAGCTCAGATAAGCAGTGTCTTCTAGGGGTATATCTGTTGGTGAAGGCAATTACTACAAAAGAATTTATTAAATTTCTAATGGTGGATGTCACTCTCCTTGGCTTCTTTGTAGGGCAGGAAACATTCCTCTTCTCCTTTGTCCCACATGTTTTATGGCTCATTTGCAAAGGACCTTTGCATCAGACTGCAAATATTTGGAAAATGATTTGCTAAGCCATCTCCTACTAAGTGTTAGCTCATGAGAGCTTAAAATAGTTTGGGTTTTTAAATGGTAAACTTTTTTCTCTGTTACATGTGAAAAGTGATGGCACCTAGTAAGTAATAACTGAACATGTATTGTGATGATCTCACTTCCTCGAATTTTATCTACACAGAGTCTACTAGAAGACAAATTGTAGCTATTTAAATATATGTGACAGAGATTTAAGTATTTATGACTTTATCATCTCCCTGTGTATACTTTCTATAAAATATTCACTGGTAAGAGTTTTCCTCTCAGGTCAGCCTACCATTGTGAGACCACTCTCAGATCTTCTTGCCTTAACAAGAAGCATTATGCATTAATTCCTTCAATTATTACCATAAATAAGAGATAAATAATTGCAAAAAAAATTTTTATTCCCAAAGTCAACCTAGTAATTGATTTTTTTCAATTCTGTATATAGTAAATCTTTATGCCACCATAAAGCATTGGGAATAGACCATACTTCTAAATTTTAAGAAATCCTCAAGCAATTGCTACTGTATGTATATAAACATAGACACCAAACTAAATGTTTTGGATGTTTTATTTAATTCTAACATCAACTTTGTGAAGTCAATAACACCATTCCCACTTTGTAAACCAGGAAGCAAGCATCTGAGAGGTAAAGCAATTTGCCCTAGAATGAACAGCAAATAAGTAGCAGGCAAGATTCAAACCAGGTCTGGCCAACTTTGTCCAGGTCTCTGCAGCATAATGTATCTTCTGTCCTCCCCCAAACCACCAGCACTTTTTCCACAACTTTTTCCTTCATTGCCAACCTTTAGTATCTGTGCTGAAGTGTATTGAAAGAATAAGTGTTCACTCTTATGCTTTCACAAAAAATGTCTCTTTTTTTGTAGTACCATCCTTCCAGACACCAGTAGAAAAAGTCGCCAGAAGACAAGAGCTGTAGGGAAAACCACCAACCCCATCTTCAATCACACCATGGTATATGATGGGTTCAGGCCTGAAGATCTGATGGAAGCCTGCGTAGAGCTCACTGTCTGGGACCATTACAAATTAACCAACCAGTTTCTGGGAGGTCTTCGGATTGGCTTTGGAACAGGTAATGTTTCTTACATTTTTAATTCTCCATGAACCAAATTCTCCTGGAGACAATAGAGGGTTGTTTGTTGCTTTACTTCATCCTAGTGAAAATAAATGTCCTGTCTCCATAAAGTGTAATGAAATGAATGAGTGAAGAGATGTCAGGCTGTGTGACAATGACTCTCAATATGAGAAATAACACGGTGTCCTATCTATTTGTACAGAGCTTAAATTTATCATCGGCTGGTGGGAATGGGGAACAGAAAAGTTTATATCCCTAGTCTACCTTGAAAACATATGGTCCTTCAAGGCTAAAGGTGTACTTTGAATAATAGCAACTAACATTTATGGAGCACTAGTCACTGTATTCAGTGCTTTATTTGCATTAATTCATTTAATCCTCATAATAGTTCGATGAGATTGTCAATAATATAATTCCCAAAAGAACCGATATTCCAAGAAATTAAGTAACAGAGCTTATAAGGAACAGAGCCAAAATTCAAAATTGAGTCTGCTAGGTGCCAAAGCCTAGTCATACTTCCTGAGGAATTATCTAGGGTCACCTCCAACCCCATGCAGAATCCTCCCAACCCCTCTATGTTGCTTGCAAATTGTTGTCTGTTTTACATTCAAGTAAAGAGAAAAAAATTGCTCTGAGAATGATCTCAATGATGGGGTCTACTCAGATGGTCAAATTGATCTTTCTTATATGATGTCCCAGGTCTATTTTCTGGTTATGTTAAAACTCTTCACTGATGTCGTCTACTGGTGCTTATAATTAGGGAATTGCACCCCCACTTTTTCCCCCAGTGGGCTATTCCATTCTAATTGCAAAGCTTCCCCTTTTTTAAAATTGTTAATCCTCTTTTCTTTTTTTTTTTAAATTGCTAATCAGGTAAAAGCTATGGGACTGAAGTAGATTGGATGGATTCTACTTCAGAGGAGGTTGCTCTCTGGGAGAAGATGGTGAATTCCCCCAACACTTGGATTGAAGTGACACTGCCCCTCAGAATGTTTTTGATTGCCAAGATTTCCAAATAAGTCCAGCACTGGCTCCTCCACTGAAAAATACTACACAGGTGGAATTGGATCTTGAAAATCTGACTACGTGGACAAAGACTCTCACTTCCTTCTGTTGCTACTAATAAATACTCCACAGCATGTTGAAGTCCATCTGCATGTGTTTCTTGGATTACAGGGCCCAAGGGACTTAAATAATGACAAGATGTGTGACTTAATTGAAGGAGATACCTGAGCAAGTTAGAAAAATTGAGCTGTTGCTGCTGCTTTAAAAAAAAAGCTGCCAAAAATTATTTAATTGGCGGTATGTTTAACCAACAGAGCGTTCTGGTTTCATACCACATTTGTGTTAGGGTTAAAGCTTTGCCACTTGATTATCCCTTTAAACCCCTGCAGTACTTGTAAATAGGTCGTAGAAAAAAGTAACAAAAATACTCCTGGGGTGGGCTGGGGAAAGGAGCAACATCAGTGATGACAAAGAATTACACAATAAGGTAGCTATTTACCCTGTAATCTCTAATAATCTGGAATTCCATGTTAGGGCAATAAAACTGACTAGACTGAGCACATTTCAGCCTTCAGAAACTGCTTTTTCTTTCCCCATTCTCAAGTGTACTTTGGTGCCACCCACTGGCCATAAGTGGAATTCAGTTCTTGGCTTATTTTGGCTTAATTGTATCCTAAAGCAGATCTCAAGCCTGTATTTTATAATAGAATGTTTTTTAAAAACCTTGCATATATATGATTGTTTTTCTTATAACTTTATTATATGAAAGCAGCATAATAGTAACTACAGATGTGCTTTGCAACAAAGTTTTAATTAGAATATAAATTGTTGAATTTTATTGTATTTCCTATACAGGTATAATTTTCATAAAGTATTTTGTAAAAACCCTTAGAATAAATTATCATATGATTTAAATTGTATTGGTAAATTAGCCTGACTTTGTATTTTAAATGAAACCCTTTATAAATAGGAATCATAAAATCTAAATTGCCTAAGAAGTCTAAGGAACTTGGGCAATATGATTCCAGAGTCTTCACTGTAACTTTTGGCATTATTTCCCCTAAGCTAGTTAGAGCTGAAAAGCTTGAAGATAGGTTAATATTTATTCTTAAAAAATTTTCTCCAGAGACCTCTTGGGATAATTTTAGTACATGAAATATTACTCCCTAGGACTCAACTAGTTGGCTTTTCTTAAAACAAGTGCTGATTTAATGTGGGTTTGAGGAAGCCTAGGTAATAAATGAGTATAGGGTCTTACAATAGGTATCTATTAAATGTTGTCAAAACTACTAACTGCTCTCCTCCTTGCCCAAATGAATACTAGATAGTCTGTGTCCACTTGTCAGTGAGAGACTAACATAGGACAAAACCCTTTCCATTGTCTCCAAAGGTCTTTTCTGGGAGTATTTAACTCTTCTCTCTGACCTTGAGGAAGAGAAAGATTAGTTAAGTAGACACACCTCTGAGCTCAGCTTGGAATGCAGTAATCAGCAGTGCAAATCCCATCCTGGCTTATGTCATATCACAAAGCAAGGTACCTTCACAGCTCTTCTTTCTGTTACATGTTCAACCACCTCCCAGCATCCAGCCAGCTCTGGGGCACTAATGAGATAGCTTCTGGTATGCTCTGACCTAGGACCAGGACCTCCTGCCTCTTCCCATGCTCAGATCCCTCACCTCCCAAAACCAGGGTTGGGATAGAACCACCCATGCCCCTTGCATCTATCCAGAGGGGATTTCACATGTTTTCTTTTGGAAAGGAAAATGCAAATTATAAATTTGATCTTATCTGGCCACAAAAAGGAGGCTGAGTGTGAGCTTCATGCATTTTAAATGTAAGCAGCCTGAATTCTTCAGGGAACTCAGTTTAGGGTTTTTTGAGCCAGTGTGACTCTTTGAGCCAGCAGGCAAAGACCCTGCTGATACTTCAAAGCACACTTCCTTAAACTGGAGGCATTTCCTTGAACTTTGTGTTTAAGGGCCTTTTAAATTTTTCCCTCAGAAACCCAACTGAAGATAAGCCAAAAGGGGGACTTATTGGACAGGCATTAGGTTAGCCCATGGAATTAAACAAGTGCTACAGAAACCTAGGTTACTTTGGAGACTTGCAGACTGAAAGTAGGAATTCAGATGCTGTCTTTTCTCCTTCAAGGAGTGGGAAGGAGCACCTCAAGCAGCTCCAACCTCACAACCTCCCACCTAGAGTACTTGTTTTCCTAAAGTTCTGCTTAAGAAATCTCTGGGAGAAACTGGCTGGGCTTGTATCCTATCTCCACCATGGAGCCATTCACTGTGGCCAGGAGTCGAAGCACTAAGGTTTCATGATTGCCCCATTTGGAGTAATGTGCCTACCCTGTGACCTTGGGGAAATGGTCTCTAGTCAGAAGAATAGTGTGTTGTTTATACATGGATGATGGAGAAATGAGCTGGGCATTCATGCCATTTTTGTCTCCCTCAAAAATATTTCGAAATTATTTTTTAAAATGAAGCCATACATCTAAGGATCTCTGGTGACTCTTACCAGAGAAGCCTAAATTCCTCCATCCACCACGGCTACAAGTTCTAAGGAGGTGGCAGTGATTCTGAGGACCCTCATGGCATGCTCACATGACCTATGAGTCCACCAAAAGCATGATTACTGTTAACCTATCACTCTTCTGTTCTCCCAACCTATGTTTCCCAGGTAACTTGCTTGGACTTCTTTTTCGATATCCCTGGCATTCATACTTACCATCAAATAAGAAGTCCCTGAACATCTGCTTTCACTAGCATTCTCATGCCCATTCTGCTTTGAGATTGCTCTC